>CM068351.1:2033747-2203747 GCA_034769755.1 Odontamblyopus lacepedii
CTTGCAGTGCATCGTGGGTCTGCAGCTTCACAGACGCTCACTGCATCAAACCTCCTCTTCCTCCTCCTCCTTCGCTCCGAGCCCCGAACGCCGTTTTTCATCATTTCATTTCTTCTTTTGTTTTTCCTGGACAGTTTTCCGGACGCTCCGGACAGAAGCTGATCCGGAGGAACATGGACCTGGACCTGGACCTGGACCTGGACCGTCGGACGCACCATTAGGCAAGAGTTTTACCCCAACGGTTCAGCTCGATGGGCGTGTCTGATCTAGACCCACTTTAGTCCCGGTTAAGTCCTGGTTTAGACCCAGTTTAGTCCTGGTTTAGTCCTGGTGTAGCCCCGGTTTAGTCCCGGTTTAGTCCCGGTTTAGTCCTGGTGTAGCCCCGGTTTAGTCCCGCTTTAGCCCCGGTTTAGTCCCGGTTTAGTCCTGGTTTAGTCCTGGTTTAGTCCTGCTTTAGTCCCGGTTTAGTCAGGGTTTAGTCCTGGTTTAGTCCTGGTTTAGTCCCGGTTTAGTCCTGCTTTAGTCCTGGTTCAGTCCGGGTTTAGTCCTGGTTTAGTCCCGGTTTAGTGCCGGTTGAGTCCTGCTTTAGTCCCGGTTTAGTCTTGGTTTAGTCCTGATTTAGTCCCGGTTTAGACCCAGTTTAATCCTGGTTTAGTCCTGCTTTAGTCCCGGTTTAGTCCTGGTTTAGTCCCGGTTTAGTCCTGGTTTAGTCCTGATTTAGTCCCGGTTTAGTCCTGATTTAGTCCTGGTTCAGTCCGGGTTTAGTCCTGGTTTAGTCCCGGTTTAGTTCTGGTTTAGTCCTGCTTTAGTCCTGGTTTAGTCCTGGTTTAGTCCTGGTTTAGACCTGGTGTAGTCCTGGTGTAGTCCTGGTTTAGTCCCGGTTTAGTCCAATTTAGTCCTGGTTTAGTCCTGGTTTAGACCTGGTGTAGTCCTGGTGTAGTCCTGGTTTAGTCCTGGTTTAGTCCCGGTTTAGTCCTGGTTTAGTCCTGGTTTAGTCCCGGTTTAGTCCGGGTTTAGTCCTGGTTTAGTCCTGGTTTAGTCCCGGTTTAGTCTGGGTTTAGTCCTGGTTTAGTCCCACTTTAGTCCCGGTTTAGTCCGGGTTTAGTCCTGGTTTAGTCCCGGTTTAGTCCTGGTTTAGTCCTGGTTTAGACCCGGTTTAGTCCTGGTTTAGTCCTGGTTTAGTCCCGGTTTAGTCCCGGTTTAGTCCCGGTTTAGTCCTGGTTTAGTCCCGGTTTAGTCCTGGTTTAGACCTGGTTTAGTCCCGGTTTAGTCCCGGTTTAGACCTGGTTTAGTCCCGGTTTAGTCCCGGTTTAGTCCCGGTTTAGTCCCGGTTTAGTCCCGGTTTAGTCCCGGTTTAGTCCCGGTTTAGTCCCGGTTTAGTCCCGGTTTAGACCTGGTTTAGTCCTGGTTTAGTCCAGGTTTAGTCCTCTTCCTCACGTCTCTCCTGTTTCTCCTCCTCTTCCTCACGTCTCTCCCGTTTCTCCTCCTCTTCCTCACGTCTCTCCCGTTTCTCCTCCTCCTCTTCCTCACGTCTCTCCCGTTTCTCCTCCTCTTCCTCACGTCTCTCCCGTTTCTCCTCCTCTTCCTCACGTCTCTCCTGTTTCTCCTCCTCCTCTTCCTCACGTCTCTCCCGTTTCTCCTCCTCTTCCTCACGTCTCTCCCGTTTCTCCTCCTCTTCCTCATGTCGCTCCCGTTTCTCCTCCTCTTCCTCACGTCTCTCCCGTTTCTCCTCCTCTTCCTCATGTCGCTCCCGTTTCTCCTCCTCTTCCTCACGTCTCTCCCGTTTCTCCTCCTCTTCCTCACGTCTCTCCCGTTTCTCCTCCTCTTCCTCATGTCTCTCCCGTTTCTCCTCCTCTTCCTCACGTCTCTCCCGTTTCTCCTCCTCTTCCTCACGTCTCTCCCGTTTCTCCTCCTCTTCCTCACGTCTCTCCTGTTTCTCCTCCTCCTCTTCCTCACGTCTCTCCCGTTTCTCCTCCTCTTCCTCACGTCTCTCCCGTTTCTCCTCCTCTTCCTCACGTCTCTCCCGTTTCTCCTCCTCTTCCTCACGTCTCTCCTGTTTCTCCTCCTCCTCTTCCTCACGTCTCTCCCGTTTCTCCTCCTCTTCCTCACGTCTCTCCCGTTTCTCCTCCTCTTCCTCACGTCTCTCCTGTTTCTCCTCCTCCTCTTCCTCACGTCTCTCCCGTTTCTCCTCCTCTTCCTCACGTCTCTCCCGTTTCTCCTCCTCTTCCTCATGTCGCTCCCGTTTCTCCTCCTCTTCCTCACGTCTCTCCCGTTTCTCCTCCTCTTCCTCATGTCGCTCCCGTTTCTCCTCCTCTTCCTCACGTCTCTCCCGTTTCTCCTCCTCTTCCTCACGTCTCTCCCGTTTCTCCTCCTCTTCCTCACGTCTCTCCCGTTTCTCCTCCTCTTCCTCACGTCTCTCCCGTTTCTCCTCCTCTTCCTCACGTCTCTCCCGTTTCTCCTCCTCTTCCTCACGTCTCTCCCGTTTCTCCTCCTCTTCCTCACGTCTCTCCTGTTTCTCCTCCTCCTCTTCCTCACGTCTCTCCCGTTTCTCCTCCTCTTCCTCACGTCTCTCCCGTTTCTCCTCCTCTTCCTCACGTCTCTCCCGTTTCTCCTCCTCTTCCTCATGTCTCTCCCGTTTCTCCTCCTCTTCCTCATGTCGCTCCCGTTTCTCCTCCTCTTCCTCATGTCTCTCCCGTTTCTCCTCCTCTTCCTCCACGTCTCTCCCGTTTCTCCTCCTCTTCCTCATGTCTCTCCGTTTCTCCTCCTCTTCCTCACGTCTCTCCCGTTTCTCCTCCTCTTCCTCATGTCTCTCCTGTTTCTCCTCCTCTTCCTCACGTCTCTCCCGTTTCTCCTCCTCTTCCTCACGTCTCTCCCGTTTCTCCTCCTCTTCCTCACGTCTCTCCTGTTTCTCCTCCTCTTCCTCACGTCTCTCCTGTTTCTCCTCCTCTTCCTCACGTCTCTCCCGTTTCTCCTCCTCTTCCTCACGTCTCTCCCGTTTCTCCTCCTCTTCCTCGCGTCTCTCCCGTTTCTCCTCCTCTTCCTCACGTCTCTCCCGTTTCTCCTCCTCTTCCTCACGTCTCTCCCATTTCTCCTCCTCTTCCTCACGTCTCTCCCGTTTCTCCTCCTCTTCCTCACGTCTCTCCCGTTTCTCCTCCTCTTCCTCATGTCTCTCCCGTTTCTCCTCCTCTTCCTCACGTCTCTCCTGTTTCTCCTCCTCTTCCTCACGTCTCTCCTGTTTCTCCTCCTCCTCTTCCTCACGTCTCTCCCGTTTCTCCTCCTCTTCCTCACGTCTCTCCCGTTTCTCCTCCTCTTCCTCACGTCTCTCCTGTTTCTCCTCCTCTTCCTCATGTCTCTCCCGTTTCTCCTCCTCTTCCTCACGTCTCTCCCGTTTCTCCTCCTCTTCCTCACGTCTCTCCCGTTTCTCCTCCTCTTCCTCACGTCTCTCCCGTTTCTCCTCCTCTTCCTCATGTCTCTCCCGTTTCTCCTCCTCTTCCTCACGTCTCCCGTTTCTCCTCCTCTTCCTCACGTCTCTCCTGTTTCTCCTCCTCTTCCTCACGTCTCTCCTGTTTCTCCTCCTCTTCCTCATGTCTCTCCCGTTTCTCCTCCTCTTCCTCACGTCTCTCCCGTTTCTCCTCCTCTTCCTCATGTCTCTCCCGTTTCTTTTCCTCTTCCTCACGTCTCTCCCGTTTCTCCTCCTCTTCCTCATGTCTCTCCCGTTTCTCCTCCTCTTCCTCACGTCTCTCCCGTTTCTCCTCCTCTTCCTCACGTCTCTCCCGTTTCTCCTCCTCTTCCTCACGTCTCTCCCGTTTCTCCTCCTCTTCCTCACGTCTCTCCTGTTTCTCCTCCTCTTCCTCACGTCTCTCCCGTTTCTCCTCCTCTTCCTCACGTCTCTCCCGTTTCTCCTCCTCTTCCTCACGTCTCTCCCGTTTCTCCTCCTCTTCCTCATGTCTCTCCCGTTTCTCCTCCTCTTCCTCATGTCTCTCCCGTTTCTCCTCCTTTTCCTCATGTCGCTCCCGTTTTTCCTCCTCTTCCTCATGTCTCTCCCGTTTCTCCTCCTCTTCCTCATGTCGCTCCCGTTTCTCCTCCTCTTCCTCATGTCTCTCCCGTTTCTCCTCCTCAGATCTCGCCTTCTTCGCCTCCCACTCGTGACCTCTGACCCTCAGCGCCTGACCGAAGCCCCGCCCACCCGCCCGCCATCATGGAGGAGCAGCCAATCAGCACCCAGCCCGACCCCCAGGCCCCGCCCCCCGAGGAGGTGCAGCATGTGGATCACCTGACTGTGGCCGCCGACGCCTCCGAGAGCAGTGAGAGAGCAGAGTTTAGACCAAAAGGTTTAGACCAAAGGGTTTAGACCCAAGGGTTTAGACCCAAGGGTTTAGACCCAAGGGTTTGGACCAAAGGATTTAGACCCAAGGGTTTAGACCAAAGGGTTTAGACCCAAGGGTTTAGACCAAAGGGTTTGGACCAAAGGGTTTGGACCAAAGGGTTTAGACCAAAGGGTTTGGACCAAAGGGTTTGGACCAAAGGGTTTAGACCCAAGGGTTTAGACCAAAGGGTTTGGACCAAAGGGTTTAGACCCAAGGGTTTAGACCAAAGGGTTTGGACCAAAGGATTTAGACCCAAGGGTTTAGACCAAAGGGTTTAGACCCAAGGGTTTAGACCAAAGGGTTTAGACCCAAGGGTTTGGACCAAAGGGTTTAGACCCAAGGGTTTAGACCAAAGGGTTTGGACCCAAGGATTTAGACCCAAGGGTTTAGACCAAAGGGTTTAGACCCAAGGGTTTAGACCAAAGGGTTTAGACCCAAGGGTTTAGACCAAAGGGTTTAGACCAAAGGGTTTAGACCAAAGGGTTTAGACCCAAGGGTTTGGACCAAAGGATTTAGACCCAAGGGTTTAGACCAAAGGGTTTAGACCCAAGGGTTTAGACCCAAGGGTTTGGACCAAAGGGTTTAGACCCAAGGGTTTAGACCAAAGGGTTTGGACCAAAGGATTTAGACCCAAGGGTTTAGACCAAAGGGTTTAGACCCAAGGGTTTAGACCAAAGGGTTTAGACCCAAGGGTTTAGACCCAAGGGTTTGGACCAAAGGGTTTAGACCCAAGGGTTTAGACCAAAGGGTTTAGACCCAAGGGTTTAGACCCAAGGGTTTAGACCAAAGGGTTTAGACCCAAGGGTTTAGACCAAAGGGTTTAGACCCAAGGGTTTAAACCAAAGGGTTTAGACCAAAGGGTTTAGACCAAAGGGTTTGGACCAAAGGCCTTAGACCCAAGGGTTTAGACCCAAGGGTTTAGACCAAAGGGTTTGGACCAAAGGGTTTAGACCCAAGGGTTTAGACCCAAGGATTTGGACCGAAGGGTTTAGACCGAAGGGTTTAGACCCAAGGGTTTAGACCAAAGGGTTTGGACCAAAAGGTTTAGACCCAAGGGTTTAGACCGAGGGGTTTAGACCAAAGGGTTTGGACCAAAGGGTTTAGATCCAAGGGTTTAGACCCAAGGGTTTAGACCAAAAAGTTTGGACCAAAGGGTTTAGACCCAAGGGTTTAGACCCAAGGGTTTAGACCAAAGAGTTTAGACCCAAGGGTTTGGACCAAAGGGTTTAGACCCAAGGGTTTAGACCAAAGAGTTTAGACCCAAGGGTTTAGACCAAAGGATTTAGACCCAAGGGTTTGGACCAAAGGGTTTAGACCCAAGGGTTTAGACCAAAGGGTTTGGACCAAAGGGTTTAGACCCAAGGGTTTACACCCAAGGATTTGGACCGAAGGGTTTAGACCCAAGGGTTTAGACCCAAGGGTTTAGACCAAAGGGTTTGCACCAAAAGGTTTAGACCCAAAGGTTTAGACCAAGGGGTTTAGACCAAAGGGTTTGGACCAAAGGATTTGGACCAAAGGGTTTAGACCCAAGGGTTTGGACCAAAGGGTTTAGATCCAAGGGTTTAGACCAAAGGGTTTGGACCAAAGGATTTAGACCCAAGGGTTTAGACCAAAGGGTTTAGACCCAAGGGTTTAGACCAAAGGGTTTAGACCCAAGGGTTTAGACCCAAGGGTTTGGACCAAAGGGTTTAGACCCAAGGGTTTAGACCCAAGGGTTTAGACCCAAGGGTTTAGACCAAAGGGTTTAGACCCAAGGGTTTAGACCAAAGGGTTTAGACCCAAGGGTTTGGACCAAAGGGTTTAGACCCAAGGGTTTAGAGACATGGGTTTGGACCAAAGGGTTTGGACCAAAAGGTTTAGACCCAAGGGTTTAGACCGAGGGGTTTAGACCAAAGGGTTTGGACCAAAGGGTTTAGATCCAAGGGTTTAGACCCAAGGGTTTAGACCAAAAAGTTTGGACCAAAGGGTTTAGACCCAAGGGTTTAGACCAAAGGGTTTAGACCCAAGGGTTTGGACCAAAGGGTTTAGACCCAAGGGTTTAGACCAAAGGGTTTAGACCCAAGGGTTTAGACCCAAGGGTTTAGACCCAAGGATTTGGACCGAAGGGTTTAGACCGAAGGGTTTAGACCCAAGGGTTTAGACCAAAGGGTTTGGACCAAAAGGTTTAGACCCAAGGGTTTAGACCGAGGGGTTTAGACCAAAGGGTTTGGACCAAAAGGTTTAGACCCAAGGGTTTAGACCGAGGGGTTTAGACCAAAGGGTTTAGATCCAAGGGTTTAGACCCAAGGGTTTAGACCAAAAAGTTTGGACCAAAGGGTTTAGACCCAAGGGTTTAGACCAAAGGGTTTAGACCCAAGGGTTTGGACCAAAGGGTTTAGACCCAAGGGTTTAGACCAAAGGGTTTGGACCAAAGGGTTTAGACCCAAGGGTTTAGACCCAAGGATTTGGACCGAAGGGTTTAGACCGAAGGGTTTAGACCCAAGGGTTTAGACCAAAGGGTTTGGACCAAAAGGTTTAGACCCAAGGGTTTAGACCGAGGGGTTTAGACCAAAGGGTTTGGACCAAAGGGTTTAGATCCAAGGGTTTAGACCCAAGGGTTTAGACCAAATAGTTTGGACCAAAGGGTTTAGACCCAAGGGTTTAGACCCAAGGGTTTAGACCAAAGAGTTTAGACCCAAGGGTTTGCACCAAAGGGTTTAGACCCAAGGGTTTAGACCAAGAGTTTAGACCCAAGGGTTTAGACCAAAGGATTTAGACCCAAGGGTTTGGACCAAAGGGTTTAGACCCAAGGGTTTAGACCAAAGGGTTTGGACCAAAGGGTTTAGACCCAAGGGTTTACACCCAAGGATTTGGACCGAAGGGTTTAGACCCAAGGGTTTAGACCCAAGGGTTTAGACCCAAGGGTTTAGACACAAAGGTTTAGACCCAAGGGTGTAGTCCAAGGGTTTAGACCAAAGGGTTTGGACCAAAGGATTTGGACCAAAGGGTTTAGACCCAAGGGTTTGGACCAAAGGGTTTAGATCCAAGGGTTTAGACCAAAGGGTTTGGACCAAAGGATTTAGACCCAAGGGTTTAGACCAAAGGGTTTAGACCCAAGGGTTTAGACCAAAGGGTTTAGACCCAAGGGTTTAGACCCAAGGGTTTGGACCAAAGGGTTTAGACCCAAGGGTTTAGACCCAAGGGTTTAGACCAAAGGGTTTAGACCCAAGGGTTTAGACCAAAGGGTTTAGACCCAAGGGTTTGGACCAAAGGGTTTAGACCCAAGGGTTTAGACCAAAGGGTTTGGACCAAAGGGTTTGGACCAAAAGGTTTAGACCCAAGGGTTTAGACCGAGGGGTTTAGACCAAAGGGTTTGGACCAAAGGGTTTAGATCCAAGGGTTTAGACCCAAGGGTTTAGACCAAAAAGTTTGGACCAAAGGGTTTAGACCCAAGGGTTTAGACCAAAGGGTTTAGACCCAAGGGTTTGGACCAAAGGGTTTAGACCCAAGGGTTTAGACCAAAGGGTTTACACCCAAGGATTTGGACCGAAGGGTTTAGACCCAAGGGTTTAGACCCAAGGGTTTAGACCAAAGGGTTTGCACCAAAAGGTTTAGACCCAAAGGTTTAGACCAAGGGGTTTAGACCAAAGGGTTTGGACCAAAGGATTTGGACCAAAGGGTTTAGACCCAAGGGTTTGGACCAAAGGGTTTAGATCCAAGGGTTTAGACCAAAGGGTTTGGACCAAAGGATTTAGACCCAAGGGTTTAGACCAAAGGGTTTAGACCCAAGGGTTTAGACCAAAGGGTTTAGACCCAAGGGTTTAGACCCAAGGGTTTGGACCAAAGGGTTTAGACCCAAGGGTTTAGACCAAAGGGTTTAGACCCAAGGGTTTAGACCAAAGGGTTTAGACCCAAGGGTTTGGACCAAAGGGTTTAGACCCAAGGGTTTAGACCAAAGGGTTTGGACCAAAGGGTTTGGACCAAAAGGTTTAGACCCAAGGGTTTAGACCGAGGGGTTTAGACCAAAGGGTTTGGACCAAAGGGTTTAGATCCAAGGGTTTAGACCCAAGGGTTTAGACCAAAAAGTTTGGACCAAAGGGTTTAGACCCAAGGGTTTAGACCAAAGGGTTTAGACCCAAGGGTTTGGACCAAAGGGTTTAGACCCAAGGGTTTAGACCAAAGGGTTTAGACCCAAGGGTTTAGACCAAAGGATTTAGACCAAAGGGTTTGGACCAAAGGGTTTAGACCCAAGGGTTTAGACCAAAGGGTTTGGACCAAAGGGTTTAGACCCAAGGGTTTACACCCAAGGATTTGGACCGAAGGGTTTAGACCCAAGGGTTTAGACCAAAGGGTTTGCACCAAAAGGTTTAGACCCAAAGGTTTAGACCAAGGGGTTTAGACCAAAGGGTTTGGACCAAAGGGTTTAGACCCAAGGGTTTAGACCAAAGGGTTTGGACCAAAGGGTTTGGACCAAAGGGTTTAGACCAAAGGGTTTAGACCCAAGGGTTTAGACCAAAGGGTTTGGACCAAAGGGTTTAGACCAAAGGGTTTGGACCAAAGGGTTTGGACCAAAGGGTTTGGACCAAAGGGTTTGGACCAAAGGGTTTAGACCCAAGGGTTTAGACCAAAGGGTTTGCACCAAAAGGTTTAGACCCAAAGGTTTAGACCAAGGGGTTTAGACCAAAGGGTTTGGACCAAAGGGTTTAGACCCAAGGGTTTAGACCCAAGGGTTTAGACCAAAGGGTTTGGACCAAAGGGTTTGGACCAAAGGGTTTAGACCAAAGGGTTTGGACCAAAGGGTTTAGACCAAAGGGTTTGGACCAAAGGGTTTAGACCAAAGGGTTTAGACCCAAGGGTTTAGACCAAAGGGTTTGGACCAAAGTGTTTAGACCCAAGGGTTTAGACCCAACGGTTTAGACCAAAGGGTTTGGACCAAATGGTTTAGACCCAAGGGTTTAGACCGAGGGGTTTAGACCAAAGGGTTTGGACCAAAGGGTTTAGACCCAAGGGTATAGACCAAAGGGTTTGGACCAAAGGGTTTAGACCAAAGGGTTTGGACCAAAGGGTTTAGACCAAAGGGTTTGGACCAAAGGGTTTTATACCCAAGGGTTTAGACCAAAGGGTTTGGACCAAAGGGTTTAGACCCAAGGGTTTAGACCCAACGGTTTAGACCAAAGGGTTTGGACCAAAGGGTTTAGACCCAAGGGTTTAGACCTGCTGAAATCGCCATCGAACTCAAACCTGCACAAACTGTGTCATTCGTTTGTGCTGCAGAAAATTCAGTTTGTGATTCTGGTTCTTCAGATATTCACAGTTTTATTTTGGTCGATGACGTCGTCCAGAACCTCAGAATGTGAAACAGCCTCAAAACAGGAAGAAAATGATAGAAAACGTTTGTATTTGGTTTGTGCTGTTTTGTGCTGTGACAGTTTCATTTGTGTTCATCTGTTTCAGTCTTTAGTCTTTTGCTTTTGATTCTTATTTTCTATAATAACACAGACTTTTCCTCAGCCTCAGGTCGTTTCTCTTCTCTAGTTTTGTGGAGTTTGTCTCCGTCAGCTGAGCAGAAATGACGTCCTATAATTACCACAGAAATAATAATGAAGAATTTTAGAAATAAACTCACACAAATGAAACTGTCACAGCACAAAACAGCACAAACCAAATACAAACGTTTGACATCATTTTCTTCCTGTTTTGAGGCTGTTTCACATTCTGAGGTTCTGGACGACGTCATCGACCAAAATAAAACTGTGAATATCTGAAGAACCAGAATCACACAAACTGAACTTTCTGCAGCACAAACGACGGACTCCAATTTGGGCGTTTTTGAGCATTTTTCTTCTTCCTGTGGGTCTGACCACAGTTTGACCTGTAAAAGAATCGTTAATTTCTCTAAAACTAAAGAAGCACAAACGGTTGACACAGTTTTTGTAGGTTTCAGTTTGATGAGGCGACTTCACCGTGACACCATCTGAGTCCAGTTTTTACCTGAATCATTTTATCTCATTCAGTCTGTGGAGTATAAATCTCAAACTGACAATATTTAATCTGTTTTGACCCGTTTTAGAAGTTTATGATGTTTTTGGTTTGACAAAATAATCCAAACTTGGGACTGATCGGTACGAGGGAGAAGCCTGAGCTCAGAGGCGTTTGTTTGTGTAGGAAAAGTGACTCAGAGCTCCTGTTTTTGCTCTGAAGGCGACGTCAGCGCCTCCACGTTTCTCTGGGGCGTTAATAAAGATCTGCTTCAGGCTGTGGGCGTCTAGTCACTCATATCACAGGTCCGTGAGGTGAGGTCCTTTATTATTCCAGCCACAGCCCCGTTTAAAGTCCAGCTCTGGGTCCAAACAGGCTAAAGGTTTAGGTTTAAGGTCCTTTATGACGCAAAACTGACCCTGAGAGCTTTAAGTCGTGTTCTACTGTCGTTCCCTCCTCGAAAACAGAGCTGGAGTCGTGTTTGTTTCTGAAAAAAAAAGGGAAAAAAAACTGCAGATGTAACAAAATAATTTAGAAAAATATACCAAAAAATACTCTTGGCGATATATCGATACAGCAGCCCACGATACATACTGTATTATCACAGTAAATGATACGATATATCGATATCTCTATATTTTTGCAAACCCCTCGTTTGTGTGTTAAACATGTGAATGAAACAAAACACAACCCGAGGTCTGTGACGAGGACGTGATGTCAGAACAGAGCAGGAAACAGTGAAACGGTGAATCGTGTCTGTGGTAAAAACAGTGTAAACAGTGTCTGTGCTGAAGGTCTGTAACCCTCCGGTCTGTGCTCAGGTAACGGCGTGGTCCCGGTGCAGAGCTCGCCCACCGGCTCCAGGCCCAAATCCGGCAGCAGGTCCGGCTCTGTGGCCGGAGGGTCCCCCAGGCCCTCCCTGTGCCGCAAGCCCAGCACAAGCCCGGATGCCCCGCAGGACGGATCCAAGCCCCGCGACTACCTGTTCCTGGCCATCCTCTCCTGCTTCTGCCCCCTGTGGCCCATCAACATCGTAGCGCTCACCTTCTCCGTCATGGTACGAGCCCCCGCCCCCAGTTTAACCCCTGAAGACCTGAGGGCAGTTTTAGTACTTTTCTCCTCGCCTGGATTTTTGTCTTAATGTCACTTTTCAAACTGCCCCTTTTACCCCTAATGAAGTGTTCTACCTCCTTTTGTTCAGTCCAACCTGTTATTTCACAATCTGCTGCTGTAGTTGTGTCATGAGGCTGTGAGAAAAGCTACAGGACCAGAAATAGAGATGGAAAAAAATAAACTGAAAATAAAATTCACTCTTTTATACAAAACCCACAGCAAACATGTAGAAACAACTTTTTGGACATAAAAATGCTTAATTTAGGGCCTGAGCTACAAAAATGCAAAATCTCAAGTCTGTAAGTAAATTAAAAATCTCCTTATTGCCCTAAAAACAAAAAAAGTGCAGTGGCTCCATGACTTTCCTGGTCCAGTCCTGGAAACAGCTCCTGTCAGGACCACGGCCAGAGCCACAGCACTTCTGCATTTCCAGTGTGGAAATTACATTTGGATTTGTTCATTTGGACTGAAATAAACCTTTAAATAAAAATAGAAAGAGATGCACAATTACACACACCAAGATGTGTCATTTTCCATGTGTGTGAGAATTAACTCCACTTAGAGCGACTTTTTCCCTCGTTCTAAACACACACAGTCAGAGGAGTTGACCATCTTGACTCACTTCACTCTTTGGCAAAGTTTGGCTCCATCAAAATGGACGGAGCGCATGAGTTTGGGGAAAACAAAGTTCCTATTGGACACTCGTTTTGCTCCCGTCATCACACAGCGTGAGTGTGACGTAGGATAAAGCCGCAGAAATGTACGGAAACCTCTATGTCTGCACTTTCAGAGGGGAAAAGGACGTTTCTGTCTGTTACACTTACAAAGTTCTGCGGTTATAGAAAAAATCTGTCTTCGGGGGTAAATTCGAGACATCTGACCTTCCCCGTCTCAGTCTGACACTCGGGAGGATTCGTTTTTATTTTGAGTTTGTGCCAAGAGAGAAACAATAATCCTGCACACGCGACACAAACGCCGTCAACAACAGAAACGCACAATTATCGAAACAGAGAAGAAAACCGTACATTAACCCCTCGCTGTTCACGACAGATTCAAACACGACGTGGGTTCTTATTAGACGAGTCGTTACACATGTAGAAGATAACGAAATGTAGCAGGAGCAGAATGTAGAGTATATACAACACAGAGAATATACAGTATGTTACAGTGAAGACTGTGGTTTGTAGTGAATATATACAAATAAATAAATATGACAGAATTAGAGATAATAAACGTTAAGCGTTTTTGTGTGACAAACGCTCGATAAATAAAGTTTGATTGATTGAATATATGTAAACAATATATTTACGACTATACTACACGTACACTGATCACAGCACTGTCCAAATATTCACATTTGACAAAATAAATGACACATTATGGCCGTACAAAGGAAGAATAATGATAAAGAGGCACAGAAGTTTATCGTTTATGATCGTAACAAAATAAACCCCGATGAGAATGAAGAACGTAAGGATTTCCTTTAGTTTTTTCCGTTCATGTTCGTACAAACTGCTCGCGGCTCGTCCCGGTGCAGCGGTGTAACTCTCTGCTCCCCCTTGTGTTCAGTCGAGGAACAGCCTGCAGCAGGGGAACGTGGACGGCGCGCGGCGTTTGGGACGAAACGCCATGATCCTGTCGGTCGTGTCCATCCTGGGAGGAATCGCCATCATCACGGCCGCCATCGTCTTCAACTGGGGCCGTGAGTGTCGCTTATATATATATGTATATATATACATATATATATATATATACATATATACGAACATATATACGAACAAACTGACATATACGAACAAACCGACATATACGAACAAACTGACATATACGAACAAACTGATATATACGAACAAACTGATATATACGAACAAACTGACATATACGAACAAACTGATATATACGAACAAACTGACATATACGAACAAACTGACATATACGAACAAACTGACATATACGAACAAACTGATATATACGAACAAACTGACATATACGAACAAACTGATATATACGAACAAACTGACATATACGAACAAACTGACATATACGAACAAACTGATATATACGAACAAACTGATATATACGAACAAACTGATATATACGAACAAACTGACATATACGAACAAACTGATATATACGAACAAACTGATATATACGAACAAACTGACATATACGAACAAACTGATATATACGAACAAACTGATATATACGAACAAACTGACATATACGAACAAACTGATATATATGAACAAACTGATATATACGAACAAACTGATATATACGAACAAACTGATATATACGAACAAACTGATATATACGAACAAACTGACATATACGAACAAACTGATATATACGAACAAACTGACATATATGAACAAACTGATATATACGAACAAACTGATATATATGAACAAACTGATATATACGAACAAACTGATATATACGAACAAACTGACATATACGAACAAACTGATATATACGAACAAACTGACATATACGAACAAACTGATATATACGAACAAACTGATATATACTAACAAACTGATATATACGAACAAACTGACATATACGAACAAACTGATATATACGAACAAACTGATATATACGAACAAACTGACATATACGAACAAACTGATATATACGAACAAACTGACATATACGAACAAACTGATATATATGAACAAACCGACATATACGAACAAACTGACATATATGAACAAACTGATATATACGAACAAACTGATATATACGAACAAACTGACATATACGAACAAACTGATATATACGAACAAACTGACATATACGAACAAACCGATATATACGAACAAACTGACATATACGAACAAACTGATATATACGAACAAACTGATATATACGAACAAACTGACATATACGAACAAACTGACATATACGAACAAACTGATATATACGAACAAACTGACATATACGAACAAACTGATATATACGAACAAACTGACATATACGAACAAACTGATATATACGAACAAACTGATATATACGAACAAACTGACATATACGAACAAACTGACATATACGAACAAACTGATATATACGAACAAACTGACATATACGAACAAACTGATATATACGAACAAACTGACATATACGAACAAACTGATATATACGAACAAACTTATATACACTCATGTGAAAAAGTTTGGGCCCTGATCATTTTCAAGATTTTCCTTAATAATAAATAAATCATCATAAATCACTGGTTGTTCAGATCATCAGTTTCAGTTAAATATTTCATATAGCAGAAAAACACAGTGATATTTGAGAAGTGAAATGAACGTTATAGGATTTACAGAAAGTGCAATAATTACTTCAACAAAAGTAGGCATGTGCATAAATTTGGGCACCTCAACAGAAAAATGACATCAGTATTTCGTAGATCCTCCTTTTGCAGAAATAACAGCCTCTAAACTCTTCCTGTAGCTTCCAGTGAGGCTCTGGATTTTGGTTGAAGGTATTTTTGACCATTCTTCACAGAACATCTCCAGTTCAGTCAAGTTTGATGGAGCCTGAGCATGGACGGCTCGCTTTAAATCACACCACAGATTTTCAGTAATATTCAGGTCTGGGGACTGAGACGGCCATTCCAGAACATTGTACTTGTTCCTCTGCAGAACGGCCTTAGTAGAATCTGAGCAGTGTTTAGGGTCGTTGTCTTGTTGAAGTCTCCAGCCCTGGCGCAACTTCAACTTTGGCACTGATTCTTGAACATTGTTCGCAAGAATCTGCTGATACTGACTGGAATCCATGAGACCTTCAGCTTTAACAGGATTTCCAGTCCCTGCACTGGCCACAGCCTGATGGAACCAGCACCAATGCTGTGCTCTTCTTTCATCCTGCACACCGCCCCTTGTTATGTCCAAATAACTCAGTTTTAGTTTCATCAGTCCACAGCACCTTACTCCAAAATGAAGCTGGTTTGTCCAAATGTGCTTTAGCAAACCTCAAGTGACTCTGTTTGTGGCGTGTGTGCAGAAAAGGCTTCTGTCGCATTCCTCTCCCACACAGCATCTCCTTGTGCAAAGTGCTGAATAGTGGATCGATGCACAGTGACACCATCTGCAGCAGGATCAGGTTGTACGTGTGTGGAGCTGGTCTGTGGAGCTGGTCTGTGGAGCTGGTCTGTGGAGCTGGTCTGTGGAGCTGGTCTGTGGAGCTGGTCTGTGGTTCTGGTCTGTGGAGCTGGTCTGTGGGGTGAGTTTGACTGTTCTCACCATCCTTCACCTCTGCTTATCTGAGGTTTTTCTTGGCCTGAACTAGAACTGTGCCTGTGGTCTTCCATGTCCTCACTATGTCCCTCACAGTGGAAACTGACGGCTGAAATCTCTGAGCTAGTTTTTTGTATCCTTCCCCTAAACCAGGATGTTGAACAGTCTTTGTTTTCAGGTCATAGTTGTTTTGAGGCTCCCATGATGCCACTGTTCAGAGAAGATGCAAAGAGGAGAACAACTTGCAGCTGCCCCTTAAATCCTCCTGATGGGCCTCACCTGTGTCTGTAGGCCAAGGGTCAGTGAGCTGAACAAACTAATGTTGGGTTCCAATAATTAGTGCTAAAGGTTTTAAAATCAATAAAACAACAAGGGTGCCCTAATTTATGCACACGCCTACTTTTGTTGAAGTAATTATTGCACTTTCTGTAAATCCTATAAAGTTCATTTCACTCCTCAAATATCACTGTGTTTTTCTGCTGTATGAAATATTTAACTGAAACTGATGATCTGAACAAATGATTTATGAAGGAAAATCTTGAAAATGATCAGGGCCCAAACTTTTTCACAGGACTATATACGAACAAACTGATATATACGAACAAACTGACATATACGAACAAACTGATATATATGAACAAACTGACATATACGAACAAACTGATATATACGAACAAACTGACATATACGAACAAACTGACATATACGAACAAACTGATATATACGAACAAACTGACATATACGAACAAACTGACATACGAACAAACTGACATATACGAACAAACTGATATATACGAACAAACTGATATATACGAACAAACTGATATATACGAACAAACTGATATATACGAACAAACTGATATATACGAACAAACTGACATATACGAACAAACTGACATATACGAACAAACTGACATATACGAACAAACTGATATATACGAACAAACTGATATATACGAACAAACTGACATATACGAACAAACTGACATATACGAACAAACTGACATATACGAACAAACTGATATATACGAACAAACTGATATATACGAACAAACTGACATATACGAACAAACTGACATATACGAACAAACTGATATATACGAACAAACTGACATATACGAACAAACTGACATATACGAACAAACTGATATATACGAACAAACTGATATATACGAACAAACTGACATATACGAACAAACTGATATATACGAACAAACTGACATATACGAACAAACTGATATATACGAACAAACTGACATATACGAACAAACTGACATATACGAACAAACTGACATATACGAACAAACTGATATATACGAACAAACTGACATATACGAACAAACTGACATATACGAACAAACTGACATATACGAACAAACTGATATATACGAACAAACTGATATATACGAACAAACTGACATATACGAACAAACTGACATATACGAACAAACTGATATATACGAACAAACTGACATATACGAACAAACTGACATATACGAACAAACTGATATATACGAACAAACTGATATATACGAACAAACTGACATATACGAACAAACTGACATATACGAACAAACTGATATATACGAACAAACTGACATATACGAACAAACTGACATATACGAACAAACTGATATATACGAACAAACTGATATATACGAACAAACTGATATATACGAACAAACTGATATATACGAACAAACTGATATATATACGACCAAACTGATATATACGAACAAACTGATATATACGAACAAACTGATATATACGAACAAACTGACATATACGAACAAACTGACATATACGAACAAACTGACATATACGAACAAACTGATATATACGAACAAACTGATATATACGAACAAACTGATATATACGAACAAACTGATATATACGAACAAACTGATATATATACGACCAAACTGATATATACGAACAAACTGACATATACGAACAAACTGACATATACGAACAAACTGACATATACGAACAAACTGACATATACGAACAAACTGATATATACGAACAAACTGATATATATACGACCAAACTGATATATACGAACAAACTGATATATACGAACAAACTGACATATACGAACAAACTGATATATACGAACAAACTGACATATACGAACAAACTGACATATACGAACAAACTGACATATACGAACAAACTGATATATACGAACAAACTGACATATACGAACAAACTGATATATACGAACAAACTGATATATACGAACAAACTGATATATACGAACAAACTGACATATACGAACAAACTGACATATACGAACAAACTGACATATACGAACAAACTGACATATACGAACAAACTGACATATACGAACAAACCGACATATACGAACAAACCGACATATACGAACAAACTGACATATACGAACAAACCGACATATACGAACAAACCGACATATACGAACAAACTGATATATACGAACAAACTGACATATACGAACAAACTGACATATACGAACAAACTGACATATACGAACAAACTGACATATACGAACAAACTGATATATACGAACAAACTGATATATACGAACAAACTGATATATACGAACAAACTGATATATACGAACAAACTGACATATACGAACAAACTGATATATACGAACAAACTGATATATACGAACAAACTGATATATACGAACAAACTGACATATACGAACAAACTGATATATACGAACAAACTGACATATACGAACAAACTGATATATACGAACAAACTGACATATACGAACAAACTGACATATACGAACAAACTGACATATACGAACAAACTGATATATACGAACAAACTGATATATACGAACAAACTGACATATACGAACAAACTGACATATACGAACAAACTGACATATACGAACAAACTGACATATACGAACAAACTGATATATACGAACAAACTGATATATACGAACAAACTGATATATATGAACAATCTGATATATATGAACTCTCTCACTTTAAAGCAGAACTAAGTCACATTTTTACCTCCTTAAATGTCTCTAAAGCCTGTGATGGTCATGTGACATGTGGGGGTGTTTGAAGGGGTCACTGCTGCCCCCTTCTGCCTCTGGAGGGAAAAGCACACATGCAGCTCAGGGTCTGTTCTGTTCTGACGACACTTCAGCTGCTCACAGATAACAGAGCCACACCCGCACTGACGAGCTCCGGGCGCTCGTGTTATACTTTTACAAAATAGTTTATGTATAAGATTAAAACCAATCATCATTAAACAGAGTAAAAAAAACATGACCCACCTGAGACACTGTGTTGTTCAGCAGCTTTATGGAGAGGGAGGGGCGGGTATTTACGACAGTTCATTCTCACAGAGACCTGTAGGGGGAGCTCTACCCCTGAAGTTACTTAGTTCTGCTTTAATGCAGCTTTGCCGCATTTGTTTACATTTTACACAAACTAAATTTAATGCCGCGTGACTCTTATCAATGCGTTAAAGTCCAGCCCCGGGTCCACAGTAAAAACTGTGTCCTTGTTTCTCTTCTGCAGTGATCCTAAAGTCCTGATGAGCCCAGAACTGCGGATCTGACGACTCTTCAACATGCAAGAACCTCCTCCTCTGAAGCTCCTCCTCCTCTGAAGCTCCTCCTCCTCTGAAGCTCCTCCTCCTCTGAAGCTTCTCCTCCTCTGAAGCTCCTCCTCCTCTGAAGCTCCTCCTCCTCTGAAGCCCCTCCTCCTCTGAAGCTCCTCCTCCTCTGAAGCTCCTCCCCCTCTTAGGCTCTTTCTCCTGATTCGCTCAAACTTCCAAAAACGTTATAAAGCTTCAGTTTTGTTTCGGTTTTCCTCTTCGCTGTTTGCTGCTGCACGTCACGCATGGTCTTCCTCCCGACTACCTCCGACACTACGCACAACAAGTGGCACCACGGCGCCCCCCGCTGTTCCTCCTCCGCGGGGCCGTGGCGAACGCTCTGCTCCGAAACTCGACCGTTTACTCCAAAAACTGAACAGAAAATTGCTGCTGCGAAGTCGTAATGTTTTTAAGACGTGGAAAAAAACGATGCAAGTGAAATGTGATGAGCCATTGATCCTAAAGCTGCTCTCATTTACAGCCGCTCCTTTACTTTACATTTTACTTCATACTTTACACTTAACACTTTACACTTTACTTTACACTTTATTTAAAACTTTACACTTAACACTTTACTTTACACTTTACACTTTACATTTTACGCTTTACTTTACACTTTACTTTACGCTTAACTTTACACTTTAATTTTACGCTTAACTTTACGCTTTACTTTACATTTTACGCTTAACTTTACACTTTACGCTACGCTTAACTTTACACTTTACTTTACATTTTACGCTTTACTTTACGCTTTACTTTACACTTTATTTAACACTTTACACTTTACACTTTACTTTACACTTTACACTTTACTTTACACTTTACTTTACACTTTACACTTTACACTTTACTTTACACTTTATTTAACACTTTACACTTTACACTTTACTTTACACTTTACACTTTACTTTACACTTTACTTTACACTTTACTTAACACTTTACTTTACACTTTACTTTACACTTTATTTAACACTTTACACTTAACACTTTACTTTACACTTTACTTTACACTTTACTTTACACTTTAGACTGACCCAAACTCCATGTGATCACGGATTGCCTTTCTTTGAGACTTTTTTAGACGTTTCGCACTCCAGAGAGAAAAGAAATGCTTCAGACGATTCCCGACAGTCGGGACCCTGAAAAAAACACGAGACAAACACAACAAAAACCAGGTCCACACCCGGACTAAACCCGGTCTAAAGATGGATCCCCACATTGGTTTAAACGCCAAAATAATCCCACACTGAAGCTAAAGCAGAAAAGGCACCTGACCAAAAGTACGATATTGGAACATTTTGCGATACAGATGATAAGAACTGGAAAAAAAAAAAATGTAATAGGGCTGTGGGGGAATTAGTTGTAAATTTAAATAAAATAATTTGGGGCAAATAATCAAAATGGTTCCAAAAATGTTGGCAGGATTAATCGGCCGTTGTTTGCTCTGGATTCTAAATAATCAGTATAGGCTAAATGCTCAATCTCTAAAAACAGCCTGGATAAACCTAATTTGGGAAATCACTAATAAAATCATCTTTATTTAACATATTCTTGTTTAAAAAAGTGTGCAAAATAATTCCACTCTGAAGCAAATTTTCTTAATAAAAGAGAAAAGACCAAAAGTTCGATATTTTACAATACAGCTGATAAAAAGTGAAAAAAAAGAGTTTTTAACGGGGCTGTTCGGGAGTTTGTTGTAAATTTAAATACAAATAATTTGGGGAAAATAATCAAAATCGTCCCAAAAATATCGGCAGGATTAATCGGCCGTTGTTTGCTCTAAATAATTGGTATCGGACTGAAAAAAAACCCAAAAAACTAAAATAAATCTCTAAAAACAACCTGAATAAAAATTTCGGACCTAACAAGGAAAATCATGAATAAAATCAGCTTTATTTAAAATATTCTTGTTTTTAAAGTGTGCGTTTTTGTCAGATGAAACCTTGGTGTTATTGCGATATATCGAGCTTGTTGCGATATCGATACTTTTGCGATATATCGTGCGGCCTTCACCCAAACCCTGAGACCCACTGTGCGAAAACCGAGCGAAGTTTACAGTTAAAATCACTTTGATCCGAGACCGACGACAAAACTGATTTTAGACGAGAAATGTTTTTATCGAATAAGACGTTAAAAATTTCAGCAGTTTTGGTCCGAATAGAAACACGTGTTAGAAAACCGCCCGTTTTTGAAGTCCAGTTTAGTCCCTTTTTCCCGGTGGACTCGTTTCAGCGGAAAACCAAAGTGCCCAGAACACGAGGAACACGAGCGCCGCGTTCCCGACTTTTCCGAGGAAAAGTGAATCTGCAGAAACGTTTTCAAATGAAATTACGGTTTGAATAATGGATCGGCCCCAAGTCGACTCCACTCAAACTTTATTCAATTATGGACCACAGACGGAGCGAGAGTCACGAGACGGAAAATCTGTTCCGATTCTCCGGCAGCGTCGGATTCGACACGAGAACAAACAGAAAAACAAACACATTTTATCAGAATTTAAGGTTTAGTGAATTTATAAAACTTATTTTTCTTTTAAACAAATTGATGAATTAATTTTAGTCACAAATTTAAAAATGTACAGATAATTCTTGATATTAAACTCAAATATTTTCTTACATTAACATCGTTCCAGTCGTAGAAAAACTCTCCAGTTATTTATTTATTTATTTGAGCAAATTACAGAAACGTTTTAAAAATTACAAAAGCAAATATGTAAAGTCGTACGATCTGATTAATTCTTAGTGAAATATGTGAAGTGAAATTTCTAATCAGACGTTTTTATTCGTGACGTTTTAAACTGATTCTTCTGCAAAGCTGCGATCGAATAACAAACGAAGCTTAAAGTTTTCCCCACGTTCCAAAATGAGGAAAATCGGATCTTGTGCCTGAATCCCGTTTTAGAAGTTGAACCTCGGAGATTTTCACTTTCACTTTGTTTGGACTGTCGGAGCAGGTTTGAATGTAGATTTTGGGACAAACGTTTGAGATTTTTAACTCCTCCTCTTCCCGGATCACGACGACGCTTCGGAATTTGCTGCAGACATTTTGGGAACGAACTCCCGGATTTTGCCTGTTTTTGAATGTGACTTTTGACCTTTCAGATCCTGTGCATGTTTACAGTATTTACTACGGACGACTGGCGCCTCTGTTAGCCGCGGCAGCTAACGGGAGCTAACAGAAGCTAACGGACGCTAACGCAGAAGCACCTTGTACATAAACTGGAACATGTGCAACGTTTGCCCGAAGATTTTATCACGAACTTTGACCTTTGGAGGAAAAAACTGAACCGTCGCCACAAAATGCACACTTTTAAAACTCTGAACTTTGAATCCTGACGCCTTCCACAGCGACCGAACTCTTTCACCTTTCAGGTTCTGTTTCTGTTCACAAACTTTGGCACAAATGAAACTGTTTCTGTCGCTCTGGGATCAGCGTTCGGACGCACGCGACTTTATGCATTTTATTATAACTGAGGACGATCCGGCTTTTCTCTGTTCCCGCGACGTCGATACTTTGGCTTCAAGTATCGGCCGATATCAGCGTTCGGATGGTCAAATATTACGTAGAAATGCAACAGAAAACACGCACTAAAGCTCTTGTTGAGCTGCAAATGAAACAAACGGTCAAATAAAAGTGAAAAAATCCACATCACACTCAGACGGTCGATGTCCAAAAGATTTTTTTAATTTTTAGATAAGAAAATAACGTTTAAGACAGAAAAGTCCTGCCGTGTGCGGCGCCTTTACTCCAGAAAATAAAACACAATGACATGTTTGGCCTGTTCCCATGGAAACCAGAGCTCCATCCAGATCGATCGACCCTCCACGGTGCATTGTGGGGGATGCAGTTTATTTTTAAATAACGTTTTGTCCAAAAAATCTTTCGTCAGTTCATTTTTCAAAGCCAGATCTGACGACGGCTTTTTGGCTGAAACGTTAAGTAAAAATGAAAAAGCTTTTGGACATCGGGTGTCTGAGTGCAGAAACCGCGCGCCGTCCCGTACGTCGCCATAAGTGTGTTCGCTAACAGTTATTTATTATTTAAAGTCAGTACAGAACCGCTCTGAAAAAAGTTCAATAGTATAATACGTTTTGGACCAGCGCCGTACGGAAGCCCGGAGAGTTCAGAATGAACAGACGCCACAACGGAGGCGGGACTCTATTTACGACAGTCAGACAGAGACATCGAACCTGGACACAAAAAAAGAAATCACTTTTACTCACGTTTCCAACTTCGTTCCTTTTCTTTTCACGTTCTTCTTCTTCAGCTTTTCCCGTTCACTTCCTCCTCACTCGGTCCGTCGGAAAATAAAGTCCCGCAGTCACTTCCGTTGCGTCTTTTTGTCGTGTTGTGGCATCTCATCTGTATTTGTTTTGAGCCTCGGCTTCCGTAACGTCGTCCAGTAAATTACACCAGTTTCTTGACCGAAATGAACCGATCTCTTGGGACAGAAATCCGATTATCGCAGTTTTCAGTATCGGCATCAGTGTCGTCCTCAGTTACAGCTTCAGTCTCGTGTCTCAGCAGCTCAGAGTTTGGTCTCTGTGGAGGAAGTGTCCGGTTCCGGTTCCTGTTGTGATGCTAACGCCGCGCTGACCTGAAGCTAAAGCTAACGCTGTTTAACTTCACAGTCCACACACAGCCCAGGTGCATTGTGGGTGATGTAGTCCCGCTCTGGTGCACCGTGTGTTGGCGTCGCAGCAGGAACGCCTTTGCGCCTGTGCCCTGCAGGGGGCGCTGCAGCTCGTTCTGTATGTAGCATGTCTCTAATAACCACAAAGCGAATGCTGTTTGACTGACGCTTCTGTCTGAGCCTCTAGCGCCACCGCCTGGATTCAGACTGTTATATCCTGATTTTACCCTCTGCACGTCACACTCCTTCACACAGGACCAGACCCTGCCCTCACTTACACCTGTCAGGCACCTGTCAGGCACCTGTCAGGCACCTGTCAGGCACCTGTCAGTCACCCGTCAGGCACCTGTCAGGCACCTGTCAGTCACCTGTCAGGCACCTGTCAGTCAGAGTTAGTCGTTATCTCAGTGTCTCAGTTGTTTCTCCTCTTCACTGAGGAAGTTTCTGTCGGCGTCGTCGGCCTCCAGGTGCCACAGGGATGAAGGTTCATGTCGTTGTGTCTTTAAGCGAGACACTTCCCCACTGTGAGTGTGAATGAGTGAGTCCAGGTTCACTTCCCCACCTGAGTGTGAATGAGTGAGTCCAGGTTCTGGGCTCAAGGCGTCAGCATCAGCTGAAAAATCTGGACCGGTTTTAGAATTTACGTTCTTGTATTTATTGATTTTCTAAGACTAAACCTCTCATGTTCTGAAGGGACTGCGAAGGTTTAGAGCCAACGAGGTTTTAAGTGTCAGAAAGTGCAGGAGGAGGAGCTGTCTCATTTTACGAAGCTGCGTTCAGACCGGAGCGTCAGGGTGACCGATGCGTCAGGGTGATCGATGCGTCAGGGCGATCGATGCGGCGCGTCTTGAGCGTTCAGGCTTTTGGTGTCGGATGTGCCGCGTCGACCAATCAGGGACGAGTATCCAGAGACGTAGCGACGTTATTACAGAAGAAAGAGAAAGACCCGAGAACCACAAACACCAGAACAAGAAATGTGCGCTGTGTCATTAGTGGAGGAAAAATACTAAACTCTGCAACCACTGATCACCACTGATATTTTTATGCAATAAAAACACTAAATCGTGTGTGACACTTGTGTCCAGGACAGTGACGCCCGGACGTGTTTCGGGGCGTCTGAACTCAGATGTAACGGCTCCAACTGGAGGCGTCCAGGGCGTTTTTTGGTCTGAACATCGGGTTTAGGGGCCGGTGTTTGGCAGAACTACGTTGGGGGTAAAATGACAGGTGAGAGGCTAGGCTAACGTTAGCGGGGACGGCAGGTGGAGACGTCCACAGTGGTTCTCCAGGTTACGATACGGAGTCTTTATGACTTTGTTTTTGCATATTTGACACAATCTGTGGTGAAACATTTGCTTTTGTCTTATTCTTCATAAAATAAAACACTCCCGTAGTCCTGGTCCTGTGTGAAAGACGTCGTCTCTACGGTGGCCCGGAGAGTTCTTTTCTCTCCGCTGCGAAACGCGCCATCGTAAAAAAGTAAATCGCTCTTCCACGTATTTAATCAGCTGCTCTGTTTCCACGGAGACGCCGCCTGTTTACCTTTTTGCACCGTTTGTCGTTACTGTTTGGTTTGACCAGCCCAGGATCTCACTTTTACCTCGTGAGGAAAACAAAACCATCACAAACGTCACTTTTTATTCAAACATTTCGATATTATCGACACAGATGAATCGATTCTACAAACGTGTCAGAACTTTTGCAGAGTCCATTGTTTAAAACTGAAATGTTTTATTTTCTCCTTTTGTTTTCTTCTGTTTTCCACCCGATGTCCCGATGACACTTGTTCATCTTATGCTTAAAAAGCCGAGGATCCAAAGGTGAAAGAGACGTTCAGGTGTTTAGAAACGGCTCTGAAGGGGGAGGGACTCAGCACAGAGAGCAAAGGCGCCAAACAAAAGCGAAAGAGTCTGAAAAAAAAAAACATTAAATATAATCTGAAAAAACCCTTAAAAACCAAACAGGAAGTGAATCAATTTGCAAATATAAAAACTGTGAACAGGTCATTCAGCCTGGACGACCTTTGACCCTTAGATCCTCTGCTGTAGTTTGTGTTAAAGCTGCACTGTGGAACTTTTCTGCCGCTCGTCTGTCTCCATGGAGATGTTATTGAAAAACGTGTGCTCGACCTGGTTTAGACCTGGTTTAGTCCTGGTTTAGACCTGGTTTAGACCTGGTTTAGACCTGGTTTAGACCTGGTTTAGACCTGGTTCAGACCTGGTTTAGACCTGGTTTAGTCCTGGTATAGACCTGGTTTAGACCTGGTTTAGACCTGGATTAGACCTGGTTTAGAGCTGGTTTAGACCTGGTTTAGACCTGGTTTAGACCTGGTTTAGTCCTGGTTTAGACCTGGTTTAGACCTGGTTTAGACCTGGTTTAGACCTGGTTTAGTCCTGGTTTAGACCTGGTTTAGACCTGGTTTAGACCTGGTTTAGACCTGGTTTAGTCCTGGTTTAGACCTGGTTTAGACCTGGTTTAGACCTGGTTTAGACCTGGTTTAGACCTGGTTTAGACCTGGTTTAGACCTGGTTTAGTCCTGGTTTAGACCTGGTTTAGACCTGGTTTAGACCTGGTTTAGACCTGGTTTAGTCCTGGTTTAGACCTAGTTTAGACCTGGTTTAGACCTGGTTTAGTCCTGGTATAGACCTGGTTTAGACCTGGTTTAGACCTGGATTAGACCTGGTTTAGAGCTGGTTTAGACCTGGTTTAGACCTGGTTTAGACCTGGTTTAGTCCTGGTTTAGACCTGGTTTAGACCTGGTTTAGACCTGGTTTAGACCTGGTTTAGTCCTGGTTTAGACCTGGTTTAGACCTGGTTTAGACCTGGTTTAGACCTGGTTTAGTCCTGGTTTAGACCTGGTTTAGACCTGGTTTAGACCTGGTTTAGACCTGGTTTAGTCCTGGTTTAGACCTGGTTTAGACCTGGTTTAGACCTGGTTTAGACCTGGTTTAGTCCTGGTTTAGACCTGGTTTAGACCTGGTTTAGACCTGGTTTAGACCTGGTTTAGACCTGGTTTAGTCCTGGTTTAGACCTGGTTTAGACCTGGTTTAGACCTGGTTTAGACCTGGTTTAGTCCTGGTTTAGACCTGGTTTAGACCTGGTTTAGACCTGGTTTAGACCTGGTTTAGACCTGGTTTAGTCCTGGTTTAGACCTGGTTTAGACCTGGTTTAGACCTGGTTTAGACCTGGTTTAGACCTGGTTTAGACCTGGTTTAGTCCTGGTTTAGACCTGGTTTAGACCTGGTTTAGACCTGGTTTAGACCTGGTTTAGACCTGGTTTAGACCTGGTTTAGACCTGGTTTAGACCTGGTTTAGTCCTGGTTTAGACCTGGTTTAGGGTTTGGTCTAAACCGTTTTTATTTTCAGGATTAGAATCGGTCTCGAGTCTCGAGTCTGTTCGTCAGTATCGAAATCAAACTTGACTTTTTATCGGTGGCGTCTCCGTGGAGACGGACACGCTCCGTCCCTCCAGTCCGAAGGTTCCGCAGTGCAGCTTTAGGCGAGGGCGGACGTGGCGGGTCTGAAGCCTTCGGAGACGCTGAGCTCCGGTTTTCTTACGTTGGTTCTTTTGTACCTTTGTATTTTTGTACGACGGGTTTGGGTGTTCGGAGCATGTGCTGCATGTGACTGACCAATAAACACGACAACCACCACCAGCCCCAATGCTTTCATTTTGGTCAAATTTTTCATTTTATTTTTGCTCCTTTTTTAAATTTTTTAATTAAATTTTTTCCTTTGTCTTTCTTTTTATAATTTTTTCATTTTATTTTCTTTTTTCATTTTTTCCATTTTATTTTTCTTTTTTTCATTTTATTATTTTTTATTTAATTTTTTTCATTTAATTTTCTCTTTTTCATTTTTTAATTTCATTTATCTTTATTTTTTTTCATTTTTAAATTTGTTTTCATTTCTTTCTTTTTTGCATTTTTTCACTTTTTGGTTTTCGTTCATTTTCTCGTCTTTCATTGTTTTTTCATTGTTCCGTCTCTGTGGATTTGTGAGCGGGATGTGGGAGTGGGCTGAGGTGTGGCAGCCTCAGCCTCAGTTTGTCTTCTTCCTCCTTCTCCCACACTCTTCCCTTCTCCTCCTCAGCTCACAGACGGAAAGTGTGAGGACAGAATTCTCCAGCTGCTGCTTCATTATCATCAGAACCACTGCGGGAAAAGTTCTGATCGTGTTTGTGTCGGCGGCGAAACGACAAACCGAGATGACAGAAAAGAGCAGCTGAAGTGTGGGTTTTCCTCCCAAAGACGTAAACACGTTTGTGTCGCTGTCCGATCAGCACCTTCCCCACCCCCAGACGCTGAGAACTATTAAATAAAGACCATTTAACCTGTGAGACGTGTGCACAGGGGTCGGGTTTGCCCCACGACCGAGCAGATAAAGAGGAAGAAGATGGACGGTGTTAGAAGAAGGTAAAAGTTTAAAAATCTAAAGGAACAAATTTTCTTCTATACATCCACATGAAACAAAACCAGGCACAATATTCAGCCTCTTCTCTGTCACAAAAAAATCACAAAATGTTTAACCCTCGAAGACCCACGACATTGTCCACGACTCAGAGGAACATGTTTTCTATAACCGCAGAACTTTGTAAGTGTAACAGACAGAAACGTCCTTTTCCCCTCTGAAAGTGCAGACATAGAGGTTTCCGTACATTTCTGCGGCTTTATCCTACGTCACACTCACGCTGTGTGATGACGGGAGCAAAACGAGTGTCCAATAGGAACTTTGTTTTCCCCAAACTCATGCGCTCCGTCCATTTTGATGGAGCCAAACTTTGCCAAAGAGTGAAGTGAGTCAAGATGGTCGACTCCTCTGACTGTGTGTGTTTATAACGAGGGAAAAAGTCGCTCTAAGTGGAGTTAATTCTCACACACATGGAAAATGACACATCTTGGTGTGTGTAATTGTGCATCTCTTTCTATTTTTATTTAAAGGTTTATTTCAGTCCAAATGAACAAATCCAAATGTAATTTCCACCCTGGAAATGCAGAAGTGCTGTGGCTCTGGCCGTGGTCCTGACAGGAGCTGTTTCCAGGACTGGACCAGGAAAGTCATGGAGCCACTGCACTTTTTTTGTTTTTAGGGCAATAAGGAGATTTTTAATTTACTTACAGACTTGAGATTTTGCACTTTTGTAGCTCAGGCCCTAAATTAAGTATTTTTTAGGTCCAAAAAGTTGTTTCTACATGTTTGCTGTGGGTTTTGTATAAAAGAGTGTGAATTTTATTTTCTGTTTTTTTCCATCTCTATTTCTGGTCCTGTAGCTTTTCTCACAGCCTCATGACACAACTACAGCAGCAGATTGTGAAATAACAGGTTGGACTGAACAAAAGGAGGTAGAACACTTCATTAGGGGGAAAAGGGGCAGATTTAAAAGTGAAATTAAGACAAAAATCCAGACGAGGTGAAAAGTACTAAAACTGCCCTCAGGTCTTCAGGGGTTAAACTGTTTTTTTCTGTAGCTTCATCAACACAAACACGAGACGGAGAAACGTTCTCCTCAAACATTCGACCCTCCAGTGTGTCAGATGCCCTCCCGTGTGTCAGATGCCCTCCCCTGTGTCAGATGCCCTCCCGTGTGTCAGATGCCCTCCCGTGTGTCAGATGCCCTCCCGTGTGTCAGATGCCCTCCCGTGTGTCAGATGCCCTCCCCTGTGTCAGATGCCCTCCCGTGTGTCAGATGCCCTCCCCTGTGTCAGATGCCCTCCCGTGTGTCAGATGCCCTCCCCTGTGTCAGATGCCCTCCCCGTGTGTCAGATGCCCTCCCCGTGTGTCAGATGCCCTCCCCTGTGTCAGATGCCCTCCCGTGTGTCAGATGCCCTCCCGTGTGTCAGATGCCCTCCCGTGTGTCAGATGCCCTCCCTGTGTCAGATGCCCTCCCGTGTGTCAGATGCCCTCCCCTGTGTCAGATGCCCTCCCGTGTGTCAGATGCCCTCCCGTGTGTCAGATGCCCTCCCCGTGTGTCAGATGCCCTCCCCTGTGTCAGATGCCCTCCCCTGTGTCAGATGCCCTCCCGTGTGTCAGATGCCCTCCCCTGTGTCAGATGCCCTCCCGTGTGTCAGATGCCCTCCCCGTGTGTCAGATGCCCTCCCCTGTGTCAGACGCCCTCCCCGTGTGTCAGATGCCCTCCCCTGTGTGTCAGATGCCCTCCCCGTGTGTCAGATGCCCTCCCGTGTGTCAGATGCCCTCCCCTGTGTGTCAGATGCCCTCCCCTGTGTCAGATGCCCTCCCCGTGTGTCAGATGCCCTCCCCTGTGTCAGACGCTTCCTTCTCGTCTGGAGGTCGTTTATTTTCCGTTCAGTTAAAACGATTTCTCTGAGTGAACGGATCATTTTTCTACTTCTAAGTTTAAGTTGAAGATCGCTCAGCGGTTTCCTGCAGCTCGGCGAATCTGCTGCTCTAAACGTTTTTAACCGCCCCGTTTCTAGGGCGAGCTGGAGTCGGTTGTCAGGGGCAACCGTCGCTAAGGGACCGGGGCTGCGGCTCCATCACTAACGCAGCATCTCCGCTCTGTTCTCTTCTCCCCGCTCCATTCTTTTACCCTCACTCCATCCCTGCCTCCGCCCGCAGACTCTTTCCCCTCCCCCCGCTCTCCCTCTCTCCTCCCTCCTTTCCTCCTCTCGTCTTTCCTCCTCCTCTTCTGCTGCTCGTGGGTCATTTGAATTTTAGATGGTGATAAATTATTAAAAACTCTGTCCGCAGCGAAAGACAAGAACCTAGAGAGAGAGAGAGAGAGAGAGGACAGAGAGAGAGAGGACAGAGAGAGAGAGAGTGGAGAGAGAGAGAGAGGAGAGAGAGAGAGGAGAGGAGAGAGAGAGAGGAGAGAGAGAGAGGAGAGAGAGAGAGGACAGAGAGAGAGGAGAGAGAGAGGAGAGAGAGGAGAGAGAGAGGAGAGAGAGATAGAAAGAGAGAGAGAGAGGAGAGAGAGAGAGAGAGAGGAGAGAGAGAGAGAGAGGAGAGAGAGAGAGAGAGAGGAGAGAGAGAGAGGAGAGAGAGAGAGAGAGAGAGAGAGAGGAGAGGAGAGAGAGAGAGGAGAGGAGAGAGAGAGAGAGGAGAGAGAGAGAGGAGAGAGAGAGGAGAGAGAGAGAGAGAGAGGAGAGAGAGAGAGGAGAGAGAGAGGAGAGAGAGAGAGGAGAGGGGGGAGGAAAGGAAAGGAGGGAGGAGGGAGGAGGGAGGGAGGAGGGAGGAGGGATGGACAGAGGAGGGAGGAGGGAGGAGGGAGGAGGGATGGACAGAGGAGGGAGGAGGGAGGAGGGATGGACAGAGGAGGGAGGAGGGAGGATGGACAGAGGAGGAAGAGAGAAAAACCAGTGTTTCAGTGAAAAGAGGCGCAGAGACAGAGTCAGTGTCATAATGCAGAGGAGGGAGGGGGAGGGGCTTCAGCTGCACCCACAGCAGAGCCAGATGCCCTCCCGCCCCTGTGTCAGATGCCCTCCCGCCCCCTGTGTCAGATAGAAAATTAAACTTTTTTATGTTCAAATATTCAAACCTGGATTGTGATTCTACAATTATGAAAATGTTTAAAATATTCACTGTTCTTCATCTGCACCTCCTCCTCTCTCCTCCTCTCTCCTCCTCTCTCCTCCTCTCTCCTCCTCTGTCCTCCTCTCTCCTCCTCTGTCCTCCTCTCTCCTCCTCCTCTGTCCTCCTCTGTCCTCCTCTCTCCTCCTCTGTCCTCCTCTGTCCTCCTCTCTCCTCCTCTGTCCCTCCTCTCTCCTCCTCTCTCCTCCTCTGTCCTCCTCTCTCCTCCTCTGTCCTCCTCTGTCCTCCTCTGTCCTCCTCTGTCCCTCCTCTCTCCTCCTCTCTCCTCCTCTGTCCTCCTCTCTCCTCCTCTCTCCTCCTCTGTCCTCCTCTGTCCTCCTCTGTCCTCCTCTCTCCTCCTCTGTCCTCCTCTGTCCTCCTCTCTCCTCCTCTCCTCCTCTCTCCTCCTCTGTCCTCCTCTGTCCTCCTCTCTCCTCCTCTCTCCTCCTCTGTCCTCCTCTGTCCTCCTCTCTCCTCCTCTGTCCTCCTCTGTCCTCCTCTCTCCTCCTCTGTCCTCCTCTGTCCTCCTCTGTCCTCCTCTCTCCTCCTCTGTCCTCCTCTCTCCTCCTCTCTCCTCCTCTCTCCTCCTCTCTCCTCCTCTGTCCTCCTCTCTCCTCCTCTGTCCTCCTCTGTCCTCCTCTGTCCTCCTCTCTCCTCCTCTCTCCTCCTCTCTCCTCCTCTGCCCTCTGGTGGACAGTGAACAGTGGTGCAGTGGAAACGCTCTGAGGCTCCAGTCTCTTTAGTCCAGGCGTCTCCCGCACGGGGCCCCACAGACAACATGAGGGGCCCCACAGACATGAGGGGCCCTACAGACGACATGAGGGGCCCCACAGACATGAGGGGCCCCACAGACGACATGAGGGGCCCCACAGACATGAGGGGCCCCACAGACGACATGAGGGGCCCCACAGACGACATGAGGGGCCCCACAGACGACATGAGGGGCCCCACAGACGACATGAGGGGCCCCACAGACGACATGAGGGGCCCCACAGACATGAGGGGCCCCACAGACGACATGAGGGGCCCCACAGACGACATGAGGGGCCCCACAGACGACATGAGGGGCCCCTCAGACGACATGAGGGGCCCCTCAGACGACATGAGGGGCCCCCACAGACGACGTGAGGGGCCCCCACAGGCCGGTTCTAAAACAACTCACTGTGAGCTAAATCTAAAATGTAATTTTATTCTTTTGCTGTTTTTTTTATCACTGTTGCATTTATACGGATTTAAAAATGACAATATGTTAAAACTGTGTGAATTATACCTGAAGTTTCACTGATCGGATTTGTTATTTCAGAAGAACAAGTAAAAGGACATGAAGAGGCTCCTGGTTCAGACTCTGCGGCGTCACAGAAACAGATCCGACTGTTTCATGTTTAATCTCATCTTCATTCATCTGAATTCATCACTGCATTTATACAGTACAGGTGGAAAAGAAGAAACAAAATGGAGAAATTATCTCGTAATTTCGAGATAATATGTTTTCTAAGGTTGATATTTATTATTATTGTGAGATTCTTATTGTAATATTGTTCTCAGCCACTAGAGGGCAGACGATGACAGCAGGCGGCAGGACTCAAGTGTTCAGTTCAACCATCAGTTCCATTGGCCTCTGTACAAATATGTTCATAAACGCCACGTGACCTGAGGCGGTGCTTCAGGTTATGGTTTATGGTGCGAATGATCTGCACGATAATGATCTGCACGATAATGATCTGCACGATAATGATCTGCACGATGTCTCGGCCACAGAGACAGAGAGAAGCCGCCGCACGGTGAAGTCTGAGGACCTCAACCTGTGTGAACATGAAATATTCTTCATCTGAGAGCGAGAGATGAAACTGTTGAAGGTCGTTTCATGTTTCATGTTTAATGTTTAGGCTCATTTAACCCAGAGGAGCTCACACTTTTTCAGCATATGAGCTCCTGTAAAATGACCAAGTCAAAAGGATCTACGTACAAGACTACACAAAAATGCAATTTATTGATTCATTGATTTATTTATATCTTGAGAATCAGTGGTGGTGGTACTTGGACTTAATGACTTAATGCTGACTCACATAAATAAGATTTTATAGATCGTTCTCCGTTTTATCTGATAAATGTTTAGTTTACTCCATTAAACATGAAACGACCTTCAACAGTTTCATCTCTCGCTCTCAGATGAAGAATATTTCATGTTCACACAGTTGAGGTCCTCAGACTTCACCGTGCGGCGGCTTCTCTCTGTCTCTGTGGCCGAGGCATCGTGCAGATCATTATCGTGCAGATCATCATCGTGCAGATCATCATCGTGCAGATCATCATCGTGCAGATCATTATCGTGCAGATCATTATCGTGCAGATCATTCGCACCATAAACCATAACCTGGAGCACCGCCTCAGGTCACGTGGTGTTTATGAACATATTTGTACAGAGGCCAATCGAACTAATGGTTGAACTGAACACTTGAGTCCTGCCGCCTGCTGTCATCGTCTGCCCTCTAGTGGCTGAGAACAATATTACAATAAGAATCGCACAATAATAATAATAAATATCAACCTTAGAAAACATATTATCTCGAAATAATGAGATAATATCTCAATATAATAAGATATCTAAAGTTTTTTTATTTCTTTTTACACTTGCGGCTCAGAGCCGCTGTAATCCAGCGTCGTCCAAAGCGCCTAAAGACACTTCACACGTCACTCTCTCCACACTCAGCAGTAAAACTCCTGTAGCCACAGCCGCCCTGGGACAGACTGACTTAAGCGAGCCTCCAGTCTGCACCATCGGCCCCTCACACCATCACACTGGGCAGTGTGGGACTTTCACACTGGGCAGTGTGGGACTTTCACACTGGGCAGGGTGGGACTTTCACACTGGGCAGGGTGGGACTTTCACACTGGGCAGGGTGGGACTTTCACACTGGGCAGTGTGGGACTTTCACACTGGGCAGGGTGGGACTTTCACACTGGGCAGGGTGGGACTTTCACACTGGGCAGGGTGGGACTTTCACACTGGGCAGTGTGGGACTTTCACACTGGGCAGTGTGGGACTTTCACACTGGGCAGTGTGGGACTTTCACACTGGGCAGGGTGGGACTTTCACACTGGGCAGGGTGGGACTTTCACACTGGGCAGGGTGGGACTTTCACACTGGGCAGGGTGGGACTTTCACACTGGGCAGGGTGGGACTTTCACACTGGGCAGTGTGGGACTTTCACACTGGGCAGTGTGGGACTTTCACACTGGGCAGTGTGGGACTTTCACACTGGGCAGTGTGGGACTTTCACACTGGGCAGTGTGGGACTTTCACACTGGGCAGGGTGGGACTTTCACACTGGGCAGTGTGGGACTTTCACACTGGGCAGTGTGGGACTTTCACACTGGGCAGTGTGGGACTTTCACACTGGGCAGGGTGGGACTTTCACACTGGGCAGTGTGGGACTTTCACACTGGGCAGTGTGGGGGAAGTGTCTTGCCTAAGGACACAATGACACTTTTTGCTCCGGTGCCTCCTGTGGCTCCTGCGGTTTCACATCCAGGTCCTGCCCAGACCCGGACCTGCCGAGCCCGGACCCGGACCTGCCGAGCCCGGACCCGGTCCTGCCGAGCCCGGACCCGGACCTGCCGAGCCCGGACCCGGTCCTGCCGAGCCCAGACCCGGACCTGCCGAGCCCGGACCCGGTCCTGCCGAGCCCGGACCCGGACCTGCCGAGCCCAGACCAGACTCTGACCGAAGCTACGACACAAACACTACACTTTATTTCAGTTATATTAAAGCTGCAGTATGGAACTTTTCAGCCACAAATACGACTAAAACAAAAGCTTTATTTTTATTGCACTAAAAGAGTTTTCCTCACATCTCCACAAACCCGACTCTTACAGTGTGGTATAAACCAGGACTAAACCAAGAGTAAACCAGGACTAAACCAGGACTAAACCAGGACTAAACCAGGACTAAACCAGGACTAAACCAGGACTAAACCAGGACGTAAACCAGGACTAAACCAGGACTAAACCAGGACTAAACCAGGACTAAACCAGGACTAAACCAGGTCTAAACCAGGTCTAAACCAGGTCTAAACCAGGTCTAAACCCTTAATATAAAACAGTAAACAGGTTAAGCAGCACTTTGTTTATTTAAGGCTTTGAGGAAAAAGTGCAACAAATGTAAACCTGAAAAACTTCATTTTACTCCAGAGCTTTGGCCCGAGGAGGCGAGGAAACAAGGAAGGAAACAAGGAAGGAGATAACCAAGGAGATAAGGAAGGAGATAACCAAGGAGATAAGGAAGGAGATAACCGAGGAGACGAGGACACTTTGACATGAGCTAAAGTGACTCCGGTTCCACTTCCCTTTAAGCACATTTTACTTGTGATAAATTCCTGTAGTGTTTTATATTTTTATATAACCCGTTTTTTACACAGTTCAGATATTTTCACTAAAACATAAAAAACTGTTAAATCTCCGTTTGGTTTTATACTTTTGTAAACATAAGAGATACAAGAGATATGGATGACACAGGGGGAGGGCATCTGGGGTATTCTGAACTCCAGGTCATTTCCGCTCTCATAGACATTCCTCTGGTCCCGGTCCCGTCCCCGTCCCCGGTCCCGTCCCCGGTCCCCGGTCTCTACTCGTGCCCCGGCAGCGCCCCCAGGAGGCCGTGGGCGGTGGTGAACAGGTTGATGGGCGACGTGCCGTCTGTGATCAGAGTCGACTTCAGCCCCAGAGCCTGAAGCATCTTCACCTGGAACAGAGAGAGACGAGGGTAACCCGGACTACAGGGACCATGATGCTTTGCTCTGTGTCACTGTGAGACTACAGGGACCATGATGCTTTGCTCTGTGTCACTGTGAGACTACAGGGACCATGATGCTTTGCTCTGTGTCACTGTGAGACTACAGGGACCATGATGCTTTGCTCTGTGTCACTGTGAGACTACAGGGACCATGATGCTTTGCTCTGTCACTGTGAGACTACAGGGACCATGATGCTTTGCTCTGTGTCACTGTGAGACTACAGGGACCATGATGCTTTGCTCTGTGTCACTGTGAGACTACAGGGACCATGATGCTTTGCTCTGTCACTGTGAGACTACACTGCCTTAGCCCCGCCCTCACCTGCCTTAACCCCGCCCTCACCTGCCTTAGCCCCGCCCTCACCTGCCTTAGCCCCGCCCTCACCTGCCATAGCCCCGCCCTCACCTGCCTTAGCCCCGCCCTCACCTGCCATAGCCCCGCCCTCACCTGCCATAGCCCCGCCCTCACCTGCCTTAGCCCCGCCCTCACCTGCCTTAGCCCCGCCCTCACCTGCCTTAGCCCCGCCCTCACCTGCCTTAGCCCCGCCCTCACCTGCCATAGCCCCGCCCTCACCTGCCTTAGCCCCGCCCTCACCTGCCTTAGCCCCGCCCTCACCTGCCTTAGCCCCGCCCTCACCTGCCATAGCCCCGCCCTCACCTGCAGCTCGGGCCCCGCCCTCACCTGCCATAGCCCCGCCCTCACCTGCAGCTCGGGCCCCGCCTTGGCCATCTCCTTGATCGTGTCGGCCCCCAGGCTCTGCACCAGCTCACTGAACTTCTGGCTCTCGATCTGGGCCAGTTTCTGCTGCTTCTCCACCTCCAGCCGGTCCATGTCCCGTTTGTACCCGAGCTCCTGCTCCCGAGCCTGGGCCAGACGCTGCAGCTCGGCCTCCTGCAGACCCACGAGAGAGAGTTTAGAGAAAACAGAGAAAACAGAGACAAACCCAGAGACAAACCCAGAGACAAACCCAGAGACAAACCCAGAGACAAACCCAGAGACAAACCCCAGAGACAAACCCAGAGACAAACCCCAGAGACAAACCCCAGAGACAAACCCAGAGACAAACCCCAGAGACAAACCCAGAGACAAACCCCAGAGACAAACCCCAGAGACAAACCCAGAGACAAACCCCAGAGACAAACCCCAGAGACAAACCCCAGAGACAAACCCAGAGACAAACCCAGAGACAAACCCCAGAGACAAACCCAGAGACAAACCCCAGAGACAAACCCCAGAGACAAACCCAGAGACAAACCCAGAGACAAACCCCAGAGACAAACCCCAGAGACAAACCCAGAGACAAACCCCAGAGACAAACCCAGAGACAAACCCAGAGACAAACCCCAGAGACAAACCCAGAGACAAACCCAGAGACAAACCCCAGAGACAAACCCAGAGACAAACCCCAGAGACAAACCCCAGAGACAAACCCCAGAGACAAACCCAGAGACAAACCCAGAGACAAACCCAGAGACAAACCCAGAGACAAACCCCAGAGACAAACCCAGAGACAAACCCCAGAGACAAACCCCAGAGACAAACCCAGAGACAAACCCAGAGACAAACCCCAGAGACAAACCCAGAGACAAACCCCAGAGACAAACCCAGAGACAAACCCAGAGACAAACCCAGAGACAAACCCCAGAGACAAACCCCAGAGACAAACCCAGAGACAAACCCAGAGACAAACCCCAGAGACAAACCCAGAGACAAACCCAGAGACAAACCCAGAGACAAACCCAGAGACAAACCCCAGAGACAAACCCAGAGACAAACCCCAGAGACAAACCCCAGAGACAAACCCCAGAGACAACCCCAGAGACAAACCCAGAGACAAACCCAGAGACAAACCCCAGAGACAAACCCAGAGACAAACCCCAGAGACAAACCCCAGAGACAAACCCAGAGACAAACCCAGAGACAAACCCCAGAGACAAACCCAGAGACAAACCCCAGAGACAAACCCAGAGACAAACCCAGAGACAAACCCAGAGACAAACCCCAGAGACAAACCCCAGAGACAAACCCAGAGACAAACCCAGAGACGAACCCAGAGACAAACCCAGAGACAAACCCCAGAGACAAACCCCAGAGACAAACCCCAGAGACAAACCCCAGAGACAAACCCCAGAGACAAACCCAGAGACAAACCCAGAGACAAACCCAGAGACAAACCCCAGAGACAAACCCAGAGACAAACCCAGAGACAAACCCCAGAGACAAACCCAGAGACAAACCCAGAGACAAACCCAGAGACAAACCCAGAGACAAACCCCAGAGACAAACCCAGAGACAAACCCAGAGACAAACCCAGAGACAAACCCCAGAGACAAACCCAGAGACAAACCCAGAGACAAACCCCAGAGACAAACCCCAGAGACAAACCCAGAGACAAACCCAGAGACAAACCCAGAGACAAACCCCAGAGACAAACCCAGAGACAAACCCAGAGACAAACCCAGAGACAAACCCAGAGACAAACCCCAGAGACAAACCCAGAGACAAACCCAGAGACAAACCCAGAGACAAACCCAGAGACAAACCCAGAGACAAACCCCAGAGACAAACCCAGAGACAAACCCAGAGACAAACCCCAGAGACAAACCCCAGAGACAAACCCCAGAGACAAACCCCAGAGACAAACCCAGAGACAAACCCAGAGACAAACCCAGAGACAAACCCAGAGACAAACCCAGAGACAAACCCAGAGACAAACCCAGAGACAAACCCAGAGACAAACCCAGAGACAAACCCCAGAGACAAACCCAGAGACAAACCCAGAGACAAACCCAGAGACAAACCCCAGAGACAAACCCAGAGACAAACCCAGAGACAAACCCAGAGACAAACCCCAGAGACAAACCCAGAGACAAACCCAGAAACAAACCCCAGAGACAAACCCAGAGAGTTTAGAGCAGACGAGAAACATGGTTTAATATTACAGTATTACAGTTTAATTTAATCACACTAAACAAAAGTTTCAGCTGACACAGAGTCTGAGGAATAAAATAAAGTAAAGTAAATAAAATAAAGAGGAGAAAGAGTCGGCGTCACTTACGGCCTCGATCCTCTGGGCCTCGGCCTTCAGTTTGGCCTCGTTCACTGCAGCTTCTCCCTGGATCCGAGCGGCTTCTGCTCTGGACTGAGCCTCGGCTGTGGCTGCTCCAGTGCTCTCCACCGCCGCACTGACACGAGTAACACACGAGTAACACGTGAGTAACACGTGAGTGACACGCGAGTGACACACCTATGACACGCGAGTGACACACCTGTGACACGCGAGTGACACGCGAGTGACACGCGAGTGACACGCGAGTGACACGCGAGTGACACGCGAGTGACACACCTGTGACACGCGAGTGACACGCGAGTGACACACCTGTGACACGCGAGTGACACGCGAGTGACACGCCAGTGACACGCCAGTGACACGCCTGTGACACGCCAGTGACACGCGAGTGACACGCCAGTGACACGCCAGTGACACGCCTGTGACACGCCAGTGACACGCCAGTGACACGCCAGTGACACGCCAGTGACACGCCAGTGACACGCTAGTGACACACGTTTGAACGAGTCTCTGTAGAAAAGACTTTTCCTCCACGTTTTCTCTGGAGTCTGGTTCAGTCCTGGTCCAGTCCTGGTCCAGTCCTGGTCCGGTCCTGGTTCGGTCCAGGTCCGGTCCTGGTCCGGTCCTGGTCCGGTCCAGGTCCGGTCCTGGTCCGGTCCTGGTCCGGTCCTGGTCCGACCCTGGTCCGGTCCTGGTCCGGTCCTGGTCCGGTCCTGGTCCGGTCCTGGTCCAGTCCTGGTCCGGTCCTGGTCCAGTCCTGGTCCAGTCCTGGTCCAGTCCTGGTTCAGTCCTGGTCCAGTCCTGGTCCAGTCCTGGTCCAGTCCTGGTCCAGTCCAGTCCTGGTCCGGTCCTGGTTCTACCTCAGCGCCTCCAGCTCCAGCAGTTCTTTTCGGGCTCTCTCGGCTTCAGCCTGATCTGTGATTCTCTGACGCTCCAGTTTCCCTTTGGCCTCCTGCTCCAGACGCTCGGCCTCATGACTGAAAACACACAAGACACACAGACACAGACACACAGACACAGACACACACACACACACACACACACACACACACAGACACACACACACACACACACAGACACACACAAGACACACAGACACAGACACACACACACAGACACACACAGACACACACACACACACACACACACACACACACACACACACAAGACATAATTAAAAGTGTAAATAAACCTTTTACCCACAGTCTGAAGTGTCTCTGTTGGTCTGTGTAAATGTGCAAATGTGTGTGTAAATGTGTGTAAATGTGTAAGTGTGTGTAAATGTGTGTGTAAATGTGTGTAAATGTGTGTGTAAATGTGTGTGTAAATGTGTAAGTGTGTGTAAATGTGTGTGTAAATGTGTGCGGTACTGCGCCCCCTGTGTCCGTCTGCGCCCCCTGTGTCCGTCTGCGCCCCCTGTGTCCGTCTGCGGCCCCTGTGTCCGTCTGCGCCCCCTGTGTCCGTCTGCGGCCCCTGTGTCCGTCTGCGGCCCCTGTGTCCGTGCGCTTCTGTATCCGTGCGGCCCCTGTATCCGTCTGCGCTGTGTCTGCCCCTGTCCGTCGCTTCTGTCGTCTGCGCCCCGTGTCCGTCTGCGGCCCCGTGTGTCGGTGTCGTTTGCGCCCCGTGTCCGTCTACGGCCCCGTGTCCCGTCTGCGGCCCCTGTGTCGTCTCGCCCCCTGTGTCCGTTTGCGCCCCGTGTCGTCTGCGGCCCCTGTCCGTCGCCCCGTGTCCGTCTGCGCTTCTGTCCGTTTCGCCCCGTGTCCGTCTGCGCCCCCTGTGTCCGTCTGCGGCCCCTGTGTCCGTCTGCGGCCCCTGTGTCCGTCTGCGGCCCCTGTGTCCGTCTGCGCCCCCTGTGTCCGTCTGCGCCCCCTGTGTCCGTCTGCGCCCCCTGTGTCCGTCTGCGCCCCCTGTGTCCGTCTGCGCCCCCTGTGTCCGTCTGCGCCCCCCGTGTCCGTCTGCGCCCCCTGTGTCCGTCTGCGGCCCCTGCGCTCACCGGGCGGTCGCCTCCTGGGAGTTGGTGGTGATCTCGATGGCGAGCTGGACGCTCTTCTGCAGCGCGTCTCTCGTCCTCTGGTCCACAGGCTCCACAGACTGAATGTCGACGCTGCTGATCACCAGACGGTTCTGAGGAAACTCCAGAGAGCGGCGGATGTTCACCTTCTCATCGAACCCGAACACGGCCGAGCAGATGATCCGGATTGAGTTCTGAGAGAAAGAGACACCGTCATCCTCTCTCCTCCTCCTCCTCTCCTCTCCTCTCCCTCCTCCTCCTCCTCTCCTCCTCCTCTCCTCCTCCTCCTCCTCCTCCTCCTCCTCCTCCTCCTCCTCTCCTCCTCTCCTCTCCTCTCCTCCTCTCCCTCCTCCTCCTCCTCCTCCTCTCCTCCTCCTCTCCTCCTCCTCTCCTCCTCCTCTCCTCCTCCTCCTCCTCCTCCTCCTCCTCTCCTCCTCCTCTCCCTCCTCCTCCTCCTCCTCTCCTCTCCTCCTCTCCCTCCTCCTCCTCCTCCTCCTCTCCTCCTCCTCCTCCTCCTCCTCTCCTCCTCCTCCTCCTCCTCCTCCTCCTCCTCCTCTCCCTCCTCCTCCCCCTCTCCTCCTCTGCTCCTCCTCCTCCTCCTCCTCCTCCTCTCCTTCCTCCTCCTCCTGCCTCCTCCTCCTCTCCCTCCTCCTCCTCCTCCTCTCCTCCTCCTCCTCTCCTCCTCTCCTCCCCCCTCCTCCTCCTCCTCCTCCTCCTCTCCTCCTCCTCTCCCTCCTCCTCTCCCTCCTCCTCCTCCTCCTCCTCCCCTCCTCCTCCTCCTCTACCTCCTCCTCCTCCTCCTCCTCCTCCTCCTCCTCCTCCTCCTCCTCCTCCTCTCCCTCCTCCTCCTCCTCCTCCTCTCCCTCCTCCTCTCCCTCCTCCTCCTCCTCCTCCTCACCTTGTGGAAGTCGTCGAACTGCACGGAGGCGACGGCTCCTCTGATTTTGGAGGCGATGGCTTTACAGGCGTCTCCCACGAAGTCGGGGACGGAGAAAAGTGCAGCGGCGTCTTCAGCGCCGACCGGAGACTTCACCGCAAAGTGCCTGAACACAGAGAGGAGGAGCTGAGGGAGAAGCAGGAGGAGGAGGAGGAGCAGGAGGAGGAGGAGAGGTGGCAGGAGCAGTAGTATTTGCAGTAGTATTTGCAGTAGTATTTGCAGTAGTAGCAGTAGTATTTGCAGTAGTATTTGCAGTAGTAGCAGTAGTATTTGCCGTATTTGCAGTATTTGCAGTACCAGTTGTAGGAGAGCTGCAGCTGGAGGCGGGCGTGGTCGGCCGTTTCTATGGTGATGATGTCGGTGCAGAAGTCGGGTCCGAGCAGGAGACAAACGGCTTTGATGACGTTCGCTCGTTTTGGTTTGTCCCCAGAGAGCGACAGCACCGTGAACTGTTCATCCGGACCCAGCATGACGAGCTCCGGGCCGAACACCACCCTGAAACACGCCAAAAACATGTCAAAAACACGTCAAACACCACCCTGAAACACGCCAAGAACACGCCAAAAACATGTCAAAAACACGTCAAACACCACCCTGAAACACGCCAAGAACACGCCAAAAACATGTCAAAAACACGTCAAACACCACCCTGAAACACGCCAAAAACATGTCAAAAACACGTCAAACACCATCCTGAAACACGCCAAGAACATGTCAAAAACATGTCAAAAACACATCAAACACCACCCTGAAAGACGCCAAAAACATGTCAAAAACACATCAAACACCACCCTGAAACACGCCAAGAACACGCCAAAAACATGTCAAAAAAACGTCAAACACCACCCTGAAACACGCCAAAAACATGTCAAAAACACATCAAACACCACCTTGAAACACGCCAAAAACATGTCAAAAACACGTCAAACACCACCATGAAACACGCCAAAAACATGTCAAAAACACGTCAAACACCACCATGAAACACGCCAAAAACATGTCAAAAACACGTCAAACACCACCATGAAACACGCCAAAAACATGTCAAAAACACGCCAAACACCACCCTGAAACACGCCAAGAACACGCCAAAAACATGTCAAAAACACGCCAAACACCACCATGAAACACGCCAAAAACATGTCAAAAACACGTCAAACACCACCCTGAAACACGCCAAGAACACGCCAAAAACATGTCAAAAACACGTCAAACACCACCTTGAAACACGCCAAGAACACGCCAAAAACACATCAAAAACACGTCAAACACCATCCTGAAACATCCCAAGCACACGCCAAAAAAAAGTCAAAAAAACACGTCAAACACCACCCTGAAACACACCAAGAACACGTCAAAAACATGGCAAAAACACGTCAAACACCACCTTGAAACACGCCAAGAACACGCCAAAAACATGTCAAAAACATGTCAAACACCACCCTGAAACATGGCAAGAACACACCAAAAACACGTCAAACACCACCCCGAAACATGCCAAGAACACACCAAAAACACGTCAGACACCACCCTGAAACACGCCAAACACACATCAAACACCACCCCAAAAACACGTCAGACACCACCTTGAAACACGCCAAGAACACGCCAAGAACACGCTAAAAACACGTCAAAAACACATCAAACACCACCCCGAAACACAGCAAGAACATGCCAAAAACATGCCAAAAACACGTCAAACACCACTCTGAAACACGCCAAACACAACTCTGAAACCCGCAAAAAAGACGCCATAAACACACTGAACTTTACCCTGAAACATGCCAAAAACACAGCATAAATACACTAAAAATGCACCAAAGACCACAATGAAACATGCCAAAAACATGCTGAAAACACGCCATAAAACACGCTATAGTCATGCCATAAACACGTCAGTTCCTGCGCCCTGGACTGACCCAGATCTGACCCAGGAGCTGTGAGGGCTTAAAGGACGAGTACTTTGTGTGTGTGTTGGGACTCACCGCGCCTTCTTCTCGCGGTAGTCGTACACCTGCACGGCGGCGTTGTGGGGGACCCGGTAGGACACCACGCGGGTCTTGTCTCGCGGCACCGGGGCCGTGGGGCGGTTCCGGTCCGAGCGGTCGGCCAGAGGGTCCAGAGGAGACGCCAGCAGCTCCTCCACGTTCGCCGGCAGCTCCTTCTGCCACAGCTCCTCGTCCTGGGTCAGCATGTAGGTGTGTCCGATCACGGCGCGCACCTGACGCCCGACGGCACAACGGCAGGGATTAAACCAGGACTAAACCAGGACTAAACCAGGACTAAACCAGGACTAAACCAGGAGTAAAACCGGACTAAACCAGGACTAAACCAGGACTAAACCAGGACTAAACCAGGACTGAACCAGGACTGAACCAGGACTAAACCAGGACTAAACCAGGATTAAACCAGGACTAAACCAGGACTAAAACAGGAGTAAAACCGGACTAAACCAGGTCTAAAACAGGATTAAACCAGGACTAAACCAGGACTAAACCAGGACTAAACCAGGACTAAACCAGGACTAAACCAGGACTAAACCAGGAGTAAAACAGGACTAAACCAGGACTAAACCAGGACTAAAACAGGAGTAAAACCGGACTAAACCAGGAGTAAAACAGGACTAAACCAGGACTAAACCAGGAGTAAAACCGGACTAAACCAGGAGTAGAACTGGACTAAACCAGGTCAAAAACAGGATTAAACCAGGACTAAAACAGGAGTAAAACCGGACTAAACCAGGACTAAATCAGGACTAAACCAGGACTAAATCAGGACTAAACCAGGAGTAAAACCGGACTAAACCAGGAGTAGAACTGGACTAAACCAGGTCAAAAACAGGATTAAACCAGGACTAAACCAGGACTAAATCAGGACTAAACCAGGAGTAAAACCGGACTAAACCAGGAGTAGAACTGGACTAAACCAGGTCAAAAACAGGACTAAACCAGGACTAAACCAGGAGTAAAACCGGACTAAACCAGGACTAAATCAGGACTAAACCAGGAGTAAAACCGGACTAAACCAGGAGTAGAACTGGACTAAACCAGGTCAAAAACAGGACTAAACCAGGACTAAAACAGGAGTAAAACCGGACTAAACCAGGACTAAATCAGGACTAAACCAGGACTAAAACAGGACTAAACCAGGAGTAGAACTGGACTAAACCAGGTCAAAAACAGGATTAAACCAGGACTAAAACAGGACTAAACCAGGAGTAAAACCGGACTAAACCAGGTCTAAACCAGGAGTAAAACAGGACTAAACCAGGACTAAACCAGGACTAAAACAGGAGTAAAACCGGACTAAACCAGGAGTAAAACAGGACTAAACCAGGACTAAATCAGGACTAAACCAGGAGTAAAACCGGACTAAACCAGGAGTAGAACTGGACTAAACCAGGTCAAAAACAGGATTAAACCAGGACTAAAACAGGAGTAAAACCGGACTAAACCAGGACTAAATCAGGACTAAACCAGGACTAAATCAGGACTAAACCAGGAGTAAAACCGAACTAAACCAGGAGTAAAACCGGACTAAACCAGGTCTAAAACAGGACTAAAACAGGACTAAAACCGGACTAAACCAGGTCTAAAACAGGATTAAACCAGGAGTAAAACAGGACTAAAACCGGAATAAACCAGGTCTAAAACAGGATTAAACCAGGAGTAAAACAGGACTAAACCAGGACTAAACCAGGACTAAACCAGGACTAAAATAGGACTAAACCAGGAGTAAAACCGGACTAAACCAGGACTAAAACAGGATTAAACCAGGAGTAAAACAGGACTAAACCAGGACTAAACCAGGACTAAACCAGGACTAAAACAGGACTAAACCAGGAGTAAAACAGGACTAAACCAGGTCTAAAATAGGATTAAACCAGGACTAAACAGGACTAAACCAGGACTAAAACAGGAGTAAAACCGGACTAAACCAGGACTAAACCAGGACTAAATCAGGACTAAACCAGGACTAAATCAGGACTAAACCAGGACTAAACCAGGAGTAAAACAGGACTAAACCAGGACTAAACCAGGACTAAAACAGGACTAAACTAGGTCTAAACCAGGAATGAACCAGGACTCAAAGGATGGCAGGTGCAGGGCGTGGCAGGCGCTCACCTTCCCGGTCTTGATGTCCCGGACGTAGATCCCCTCGTTCTCGTCCAGGGGGATGGCCTGGCGCCGCAGTACCACCTCCACCGCAGCAGGGGGCACGTACTCGATGGGGCCGCGCAGCATCCAGCGGTCGCCAGGGCGACGAGTGACCCCGATACGGCGCCGACGCTTCGCTCCACCCTCCTCCTCCTCCTCATCATCCTCCTCCTCCTCAAACTGCAAACAGACAAGAACCAGGACTGAACCAGGACTGAACCAGGACTGAACCAGAACTGAACCAGGACCGAACCAAGACCAAACCAGGACCGAACCAGGACCGAACCAAGACCGAACCAGGACCGAACCAGGACCGAACCAGGACCGAACCAGGACCGAACCAGGACCGAACCAGGACCGAACCAAGACCGAACCAGGACCGAACCAGGACCGAACCAGGACCGAACCAGGACCGAACCAGGACCGAACCAGGACCGAACCAGGACCGAACCAGGACCGAACCAGGACCGAACCAAGACCGAACCAGGACTGAACCAGGACCGAACCAGGACTGAACCAGAACTGAACCAAGACTGAACCAAGACTGAACCAGGACCGAACCAGAACCGAACCAGGACTGAACCAGAACTGAACCAAGACTGAACCAAGACTGAACCAGGACCGAACCAGAACTGAACCAAGACTGAACCAGGACCGAACCAGGACCGAACCAGGACCAAACCATTATTATTATTATTATTATTATTATTATTATTATTATTATTATTATTATTATTATTATTATTATTAGGCCTGAGGCAGAGAAACTCTGATCCCTGTGAGTCCTGAACATGTGAAGAATCGACACTGAAGCTGAACTTTGACCTTTGGGCTCCTCGTATCATAGCAGCGTGTTAGCGTGTTAGCGTGTTAGCGTGTTAGCGTGTTAGCGTGTTAGCGTGTTAGCGTGTTAGCGTGTTAGCGTGTTAGCGTGTTAGCGTGTTAGCGTGTTAGCGTGTTAGCGTGTTAGCGTGTTAGCAGAGCGCTAACAGGAGGAACAGAAGACAATAGAAAGAATGTCCCTGGTAAACAGAGATTCTAAGTGTGACTAAAAACACAAACACGAGAAGAGGTTTAAACCGGTTTCTGTTTCTGTCGCCGTGGAGATGAGTCGTGTTTGTGGAGATGAGTCGTGTTTGTGGAGATGAGTCGTGTTTGTGGAGATGAGTCGTGTTTGTGGAGATGAGTCGTGTTTGTGGAGAATTAAACTCCCGCAGAGACGTGAGCGACACAGAAAACACACAAAGAAATATCGTATCGTTTAATCTGATGACACAGTATCGATATCGTGTGCTGCTCATGGAAATCACCAAGAGGATTTTTTGGTAAATTTGGCTAAATTATTCAGTTCCAGCTGCAGTTTGGGCGACACATTCGACTTTTCACTGTTTTGGTGAATCGAATGTTTCAGTTTCATATGAACCTGCACCTCCTCACGCCTCCTCCTGAACCTGCACCTCCTCACGCCTCCTCCTGAACCTGCACCTCCTCACGCCTCCTCCTGAACCTGCACCTCCTCACGCCTCCTCCTGACCCCTGCACCTCCTCACGACTCCTCCTGACCCCTGCACCTCCTCACGACTCCTCCTGACCCCTGCACCTCCTCACGACTCCTCCTGACCCCTGCACCTCCTCCTGAACCCGCACCTCCTCCTGAACCTGCACCTCCTCACGACTCCTCCTGAACCTGCACCTCCTCACGACTCCTCCTGACCCCTGCACCTCCTCACGACTCCTCCTGAACCTGCACCTCCTCACGCCTCCTCCTGACCCCTGCACCTCCTCCTGAACCTGCACCTCCTCCTGAACCCGCACCTCCTCCTGAACCTGCACCTCCTCACGACTCCTCCTGACCCCTGCACCTCCTCACGCCTCCTCCTGACCCCTGCACCTCCTCACGCCTCCTCCTGACCCCTGCACCTCCTCACGACTCCTCCTGACCCCTGCACCTCCTCCTGAACCTGCACCTCCTCACGCCTCCTCCTGACCCCTGCACCTCCTCACGACTCCTCCTGACCCCTGCACCTCCTCCTGAACCTGCACCTCCTCACGCATCCTCCTGAACCTGCACCTCCTCCTGAACCCGCACCTCCTCCTGAACCTGCACCTCCTCCTGACCCTGCACCTCCTCACGCCTCCTCCTGACCCCTGCACCTCCTCACGACTCCTCCTGACCCCTGCACCTCCTCCTGAACCTGCACCTCCTCACGCATCCTCCTGAACCTGCACCTCCTCCTGACCCTGCACCTCCTCCTGAACCCGCACCTCCTCCTGAACCTGCACCTCCTCCTGACCCTGCACCTCCTCCTGACCCTGCACCTCCTCCTGAACCCGCACCTCCTCCTGACTCCAGGTTCTGAGGTGTGGCAGATTTGAACAGTGAGCAGAATGTAGGTTTGGTCTGACGGGTGCAGCACCTGCCAAACGGCACCTGGACAAATGAGCCTCAGTTGTTTGTTCAGATCTTTGGGTCTGAGGAGAGTCTGTGATTTATGACTGAAACGTTCTTTCTACAGAAACACGTCTCGGACAAACAGATTTATTTAAAACTCGCTGTGGGAACGAACACGATTCTTACACAGGTCAAACTGGGGTCAGAGCCACAGGAAGAAGAAAAACGCTCGAAAACGCCCAAAACTGTGTCAAACGTTTGTATTTGGTTTGTGCTGCAGAAAGTTTCATTTGTGTGAGTTTATTTCTAAAATTAAAAGTCTGGATTATTCTGTAAAATCTGAATCAAAAGCAAAAGACTAAAGACTGAAACAGACTTTTCCTCAGCCTCAGGTCGTTTCACAGCCTCAGGTCGTTTCACAGCCTCAGGTCGTTTCACAGCCTCAGGTCGTTTCTCTTCTCTAGTTTTGTGGAGTTTGTCTCCGTCAGCTGAGCAGAAATGACGTCCTGTAATTACCACAGAAATAATAATGAAGAATTTTAGAAATAAACTCACACAAATGAAACTGTCACAGCACAAAACAGCACAAACCAAATACAAACGTTTGACATCATTTTCTTCCTGTTTTGAGGCTGTTTCACATTCTGAGGTTCTGGACGACGTCATCGACCAAAATAAAACTGTGAATATCTGAAGAACCAGAATCACAAACTGAACTTTCTGCAGCACAAACAAAATACAAATGATTGACTCCATTTTGGGCGTTTTTGAGCATTTTTCTTCTTCCTGTGGGTCTGACCTCAGTTTGACCTGTGTAAGAATCGTTAATTTCTCTAAAACTAAAGAAGCACAAACGACTGACACAGTTTTTGTAGGTTTGAGTTTGATGAGGCGACTTCTGGGAACTGGTCAGACCCGGGTCAGTCTTGGTCTAGTCCTGGTCTGGTCCTGGTATAGTCCTGGTCTAGTCCTGGTCTGGTCTGGTCCTGGTCTAGTCCTGGTCTGGTCCTGGTCTGGTCCTGGTATAGTCCTGGTCTGGTCCTGGTCCTGGTCCTGGTCTGGTCCTGGTCCTGGTCCTGGTCCTGGTATAGTCCTGGTCTGGTCCTGGTCCGGTCCTGGTCTGGTCCTGGTATAGTCCTGGTCTGGTCCTGGTCCTGGTCCTGGTCCTGGTCCTGGTCCTGGTCCTGGTCTGGTCTGGTCTGGTCCTGGTCCTGGTCCTGGTCTGGTCTGGTCTGGTCCTGGTCCTGGTCCTGGTATAGTCCTGGTCTGGTCCTGGTCTGGTCTGGTCCTGGTCCTGGTCCTGGTCTGGTCCTGGTCTGGTCCTAGTCTGGTCCTGGTCCTGGTATAGTCCTGGTCTGGTCCTGGTCTGGTCCTGGTCCTGGTCCTGGTCCTGGTCTGGTCCTGGTCTGGTCCTGGTCTGGTCCTGGTCTGGTCCTGGTCCTGGTCCTGGTCCTGGTCCTGGTCCTGGTCCTGGTCCTGGTCTGGTCCTGGTCTGGTCTGGTCTGGTCCTGGTCCTGGTCCTGGTATAGTCCTGGTCTGGTCCTGGTCTGGTCTGGTCCTGGTCCTGGTCCTGGTCCTGGTCTGGTCCTGGTCTGGTCCTAGTCTGGTCCTGGTCCTGGTCTGGTCCTGGTCCTGGTCCGGTCCTGGTCCTGGTCCTGGTCTGGTCCTGGTCTGGTCCTGGTCCTGGTCCGGTCCTGGTCCTGGTCCGGTCCTGGTCCTGGTCCTGGTCCTGGTCTGGTCCTGGTCCTGGTCCTGGTCCTGGTCCTGGTCTGGTCCTGGTCCTGGTCCTGGTCTGGTCCTGGTCTGGTCCTGGTCCTGGTCCTGGTCCTGGTCTGGTCCTGGTCTGGTCCTGGTCCTGGTCCTGGTCTGGTCCTGGTATAGTCCTGGTCTAGTCCTGGTCTGGTCCTGGTCTGGTCCTGGTCCTGGTCTAGTCCTGGTCTGGTCCTGGTCTGGTCCTGGTCCTGGTCTGGTCCTGGTCCTGGTCCTGGTCCTGGTCCTGGTCCTGGTCTGGTCCTGGTCTGGTCCTGGTCCTGGTCTGGTCCTGGTCCTGGTCCTGGTCCTGGTCCTGGTCTGGTCCGGTCCTGGTCTAGTCCTGGTCTGGTCCTGGTCTGGTCCTGGTCCTGGTCCTGGTCCTGGTCCTGGTCCTGGTCCTGGTCCTGGTCCTGGTCTGGTCCTGGTCCTGGTCCTGGTCCTGGTCTGGTCCGGTCCTGGTCTAGTCCTGGTCTAGTCCTGGTCTGGTCCTGGTCCTGGTCCTGGTCCTGGTCCTGGTCCTGGTCCTGGTCCTGGTCCTGGTCCTGGTCTGGTCCTGGTATAGTCCTGGTCTGGTCCTGGTCTGGTCCTGGTCTAGTCCTGGTCTAGTCCTGGTCTGGTCCTGGTCCTGGTCCTGGTCCTGGTCCTGGTCTGGTCCTGGTCCTGGTCTGGTCCTGGTCCTGGTCCTGGTCCTGGTCCTGGTCCTGGTCCTGGTCTGGTCCTGGTCTGGTCTGGTCTGGTCCTGGTCCTGGTCCTGGTATAGTCCTGGTCTGGTCCTGGTCTGGTCTGGTCCTGGTCCTGGTCTGGTCCTGGTCCTGGTCCTGGTCTGGTCCTGGTCCTGGTCCTGGTCTAGTCCTGGTCTGGTCCTGGTCCTGGTCTGGTCCTGGTCTGGTCCTGGTCCTGGTCCTGGTCCTGGTCCTGGTCCTGGTCCTTACTGGGTCTATGTCGTCGAAGGACTCCACGGCTCTCAGCACCAGCCCCTCCTCCTCAGACAGAACGAACACGTCCTGGATCCCGTTCTCCAGACGTTCTCCAGGCTGAAGGAAGAAGGACTTCTCCCCCTGCACGAGGAGAACCAGAGGAGAACCGTCAGAGGAGAACCAGAGGAGAACCAGAGGAGAACCAGAGGAGAACCAGAGGAGAACCAGAGGAGAACCAGAGGAGAACCGTCAGAGGAGAACAGAGGAGAACCAGAGGAGAACCGTCAGAGGAGAACAGAGGAGAACCAGAGGAGAACAGAGGAGAACCAGAGGAGAACCAGAGGAGAACCGTCAGAGGAGAACCAGAGGAGAACCAGAGGAGAACCGTCAGAGGAGAACAGAGGAGAACCAGAGGAGAACCAGAGGAGAACCGTCAGAGGAGAACAGAGGAGAACCAGAGGAGAACCGTCAGAGGAGAACAGAGGAGAACCAGAGAACCGTCAGAGGAGAACAGAGGAGAACCATCAGAGGAGAACAGAGGAGAACCAGAGGAGGACCAGGGGAGAACCAGAGGAGAACCGTCAGAGGAGAACCAGAGGAGAACCAGAGGAGAACTGTCAGAGGAGAACCAGAGGAGAACCAGAGGAGAACCAGAGGAGAACCAGAGGAGAACCAGAGGAGAACCAGAGGAGAACCAGAGGAAAACCGTCAGAGGAGAACCAGAGGAGAACCATCAGAGGAGAACCGTCAGAGGAGAACCAGAGGAGAACCGTCAGAGGAGAACAGAGGAGAACCAGAAAAGAACCGTCAGAGGAGAACAGAGGAGAACCATCAGAGCAGAACAGAGGAGAACCAGAGGAGGACCAGAGGAGAACCAGAGGAGAACCAGAGGAGAACCAGGGCCTCACCTTGACGACCTTCTTCTTGCCGAGTTGAGGTTTTCCGTCCTCGCCCACCGGGTCGAGGATCACGCAGTACTGGCGGCTGCTGAGCGTGGTCACCGTGATGACGCCGACCACCTCCTCCGACACCGACGGGATGTGCGCCTCCCGCTGCGCCAGCGTCACCAGCCACTCCTCGCCCGTCCGCCGATCTCGCCCGCCCGCGTCCTTAAAGGGCCGCAGCGCCCGCACGTGCAGCGCCCTCTGCAGGAGACCAGAGTTACACCTGAGTTTGGACCTGGGTCGGACCTGGGTCAGTCCTGGTTTAGTCCTGCTTTAGTCCCGGTTTAGCCCCGGTTTAGTCCCGGTTTAGTCCCGGTTTAGAACTGGTTTAGAACTGGTTTAGTCCTGGTTTAGTATTGATTTAGGCCTGTTTTAGTCCTGCTTTAGTCCCGGTTTAGGCCTGGTTTAGGCCTGGTCCAGTCCTGGTCCAGTCCTGGTCCAGTCCTGGGTCAGACCTTGTCCGTGAGGATAAAGGCGTTGACGATGTCGATCACTTCTTCATGAGCTCCAGGGAGATACGCCCCGACTTTAGACACGAGCCACTCCTCACCTGAAGAAACAAGAACATGAGGAGACAGCAACGAGAACACGAGGAGACACCAACGAGAACACGAGGAGACGCCAACGAGAACACGAGGGGACGCCAACGAGAACACGAGGGGACGCCACCGAGAACACGAGGGGACGCCACCGAGAACACGAGGACACGCCAACGAGAACACGCCAACAAGAACACGAGGAGACACCAACGAGAACACGAAGAGACGCCAACGAGAACACGAGGAGACGCCAACGAGAACACGAGGAGACGCCAACGAGAACACGAGGAGACGCCAACGAGAACACGAGGAGACGCCACCGAGAACACGAGGAGACGCCAACGAGAACACGAGGAGACGCCAACGAGAACACGAGGAGACACCAACGAGAACACGAGGAGACGCCAACGACAACACGAGGAGACGCCAACGAGAACACGAGGAGACGCCAACGAGAACACGAGGAGACGCCAACGAGAACACGAGGAGACGCCAACGAGAACACGAGGAGACACCAACGAGAACACGAGGAGACGCCAACGAGAACACGAGGAGACGCCAACGAGAACACGAGGAGACGCCACCGAGAACACGAAGACACGCCAACGAGAACACGAGGAGACAGCAACGAGAAGACGAGGGGACGCCAACGAGAACACGAGGAGACGCCAACGAGAACACGAGGGGACGCCACCGAGAACACGAAGACACGCCAACGAGAACACGAGGAGACAGCAACGAGAACACGAGGAGACACCAACCAGAACACGAGGAGACACCAACGAGAACACGAGGGGACGCCACCGAGAACACGAGGAGACGCCAACGAGAACACGAAGAGACGCCAACGAGAACACGAGGACACGCCAACGAGAACACGAGGAGACGCCAACGAGAAGACGAGGGGACGCCAACGAGAACACGAGGAGACACCAACGAGAACACGAGGAGACGCCAACGACAACACGAGGAGACGCCAACGAGAACACGAGGAGACGCCACCGAGAACACGAGGAGACGCCAACGAGAACACGAGGAGACGCCAACGAGAACACGAGGAGACACCAACGAGAACACGAGGAGACGCCAACGACAACACGAGGAGACGCCAACGAGAACACGAGGGGACGCCAACGAACACGTGGAGATGCCAACGAGAACACGAGGAGACGCCAACGAGAACACGAAGAGACACCAACGAACACGAGGAGACGCCAACGAGAACACGAGGAGACGCCAACGAGAACACGAGGAGACGCCACCGAGAACACGAAGACACGCCAACGAGAACACGAGGAGACAGCAACGAGAAGACGAGGGGACGCCAACGAGAACACGAGGAGACGCCAACGAGAACACGAGGGGACGCCACCGAGAACACGAGGAGACGCCAACGAGAACACGAGGAGACAGCAACGAGAACACGAGGAGACACCAACGAAAACACGAGGAGACACCAACGAGAACACGAGGGGACGCCACCGAGAACACGAGGAGACGCCAACGAGAACACGAAGAGACGCCAACGAGAACACGAGGACACGCCAACGAGAACACGAGGAGACGCCAACGAGAAGACGAGGGGACGCCAACGAGAACACGAGGAGACGCCAACGAGAACACGAGGAGACGCCACCGAGAACACGAAGACACGCCAACGAGAACACGAGGAGACAGCAACGAGAAGACGAGGGGACGCCAACGAGAACACGAGGAGACGCCAACGAGAACACGAGGGGACGCCACCGAGAACACGAAGACACGCCAACGAGAACACGAGGAGACGCCAACGAGAACACGAAGAGACGCCACCGAGAACACGAAGAGACGCCAACGCGAACACGACGACACGCCAACGAACACGAGGAAACGCCAACGAACACGAGGAGACGCCAACGAACACGAGGAGACGCCACCGAGAACACGAAGAGACGCCAACGAGAACACGAGGACACGCCAACGAACACGAGGAGACACCAACGAAAACACGAGGAGACGCCAACGAGAACACGAGGAGACGCCAACGAGAACACGAGGAGACGCCAACGAGAACACGAGGAGACGCCAACGAGAACACGAGGAGACACCAACGAGAACACGAGGAGACACCAACGAGAACACGAGGGGACGCCACCGAGAACACGAAGAGACGCCAACGAGAACACGAGGACACGCCAACGAGAACACGAGGAGACGCCAACGAGAACACGAGGAGACGCCAACGAGAACACGAGGAGACGCCAACGAGAACACGAGGAGACGCCAACGAGAACACGAGGAGACGCCAACGAGAACACGAGGAGACAGCAACGAGAACACGAGGAGACACCAACGAGAACACGAGGAGACTCCAACGAGAACACGAGGAGACTCCAACGAGAACACGAGGAGACTCCAACGAGAACACGAGGAGACACCAACGAGAACACGAGGAGACGCCAACGAGAACACGAGGAGACACCAACGAGAACACGAGGAGACACCAACGAGAACACGAGGGGACGCCACCGAGAACACGAAGAGACGCCAACGAGAACACGAGGACACGCCAACGAGAACACGAGGGGACGCCACCGAGAACACGAGGAGACGCCAACGAGAACACGAAGAGACGCCAACGAGAACACGAGGACACGCCAACGAGAACACGAGGACACGCCAACGAGAACACGAGGAGACGCCAACGAGAACACGAAGAGACGCCAACGAGAACACGAGGAGACGCCAACGAGAACACGAGGAGACGCCACCGAGAACACGAGGAGACGCCAACGAGAACACGAAGAGACGCCAACGAGAACACGAGGAGACGCCAACGAGAACACGAGGAGACGCCAACGAGAACACGAAGAGACGCCAACGAGAACACGAGGAGACGCCAACGAGAACACGAGGAGACGCCACCGAGAACACGAGGAGACGCCACCGAGAACACGAGGAGACGCCACCGAGAACACAAGGACACGCCAACGAGAACACGAAGAGACGCCAACGAGAACACAAGGACACGCCAACGAGAACACGAGGAGACGCCAACGAGAACACGAGGAGACGCCAACGAGAACACGAGGAGACGCCAACGAGAACACGAGGACACGCCAACGAGAACACGAGGAGACGCCAACGAGAACACGAAGAGACGCCAACGAGAACACGAGGACATGCCAACGAGAACACGAGGAGACGCCAACGAGAACACGAAGAGACGCCAACGAGAACACGAAGAGACGCCAACGAGAACACGAAGAGACGCCAACGAGAACACGAGGAGACGCCAACGAGAACACGAGGAGACGCCAACGAGAACACGAGGAGACGCCACCGAGAACACGAGGAGACGCCACCGAGAACACGAGGAGACGCCAACGAGAACACGAGGAGACGCCAACGAGAACACGAAGAGACGCCAACGAGAACACGAGGAGACGCCAACGAGAACACGAGGAGACGCCAACGAGAACACGAGGAGACGCCAACGAGAACACGAGGACACGCCAACAAGAACACGAGGCGACGCCAACGAACACGAAGAGACGCCAACGAACACGAGGACATGCCAACGAGAACACGAGGAGACGCCAACGAGAACACGAAGAGACGCCAACGAGAACACGAAGAGACGCCAACGAGAACACGAGGAGACGCCAACGAGAACACGAGGAGACGCCACCGAGAACACGAGGAGACGCCACCGAGAACACGAGGAGACGCCAACGAGAACACAAGGAGACGCCAACGAGAACACGAAGAGACGCCAACGAGAACACGAGGAGACGCCAACGAGAACACAAAGAGACGCCAACGAGAACACAAGGACACGCCAACGAGAACACGAGGAGACGCCAACGAGAACACGAAGAGACGCCAACGAGAACACGAAGAGACGCCAACGAGAACACGAGGAGACGCCAACGAGAACACGAGGAGACGCCAACGAGAACACGAGGAGACGCCACCGAGAACACGAGGAGACGCCAACGAGAACACGAAGAGACGCCAACGAGAACACGAGGACACGCCAACGAGAACACGAGGAGACGCCAACGAGAACACGAAGAGACGCCAACGAGAACACGAGGAGACGCCAACGAGAACACGAGGAGACGCCAACGAGAACACGAGGGGACGCCAACGAGAACACGAGGGGACGCCAACGAGAACACGAGGAGACGCCAACGAGAACACGAGGACACGCCAACGAGAACACGAGGAGACACCAACGAGAACACGAGACACCAACGAGAACACGAGGAGACGCCAACGAGAACACGAGGAGACGCCAACGAGAACACAAGAGGACGGCAACGAGAACACGAGGAGACACCAACAAGAACACGAGGAGACACCAACGAGAACACGAGGAGACACCAACGAGAACACGAGGAGACGCCAACGAGAACACGAGGAGACGCCAACGAGAACACAAGAGGACGGCAACGAGAACACGAGGAGACACCAACGAGAACACGAGGAGACACCAACACGAGGAGACACCAACACGAACACAAGGAGACGCCAACGAGAACACGAGGAGACGCCAACGAGAACACGAGGACACGCCAACGAGAACACGAGGGGACGCCACCGAGAACACGAGGAGACACCAACGAGAACACGAGGAGACGCCACCGAGAACACGAGGAGACACCAACGAGAACACGAGACACCAACGAGAACACGAGGAGACGCCAACGAGAACACGAGGAGACGCCAACGAGAACACAAGAGGACGGCAACGAGAACACGAGGAGACACCAACGAGAACACGAGGAGACACCAACGAGAACACGAGGAGACGCCAACGAGAACACGAGGAGACGCCAACGAGAACACAAGAGGACGGCAACGAGAACACGAGGAGACACCAACGAGAACACGAGGAGACACCAACACGAGGAGACACCAACACGAACACAAGGAGACGCCAACGAGAACACGAGGAGACGCCAACGAGAACACGAGGACACGCCAACGAGAACACGAGGGGACGCCACCGAGAACACGAGGAGACACCAACGAGAACACGAGGAGACGCCACCGAGAACACGAGGAGACGCCAACGAGAACACGAGGAGACGCCAACGAGAACACGAGGAGACGCCAACGAGAACACGAGGAGACACCAACACGAGGAGACGCCAACAGGAACATGAGACACCAACAAGAACATGAGGAGACACCAACGAGAACATGAGGAGACACCAACACGAGGAAACACCAAAGAGAACATGAGGAGACACCAACACGAGGAGACACCAACAGGAGCATGAGGAGACACCAACAGGAACACGAGGAGACACCAACATGAGGAGACACCAACGAGAACATGAGGAAACACCAACGAGAACATGAGGAGACACCAACACGAGGAGACACCAACAGGATCCTGAGGAGACACCAACAGGAACACGAGGAGACACCAACATGAGGAGACACCAACGAGAACATGAGACACCAATACGAGGAGACACCAACAGGAACATGAGGAGACACCAACAAGAACATGAGGAGACACCAACGAGAACATGAGGAGACAGCAACGAGAACATGAGGAGACACCAACAGGAACACGAGGAGACACCAACGACAACACAAGGAGACACCAACGAGAACACAAGGACACACCAACACGAGGAGTCACCAACGAGAACATGAGGAGACACCAACACAAGGAGTCACCAACAGGAACATGAGGAGACACCAACGAGAACATGAGGAGACACAAACATGAGGAGACACCAACGAGAACATGAGGAGACACCAACACGAGGAGACACCAACAGGAACACGAGGAGACACCAACAAGAACATGAGGAGACACCAACATGAGGAGACACCAACGAGAACATGAGACGCCAACACGAGGAGACACCAACAGGAACATGAGGAGACACCAACAAGAACATGAGGAGACACCAACGAGAACATGAGGAGACAGCAACGAGAACATGAGGAGACACCAACGAGAACACGAGGAGACACCAACGAGAACATGAGGAGACACCAACATGAGGAGACACCAACAGGAACATGAGGAGACACCAACAAGAACATGAGGAGACACCAACGAGAACATGAGGAGACACCAACAAGAACATGAGGAGACACCAACGAGAACACGAGGAGACACCAACGAGAACATGAGGAGACACCAACATGAGGAGACACCAACGAGAACATGAAGAGACACCAACGAGAACATGAGGAGACACCTCAGAACATGAACATAAGAGATTAGGATTAAGAAACCTTAAACAGACTAAATCTTACATCATGATTATGAAACTTAAACACAAACTTAAGATACCAAGATGAACGTCTGCATGTATGCTGTATGTTTTTACTGTGTTTCTATTGTGTTTTTATCGTGTTTCTATCATGTTTTGATTGTGTTTCTATGGTGTTTTTACCGTGTTTTCACCGTGTTTTCACCGTGTATTTACCATGTTTTCACCGTGTTTTCACCGTGTTTTCACCGTGCTTTTACCGTGTATTTACCATGTTTTCACCGTGTTTTCACCGTGTTTTCACCGTGCTTTTACCGTGTATTTACCATGTTTTCACCGTGTTTTCACCGTGTTTTCACCGTGTTTTTACCGTGTATTTACCATGTTTTCACCGTGTTTTCACCGTGTTTTCACCGTGTTTTCACCGTGTTTTCACCGTGTATTTACCATGTTTTCACCGTGTTTTCACCGTGTTTTCACCGTGTTTTCACCGTGTCTTCACCGTGTTTTCACCGTGTTTTCACCGCGCTCTCACCTGTGACCCTCCTGGTGCCGCTCCGGTCCACTCCCTCCTTTCGCGCTCGCAGTCGAATCGCCTGATTCTCCCGGATCACAGTGGCTTTGATCGTCTCCAGAACCACAACCTCCTTATGAGGAATGTACGTCCCTGAAGAGAGACCGGGTCAGGAGCAGGACTGAACCAGGACTGAACCAGGACTAAACCAGGACTGAACCAGGACTAAACCAGGACTGAACCAGGACTAAACCAGGACTGAACCAGGACTAAACCAGGACTGAACCAGGACTGAACCAGGACTAAACCAGGACTGAACCAGGACTAAACCAGGACTGAACCAGGACTGAACCAGGACTAAACCAGGACTGAACCAGGACTAAACCAGGACTAAACCAGGACTAAACCAGGACTAAACCAGGACTAAACCAGGACTGAACCAGGACTAAACCAGGACTAAACCAGGACTAAACCAGGACTGAACCAGGACTAAACCAGGACTGAACCAGGACTAAACCAGGACTAAACCAGGACTAAACCAGGACTGAACCAGGACTAAACCAGGACTAAACCAGGACTAAACCAGGACTGAACCAGGACTAAACCAGGACTGAACCAGGACTAAACCAGGACTAAACCAGGACTAAACCAGGACTGAACCAGGACTAAACCAGGACTAAACCAGGACTAAACCAGGACTATACCAGGACTGAACCAGGACTAAACCAGGACTATACCAGGACTAAACCAGGACTAAACCAGGACTAAACCAGGACTAAACCAGGACTGAACCAGGACTAAACCAGGACTAAACCAGGACTAAACCAGGACTATACCAGGACTGAACCAGGACTAAACCAGGACTAAACCAGGACTGAACCAGGACTAAACCAGGACTATACCAGGACTGAACCAGGACTAAACCAGGACTATACCAGGACTAAACCAGGACTAAACCAGGACTAAACCAGGACTAAACCAGGACTAAACCAGGACTGAACCAGGACTAAACCAGGACTAAACCAGGACTAAACCAGGACTAAACCAGGACTGAACCAGGACTAAACCAGGACTAAACCAGGACTAAACCAGGACTAAACCAGGACTAAACCAGGACTGAACCAGGACTAAACCAGGACTAAACCAGGACTAAACCAGGACTATACCAGGACTGAACCAGGACTAAACCAGGACTATACCAGGACTAAACCAGGACTAAACCAGGTCTAAACCAGGTCTAAACCAAGACTGAACCAGGACTGAACCAGGACTGAACCAGGACTGAACCAGGACTAAACCAGGACTAAACCAGGACTAAACCAGGACTGAACCAAGACTAAACCGGGACTAAACCGGGTCTAAACCGGGACTGAACCGGGACTGAACCGGGACTGAACCGGGACTAAACCGGGACTAAACCGGGACTGAACCGGGACTGAACCGGGACTGAACCGGGACTGAACCGGGACTAAACCGGGACTAAACCGGGACTAAACCGGGACTAAACCGGGACTGAACCGGGACTGAACAAGGACTAAACCAGGACTAAACCAGGACTAAACCAGGACTAAACCAGGACTGAACCAGGACTAAACCAGGACTAAACCAGGACTAAACCAGGACTAAACCAGGACTAAACCAGGACTGAACCAGGACCCGTCTCAGACCTGGTCCCTCGAAGAGCCACTCGTCTCCCGCGGTTCTCTTGTTCCCGGAGGTGTCGGTGAAGTCGAGCAGAGCCTGAAGTCGAAGCGCCGTGTCCGGAAACACGATCTGCAGCGGAGTCACGTCCTGCACACAAACAGTCAGATGCCCTCCCAGAGTCCAGAAACCAGGGTCTAGACCGGGACTAAAACAGGACTGAACAAGGGTCTAAACTAGGACTAAACCAGGTCTAAACCAGGTCTAAACCGGGACTAAACCAGGTCTAAACCAGGACTAAACAAGGAATAACCAGGACTAAACCAGAAGTAAACCAGGTCTAAACAAGGTCTAAACCAGGTCTAAACCAGGTCTAAACCGGGACTAAACAAGGACTAAACCAGGACTAAACAAGAACTAAACCTGGTCTAAACCAGGACTAAACAAGGAATAACCAGGACTAAACCAGAAGTAAACCAGGTCTAAACCAGGACTAAACCAGGTCTAAACAAGGTCTAAACCAGGTCTAAACCGGGACTAAACAAGGACTAAACCAGAAGTAAACCAGGACTAAACCAGAAGTAAACCAGGTCTAAACCAGGACTAAACCAGGTCTAAACAAGGTCTAAACCAGGTCTAAACCAGGACTAAACCAGGTCTAAACCGGGACTAAACCAGGTCTAAACCGGGACTAAACCAGGTCTAAACCGGGACTAAACCAGGACTAAACCAGGACTAAACCAGGTCTAAACCGGGACTAAACCGGGACTAAACCGGGACTAAACCAGGACTAAACAAGGACTAAACCGGGACTAAACCAGGACTAAACAAGGACTAAACCAGGACTAAACCAGGATTAAACCAGAAGTAAACCAGGTCTAAACCAGGACTAAACCAGGTCTAAACAAGGTCTAAACCAGGTCTAAACCAGGACTAAACCAGGTCTAAACAAGGTCTAAACCAGGACTAAACCAGGTCTAAACCAGGTCTAAACCGGGACTAAACCAGGTCTAAACCGGGACTAAACCAGGTCTAAACCGGGACTAAACCGGGACTAAACCGGGACTAAACCAGGACTAAACCGGGACTAAACCAGGTCTAAACCGGGACTAAACCGGGACTAAACCAGGACTAAACAAGGACTAAACCGGGACTAAACCAGGACTAAACAAGGACTAAACTAGGACTAAACCAGGACTAAACCAGAAGTAAACCAGGTCTAAACCAGGACTAAACCAGGTCTAAACAAGGTCTAAACCAGGTCTAAACCAGGTCTAAACCAGGTCTAAACCAGGTCTAAACCAGGTCTAAACCAGGACTAAACCAGGTCTAAACAAGGTCTAAACCGGGACTAAACCGGGACTAAACCAGGTCTAAACCAGGTCTAAACCAGGTCTAAACCAGGTCTAAAATATAAACTGTGTGTCAGATGCCCCGGATGCCCCAGATGCCCTCCCCTGCCCCGGATGCCCTCCCCAGCCCTGGATGCCCTCCCGGATGCCCCCGATGCCCCGGATGCCGTACCTGCTGCACCTCCTCGCCCGGGTACAGGGGGAAGGGCTCCTGCGTCAGCCGGATCTCCTGGTCGGCGTGCCGGAGCTTGGCCTGTCCTGATTGGTCGAACTGCACCTGCCCCTGGTCGTCACGGGCGACGGGATTCAGCACGATGCAGTAATGACGCGGAGGAACCATGAGCATCCGGACGGGCGGAAAGAGGACCCTACGAGAGAAACAGGACTGAAACAGGACTGAAACAGGACTGAAACAGGGTCTGAAACAGGTCTGAAACAGGTCTGAAAATGGGTCTAAACCAGGTCTAAAGCAGGACTAACGCGGGTCTAAAGCGGGTCTAAACCTGGTCTAAAGCGGGTCTAAAGCGGGTCTAAACCTGGTCTAAAGCGGGTCTAAACTGGGTCTAAACTGGGTCTAAACCGGGTCTAAACCGGGTCTAAAGCGGGTCTAAACCTGGTCTAAAGCGGGTCTAAAGCGGGTCTAAACCTGGTCTAAAGCGGGTCTAAACTGGGTCTAAACTGGGTCTAAACCGGGTCTAAACCGGGTCTAAAGCGGGTCTAAAGCGGGTCTAAACCCGGTCTAAAGCAGGTCTAAAGCGGGTCTAAAGCGGGTCTAAACCCGATCTAAACCCGGTCTAAAGCCGGTCTAAACCCGGTCTAAAGCTGGTCTAAACCCGGTCTAAAGCCGGTCTAAACCCGGTCTAAAGCTGGTCTAAACCTGGTCTAAACCCGGTCTAAACCCGGTCTAAACCCGGTCTAAAGCGGGTCTAAAGCGGGTCTAAAGCGGGTCTAAACCCGGTCTAAACCCGGTCTAAACCCGGTCTAAACCTGGTCTAAAGCGGGTCTAAAGCGGGTCTAAAGCGGGTCTAAACCCGGTCTAAAGCGGGTCTAAAGCGGGTCTAAACCCGGTCTAAACCCGGTCTAAACCCGGTCTAAAGCGGGTCTAAAGCGGGTCTAAAGCGGGTCTAAACCCGGTCTAAAGCCGGTCTAAACCCGGCGCAGGTCAGACCTCTCGTTGTCCTGGCGGATGTAGGTCAGGGGCCCGATCTCCACACGGGCGATGTTGGTGTTCTGGTCCAGGACGTGGATGTAGTGATGAGGAGGGATCCTGATGATCGACGCCTCCACCAACACCTCCAGCTCCGCTCCACAAGGCCCAGGCTTCCGAGACATCTCCAGGGCACAGAGGGCACAGAGGGCACAGAGGGCACTTCAGAGGGCACAGAGGGCACTTCAGAGGGCACAGAGGGCACTTCAGAGGGCACTTCAGAGGGCACAAAAGGCTCTGTGAGGAATGAGGAGAGAAAAAACAAACATTAAAGTTATGATGATGTCGTTTCCATTTCTGACTCTAACTCCTCCGACCTCCAGGGGGCGCTGGGGTTTGTGCTGTTTGTGTCTCTGCTTCACTCACGGGTTTGTTAAGAAACTATTTCCCTCCGTTTTCCAAAATAACATCGTGCACAAAGCATCGATTAAAAAAAACTTTTCGTTTACACGTCGAACTCGGGTATTTTTAAAAACAGACATTTCCCTTCGTTTGTTCTCGTCTTTAACACGAAAACGGTGAATTCGCCTCTGAAAATTAATCGTAAAGATTCGTTTTTAGAAAGATTCGTTTTAGAAAGATTCGTTTTAGAAAGATTCGTTTTAGAAAGATTCGTTTTTAGAAAGATTCGTTTTTAGAAAGATTCGTTTTTAGAAAGATTCGTTTTAGAAAGATTCGTTTTTAGAAAGATTCGTTTTAGAAAGATTCGTTTTTAGAAAGATTCGTTTTTAGAAAGATTCGTTTTTAGAAAGATTCGTTTTTAGAAAGATTCGTTTTTAGAAAGATTCGTTTTTAGAAAGATTCGTTTTTAGAAAGATTCGTTTTTAGAAAGATTCGTTTTAGAAAGATTCGTTTTTAGAAAGATTCGTTTTTAGAAAGATTCGTTTTTAGAAAGATTCGTTTTTAGAAAGATTCGTTTTAGAAAGATTCGTTTTTAGAAAGATTCGTTTTAGAAAGATTCGTTTTTAGAAAGATTCGTTTTAGAAAGATTCGTTTTTAGAAAGATTCGTTTTAGAAAGATTCGGTTTTAGAAACACACGCACACACACACACTCTCACTCACACTCTCACACACAGGAGCCGCTCCCTCTCGGCCTCGTGGCTCCGCAGATCTGAGGCGTGTGTGACTCTGGTGTGTGTTTCCGTGGTAACAGGGCGGGGCTGAGGTAAATTCTGATAAGCCCCAAGTATTCGCCGCACCCGAGTCCCACAATGCACCTGTGACCTGAGTCTGCACCTGCCCTCAGTCTGCACCTGCCCTCAGTCTGCACCTGCCCTCAGTCTGCACCTGCCCTCAGTCTGCACCTGCCCTCAGTCTGCACCTGCCCCCAGTCTGCACCTGCCCTCAGTCTGCACCTGCCCTCAGTCTGCACCTGCCCTCAGTCTGCACCTGCTCTCAGTCTGCACCTGCCCTCAGTCTGCACCTGCCCTGAGTCTGCACCTGCCCTCAGTCTGCACCTGCCCTCAGTCTGCACCTGCCCACAGTCTGCACCTGCCCTCAGTCTGCACCTGCCCTCAGTCTGCACCTGCCCTCAGTCTGCACCTGCCCTCAGTCTGCACCTGCCCTCAGTCTGCACCTGCCCCCAGTCTGCACCTGCCCTCAGTCTGCACCTGCCCTCAGTCTGCACCTGCCCTCAGTCTGCACCTGCCCTCAGTCTGCACCTGCTCTCAGTCTGCACCTGCCCTCAGTCTGCACCTGCCCTCAGTCTGCACCTGCCCTCAGTCTGCACCTGCCCTCAGTCTGCACCTGCCCTCAGTCTGCACCTGCCCTGAGTCTGCACCTGCCCTCAGTCTGCACCTGCCCTCAGTCTGCACCTGCCCTCAGTCTGCACCTGCCCCCAGTCTGCACCTGCCCTCAGTCTGCACCTGCCCTCATTCTGCACCTGCCCTCAGTCTGCACCTGCCCTGAGTCTGCACCTGCCCTCAGTCTGCACCTGCCCTCAGTCTGCACCTGCCCTCAGTCTGCACCTGCCCCCAGTCTGCACCTGCCCTCAGTCTGCACCTGCCCTCATTCTGCACCTGCCCTCAGTCTGCACCTGCCCTCAGTCTGCACCTGCCCTCAGTCCGCACCTGCCCCCAGTCTGCACCTGCCCTCAGTCTGCACCTGCCCTCATTCTGCACCTGCCCTCAGTCTGCACCTGCCCTCAGTCTGCACCTGCCCTCAGTCCGCACCTGCCCTGACGCAGCAGCAGGTGAATCTGTCAGATTTTCCTCTTGTGTTTCGATCGTGTCTGAGCTGTGGAATAAACAGATTCTGGTTAAACCTGTTTGAGCCCCTGACCTCTGACCCCTGACCTCTGACCCCTGACCTCTGACCCCTGACCTCTTACCCCGACCTCTGACCCTGACCCCTGTGGATCCTTCTGTTCTGTGACATTTTAAATTTCAATATTTGATCTAAAACGACTTCATAAAGAAACAAGTGCAAAGATTTCAGTGTGAAAACTGTGGAGTCTAAACCAGGACTAAACCAGGACTAAACCAGGACTAAACCAGGTCTAAACCAGGTCTAAACCAGGTCTAAACCAGGACTGAACCAGGACTAAACCAGGACTAAACCAGGACTAAACCAGGACTAAACCAGGTCTAAACCAGGTCTAAACCAGGTCTAAACCAGGTCTAAACCAGGACTAAACCAGGACTAAACCAGGACTAAACCAGGTCTAAACCAGGTCTAAACCAGGTCTAAACCAGGTCTAAACCAGGTCTAAACCAGGACTAAACCAGGACTAAACCAGGACTAAACCAGGTCTAAACCAGGACTAAACCAGGACTGAACCAGGACTAAACCAGGTCTAAACCAGGACTAAACCAGGTCTAAACCAGGACTAAACCAGGACTAAACCAGGACTAAACCAGGACTAAACCAGGTCTAAACCAGGACTAAACCAGGACTAAACCAGGTCTAAACCAGGACTAAACCAGGACTAAACCAGGACTAAGCCAGGACTAAACCAGGACTAAACCAGGACTAAACCAGGACTAAACCAGGACTAAACCAGGACTAAACCAGGACTAAACCAGGTCTAAACCAGGACTAAACCAGGTCTAAACCAGGACTAAACCAGGACTAAACCAGGACTAAGCCAGGACTAAGCCAGGACTAAACCAGGACTAAACCAGGACTGAACCAGGACTAAACCAGGACTAAACCAGGACTAAACCAGGACTAAACCAGGACTAAACCAGGTCTAAACCAGGACTAAACCAGGACTAAACCAGGACTAAACCAGGACTGAACCAGGACTGAACCAGGACTAAACCAGGATTAAACCAGGACTGAACCAGGACTAAACCAGGACTAAACCAGGACTAAACCAGGTCTAAACCAGGTCTAAACCAGGTCTAAACCAGGTCTAAACCAGGACTAAACCAGGACTAAACCAGGACTAAACCAGGTCTAAACCAGGACTAAACCAGGACTGAACCAGGACTAAACCAGGTCTAAACCAGGACTAAACCAGGTCTAAACCAGGACTAAACCAGGACTAAACCAGGACTAAACCAGGACTAAACCAGGACTAAACCAGGTCTAAACCAGGACTAAACCAGGACTAAACCAGGTCTAAACCAGGACTAAACCAGGACTAAACCAGGACTAAACCAGGTCTAAACCAGGACTAAACCAGGACTAAACCAGGACTAAACCAGGTCTAAACCAGGACTAAACCAGGACTGAACCAGGACTAAACCAGGTCTAAACCAGGACTAAACCAGGTCTAAACCAGGACTAAACCAGGACTAAACCAGGACTAAACCAGGTCTAAACCAGGTCTAAACCAGGTCTAAACCAGGACTAAACCAGGACTAAACCAGGACTAAACCAGGTCTAAACCAGGACTAAACCAGGACTGAACCAGGACTAAACCAGGTCTAAACCAGGACTAAACCAGGTCTAAACCAGGACTAAACCAGGACTAAACCAGGTCTAAACCAGGACTAAACCAGGACTAAACCAGGTCTAAACCAGGACTAAACCAGGACTAAACCAGGACTAAGCCAGGACTAAACCAGGACTAAACCAGGACTAAACCAGGACTAAACCAGGTCTAAACCAGGACTAAACCAGGTCTAAACCAGGACTAAACCAGGACTAAACCAGGACTAAGCCAGGACTAAGCCAGGACTAAACCAGGACTAAACCAGGACTGAACCAGGACTAAACCAGGACTAAACCAGGACTAAACCAGGACTAAACCAGGTCTAAACCAGGTCTAAACCAGGACTAAACCAGGACTAAACCAGGACTAAACCAGGACTGAACCAGGACTGAACCAGGACTAAACCAGGATTAAACCAGGACTGAACCAGGACTAAACCAGGACTAAACCAGGACTAAACCAGGTCTAAACCAGGACTAAACCAGGACTAAACCAGGTCTAAACCAGGACTAAACCAGGACTAAACCAGGACTAAACCAGGTCTAAACCAGGTCTAAACCAGGACTAAACCAGGACTAAACCAGGCCTAAACCAGGACTAAACCAGGTCTAAACCAGGTCTAAACTAGGTCTAAACCAGGACTAAACCAGGACTAAACCAGGACTAAACCAGGACTAAACCAGGACTGAACCAGGACTAAACCCGGTCCGAACCAGGACCGAGAGCCAAAGTCCAGACCTGTTCTTTTAGTCATGAGACATTTGATTTATGAACATAATGATAAAGTAAAGTTTTATTTGGGAACATTTCACAACCACAAGTTTCAAAATGATAATTCCAGGTTCAAACGTTAAAGCCGCAGCTGAAACGTGAGTCTGGGTCAGACCCGAGTCCGGCTCCAGGACTCGGACTCGACTCTGACCCGTTTAAACTCATTTGGAATCACAAATTGAACAGATTCATATTTGTTCCTCCTCCTGGACTGAAGCCGAGTTTATTTAGACCAGTTTTTTAAATGAAATTTCGTGTTCGGCTTCACTTTTTCATCAGAATAAAACAGAACGACGAGATTTATGGAGTTTTACACAGAAACACAAATTATATTCTGCACAACCGAGCCCCAAACAATATGTCCCCTGATCTATGTAGTAGTACTACTGCGACTACTGCGACTACTACTACTACTACTACTACTACTACTACTGCAACTACTACTACTACTACTGCAACTACTACTACGACTACTACTGCTACTACTACTACTACTACTACTACTACTACTGCAACTACTACTACTACTACTACTACTACGACTACTGCAACTACTGCAACGACTACTACTGCAACTACTACTACCATCACTACCACTACCACTGCAACCAACCACTACCACTACCGCACTACCACTACCACGACTACCACTACTACTACCGCAACTACTACTACCACTACCGCAACTACTACTGCAACCACTACCACTACGACCTACTACCGCAACTACTACGACTCACGACTACTACCATCACTGGACCATACTACCACGCGATCACTACTACCGACCATCACTACTACTACTACTACTGCAACTACTACGACTACTGCAACTACTGCAACTACTACGACTACGACTACTACTACAACTACTACTACGACTACTACTACTACTGCAACTACTACGACTACGACTACTACTGCAACTACTACGACTACGACTACTACTGCAACTACTACGACTACGACTACTACGACTACTGCGACTACTACGACTACTACTGCAACTACTACGACTACTACTGCAACTACTACTACTACTACTACTACTATTCCAGTATGGTGTCTCAGACGCTCAGGGTTGTGCTCAGGGTTAGGGGGGTTCTGGAGTTCAGGATTTCAGAGGCTCTGGGGGGTTCTGGGTTCTGGGGTCTGGGTTCTGGGGGGTTCTGGGTTCAGGGGGGTTCAGGGAGGATCTGGGGGGTTCTGGGTTCTGGTTTGTGGTGAAGCGGTTGAAATGAAGAAGCGCAGTCACTCCTCCACGGCGCATGCGCGCTACAGATTTATCATATGCAAAGAAGCAGGAAAAGGTGAAATATTTTTATTTTTACTGAATCTGCACAAATTCAATGAAACACGAGGAAACTTTACAGAAATTATGATGAATATTTAGACTGACGCAGAGGGACGTGAACGCGGCTTTAATGAAGCACAAACTCATTACACCAAACACGAACCAAAGTTCAGAATCGGCTCTTTGCCTCCGCATCAGACTCCAGATTCGAGTCGCTTTAAGAACAAAACAAACGGAAACGTGGAACGTGGAAAATGCGCAGGTTTGAGCGTGAAAAGCGCAGATGAAGCGCAGATGAAGCGCAGATGAAACGCAGATGAAGCGCAGATGAAGCGCACGGGGCGGGTTAGAGGAGCGTCTGAACAAACGGATTAAACAAACATTTTCTTTTGATTTATTTATTTATTTATTTTTTCTTTTTCTTTTAAAGCTGCGCAGAAACGCAGGTCTGAGTTTGTAGTTTGAGTTGCAAATCAGAGCTGAAGTTTGAGACCCGGAAACGCGGCTCAAACTGCGTCAGGACGAGATAAAAGTGAATATTTTATTTTAAGATTCTCCAGGAAGAACGCGCAAAGGGCGCGCGCTCCCGGGGCTTACCTAAGCTCGTGCGCGCAGAGGCTCGTGCAGCAGGTCCGGGTCCGGATCAGGTCTGGATTGGGTCTGAATCTGGTCTGGGTCTAGACCAAGACTGGCTCAGATCGGACTCGGGTCCAGGTGCGGGACGGTCCTGCGTCTGTGCGTCAGTGCGTCAGTGCGTGAGGGGGCGTGGCGCGGCGATCCCGGAAATCCCTGCAGTGGGAGTCACGTGGTTTCTCAGCTGTGACGCGGAGGCGTACGTGCGCGTGCCTGAGTGTCATTACAGCTCATCAGGGTCTAGAGTTTTTTTTAGTTTTAGATTCTTCTTGTTCCTGCATCAGTTTAGACCTGGTTTAGTCCTGGTTTAGTCCTGGTTTAGTCCTGGTTTAGTCCTGGTTTAGTCCTGGTTTAGTCCTGGACCAGGACTAAACCAGGACTCCTGGTTTAGTCCTGGTTTAAAAACACCTCGTATCTGTTACAGGGACACATGCAGCTCTTATAGAAGTGTGTGTGTGTGTGTGTGTGTGTGTGTATGTGTGTGTGTGTGTGTGTGTGGTGTGTGTGTGTATGTGTGTGTGCATGTGTGTGTGTGTATAGTGTCTGTGTGTGTGTGTCTGTGTGTGTGTATGTGTGTGTGTGTGTCTGTGTGTGTGTGTATAGTGTCTGTGTGTGTGTGTGTGTATAGTGTGTGTGTGTGGTGTGTCTGTGTGTGTGTGTGGTGTGTGTGTGTGTATAGTGTGTGTGTGTAGTGTGTGTGTGTGTGTGTATAGTGTGTGTGTGTAGTGTGTGTATAGTGTGTGTGTGTGTATAGTGTGTGTGTGTATAGTGTGTGTGTGTGTATAGTGTGTGTGTGTGTATAGTGTCTGTGTGTGTATAGTGTGTGTGTGTGTGTGTGTATAGTGTGTGTGTGTGTGTATAGTGTGTGTGTGTAGTGTGTGTGTAGTGTGTGTATAGTGTGTGTGTGTGTATAGTGTGTGTGTGTATAGTGAGTGTGTGTGTGTGTGTGTATAGTGTGTGTGTGTGTATAGTGTCTGTGTGTGTATAGTGTGTGTGTGGTGTGTGTGTATAGTGTGTGTGTGTATAGTGTGTGTGTGTGTGTATAGTGTCTGTGTGTGTATAGTGTGTGTGTGTATAGTGTGTGTGTGTATAGTGTGTGTGTGTCTGTGTGTGTGTGTGTATAGTGTCTGTGTGTGTCTGTGTGTGTATAGTGTCTGTGTGTGTATAGTGTGTGTGTGTATAGTGTCTGTGTGTGTATAGTGTGTGTGTGTATAGTGTGTGTGTGTATAGTGTGTGTGTGTGTATAGTGTCTGTGTGTGTATAGTGTGTGTGTGTGTATAGTGTCTGTGTGTGTATAGTGTGTGTGTGTATAGTGTGTGTGTGTATAGTGTCTGTGTGTGTATAGTGTGTGTGTGTATAGTGTCTGTGTGTGTATAGTGTGTGTGTGTATAGTGTCTGTGTGTGTATAGTGTGTGTGTGTATAGTGTGTGTGTATAGTGTCTGTGTGTGTATAGTGTGTGTGTGTATAGTGTCTGTGTGTGTATAGTGTGTGTGTGTGTGTGTGTGTGTGTATAGTGTCTGTGTGTGTATAGTGTGTGTATAGTGTGTGTGTGTGTGTGTATAGTGTGTGTGGTGTGTGTGTATAGTGTGTGTGTGTCTGTGTGTGTGTGTATAGTGTGTGTGTGTGTGTGTGTGTATAGTGTGTGTGGTGTGTGTGTATAGTGTGTGTGTGTCTGTGTGTGTGTGTGTATAGTGTGTGTGTGTGTGTGTATAGTGTGTGTGTGTCTGTGTGTGTGAGTGTGTGTATAGTGTGTGTGTGTGTGTATAGTGTGTGTGTGTGTGTGTGTGTATAGTGTGTGTGTGTGTGTGTGTATAGTGTGTGTGTGTGTGTGTATAGTGTGTGTGTGTGTGTGTATAGTGTGTATAGTGTGTGTGTGTATAGTGTGTGTGTGTGTGTGTGTGTATAGTGTGTGTGTATAGTGTGTGTATAGTGTGTGTGTGTGTGTGTGTATAGTGTGTGTGTATAGTGTGTGTCTGTGTGTGTGTGTGTATAGTGTGTGTGTGTGTGTGTGTGTATAGTGTGTGTGTGTGTGTGTATAGTGTGTGTGTGTGTGTGTATAGTGTGTGTGTGTGTGTGTATAGTGTGTATAGTGTGTGTGTATAGTGTGTGTGTGTGTGTGTGTGTATAGTGTGTGTGTATAGTGTGTGTATAGTGTGTGTGTATAGTGTGTGTGTATAGTGTGTGTATAGTGTGTGTGTGTGTGTGTATAGTGTCTGTGTGTGTGTGTGTATAGTGTCTGTGTGTGTGTGTGTATAGTGTGTGTGTGTGTGTGTATAGTGTGTGTGGTGTGTGTGTGGTGTGTGTGTATAGTGTGTGTGTGTTGTTAAATCCTGGTGTTTCTGGTCTCGTCTTCTTTATTTTTGTCCCGTTTTCCTGTAAAATTGTTTAATTTATGAAATCTTCTTGTGAAGATTTGAATGTGAAAATGTGATTTAAAAGAATCTGTTGCTAAGGAATAAACTCCACTCTGACTCTGGGCTCTTATTGTGGCGGGGCACAGCCACTTCCTGTGGAGGACTTCCAGGACCAGGACCAGACCAGGACCAGGACCAGACCAGGACAGGACCAGGACCAGGACCAGGACCAGACCAGGACCAGGACCAGACCAGGACAGGACCAGGACCAGGACCAGGACCAGACCAGGACCAGGACCAGACCAGGACCAGGACCAGGACCAGACCAGGACCAGGACCAGGACCAGGACCAGGACCAGGACCAGGACAGGACTAGACCAGGACCAGACCAGGACCAGACCAGGACCAGGACCAGGACCAGGACCAGACCAGGACCAAGACCAGACCAGGACCAGACCAGGACCAGGACCAGGACCAGAACCAGACCAGGACCAGGACCAGGACCAGGACCAGGACCAGGACCAGACCAGGACCAAGACCAGACCAGGACCAGACCAGGACCAGGACCAGGACCAGAACCAGACCAGGACCAGGACCAGGACCAGGACCAGACCAGGACCAGACCAGGACTTCACACAGTGTAAAACAGTCATGTTGTAGTGAAGTTCTCATATTTCATTATCTGAACGAGCGGTTTATAACTGTTTCTCAAACTGTGGTGCGCGTACGGAGCCCCAGATTCACTTAGAGACCGAGAAGCTGCAAGAAACACAAACGTTCAAATAATAAATAAATCAATCAATTAAATAAAATTAAATAAAATTAAAAAATAATAATACGTCAAACTTATATAGTGCTTTTTTGGACACTCAAAGACACTTTACAAACAAATGGGAAGTGACACTGTAGAAACCCACGGGGGAAAAGCAGGACTGAACAGGACTGAACCGGACTGAACCGGACTGAACCGGACTGAACCGGACTGAACCGGACTGAACCGGACTGAACAGGACTGAGCAGGACTGAACCGGACTGAACCGGACTGAACCGGACTGAACCGGACTGAACAGGACTGAGCAGGACCGAACAGGACTGAACGGGACTGAGCAGGACCGAAGAGGACTGAACCGGACTGAACCGGACTGAACAGGACTGAGCAGGACCGAACAGGACTGAACCGGACTGAACCGGACTGAACAGGACTGAGCAGGACCGAACAGGACTGAACAGGACTGAACAGGACTGAACCGGACTGAACCGGACTGAACAGGACTGAGCAGGACCGAACAGGACTGAACGGGACTGAGCAGGACTGAGCAGGACTGAGCAGGACTGAACAGGACTGAACTGGACTGAACCGGACTGAACCGGACTGAACGGGACTGAACGGGACTGAACCGGACTGAACAGGACTGAGCAGGACTGAACGGGACTGAACGGGACTGAACGGGACTGAACAGGACTGAGCAGGACTGAGCAGGACTGAACAGGACTGAACTGGACTGAACCGGACTGAACCGGACTGAACAGGACTGAGCAGGACCGAACAGGACTGAACAGGACTGAACAGGACTGAACCGGACTGAACCGGACTGAACAGGACTGAGCAGGACCGAACAGGACTGAACCGGACTGAACCGGACTGAACAGGACTGAGCAGGACCGAACAGGACTGAACAGGACTGAACAGGACTGAACCGGACTGAACCGGACTGAACAGGACTGAGCAGGACCGAACAGGACTGAACGGGACTGAGCAGGACTGAGCAGGACTGAGCAGGACTGAACAGGACTGAACTGGACTGAACCGGACTGAACCGGACTGAACGGGACTGAACGGGACTGAACCGGACTGAACAGGACTGAGCAGGACTGAACGGGACTGAACGGGACTGAACGGGACTGAACAGGACTGAGCAGGACTGAGCAGGACTGAACAGGACTGAACTGGACTGAACCGGACTGAACCGGACTGAACGGGACTGAACGGGACTGAACAGGACTGAACAGGACTGAACAGGACCGAACAGGACTGAGCGGGACCGAACCGGACTGAGCAGGACTGAGCAGGACTGAACAGGACTGAACAGGACTGAACAGGACCGAACAGGACCGAACAGGACCGAGCAGGACCGAACAGGACCGAACAGGACCGAACCGGACTGAGCAGGACTGAGCAGGACTGAACCGGACTGAACAGGACTGAACGGGACTGAACGGGACTGAACGGGACTGAACAGGACCGAACAGGACCGAACAGGACCGAGCAGGACCGAACGGGACTGAACGGGACTGAACGGGACTGAGCAGGACTGAGCAGGACTGAACAGGACTGAACAGGACTGAACCGGACTGAACGGGACTGAACGGGACTGAACAGGACCGAACAGGACCGAACAGGACCGAACAGGACCGAACAGGACCGAACCGGACTGAACGGGACTGAACGGGACTGAACGGGACTGAACGGGACTGAACAGGACTGAGCAGGACCGAGCAGGACTGAACAGGACTGAACAGGACTGAGCAGGACCGAGCAGGACCGAACAGGACTGAACAGGACCGAACAGGACAGGATGTGAAGTGCTGCAGTGAGTCTGAGTTCCTGTTGGACTGTCAGGAACTCATTTCTGATCGTCACAGAAAACTTCTGTGTCGAATCTGTGGCTCAGGTCTGTTTGTCTCTGAAGATTCTGTACGACACGACGACAGGATCCACGTGTCTGGAGTAAAACACTTTAATTTGAAAAACATTTCTGACTCCCACAGATGAGGGAAAAAGGGACTTCCTGCAGGTCCTGATTCTGTGCTGCCCCTGCTGCCCCTGCTGCCCTCTGCTGCCCCCTGCTGCCCCCTGCTGCCCTCTGCTGCCCTCTGCTGCCCCCTGCTGCCCCCTGCTGCCCTCTGCTGCCCTCTGCTGGTGTCTGCTGCCCCCTGCTGCCCTCTGCTGGTGTCTGCTGCCCCCTGCTGCTCCCTGCTGCCCTCTGCTGGTGTCTGCTGCCCCCTGCTGCCCCCTGCTGCCCCCTGCCGCCCCCTGCTGCCCCCTGCTGTCCTCTGCTGCCCCCTGCTGCCGTCTGCTGCCCCCTGCTGGTGTCTGCTGCCCCCTGCTGCCGTCTGCTGCCCCCTGCTGCCCTCTGCTGCCCCCTGCTGCCCCCCTGCTGCCCCCCTGCTGCCCCCTGCTGCTCCCCTGCTGCCCCCCTGCTGCCCACTGCTGCCCCCTGCTGGTGTCTGCTGCCCTCTGCTGCCCCCTGCTGGTGTCTGCTGCCCTCTGCTGCCCCCCTGCTGCCCCCTGCTGCCCCCTGCTGGTGTCTGCTGCCCTCTGCTGCCCCCCTGCTTACTATTTGCTTACTTTATATATTTTAGCACTACTTCACTTTTCATTTGCACATTTTTGTTTTGTCTGTTCGTGGTCTTGTCTAGTCCAGTGTGTCTTTATATTCCGTTCGCAGACAGGACAGTCATTTCATCTGTGCTCTGTGTTTATTATGTATATGCACGTGACAATAAACAGGACTGATTTATTGATTTAACCATTCAGTTGTCTTTGATTTTATTTGATCATTTATTGTAAGCAGCTCAGAATCATAGACTGCATACAAAAGCTAAAAAAAAAACAGTCAAAAAATAAAAAATCTTTAAAAAACAAAACAGGGTCTCTGCACGTGCTTTTACTGCGCAGGTCTCGTGGCGCTTCCGGTGTGGTTTGTTGTTGTTCCGGTCCCGGCGCCGCGTCCGTGTCCGCTGCTCCGTGTCCGTGTCCGCTGCTCCGTGCGCGGCTGCGGGAGGCTGATCATGGGGCTGCAGCTGCTCGGGGCCTACCTGACGGAGGTGGTGAAGGAGATCCTGCGGGTGGTGGAGGAGGCGGTGGCCGAGTACCGGGAGGAGGCGGCCCGCACCCGGAGGGAGAACCAGAGCCTCCGGAGCCAGCTGCGGGACGTGCTGCTGCTGGAGGCCCGCGCGGAGTGGCCCAGAGCCGGTCAGGGGGCTCACACACCGCCGCGTGTCCGGAAACCTCGGTCCCGCTGCTTTAGAGAATGTTCCGCAGTGTAAAGCTTTTACCTGAGCCCAAAGTGACTCCTGTGAGCTTAAAGTCCTGTTCGCGAACCCGCCGGGACTTTTATTGGGTTTGTTTCATTCACACATGTTTGGCTGACGCTTTATTTTTCGTCTGTCTGCGTCTGCACCTTGTGATGTCACGAAGTGGTCGTTCATAGATGTAGAACGGAAGAGGTCGTCTGGTGGAACGAGCGCGGCGACAAATCCGCTTAGTACAGGAAACGCTGCTTTAGTCCTGGTTCAGTCCTGGTTTAGACCTGGTTTAGTCCTCTTTTAGACCTGGTTTAGTCCTGGTTTAGTCCCGGTTCAGTCCTGGTTTAGTCCCGATTTTGTCTTGGTTCAGTCCCGGTTTAGTCCCGGTTTAGTCCTGGTTTAGTCCCGGTTTTGTCTTGGTTCAGTTCTGGTTCAGTCCTGGTTCCGTCCTGGTTCAGTCCTGGTTCAGTCCTGGTTTAGTCCTGGTTTAGTCCTGGTTTAGTCCCGGTTTTGTCTTGGTTCAGTTCTGGTTCAGTTCTGGTTTAGTCCTGGTTTAGTCCTGGTTCAGTTCTGGTTTAGTCCCGGTTTTGTCTTGGTTCAGTTCCGGTTTAGTCCCGGTTTAGACCTGGTTTAGTCCCAGTTTTATCTTGGTTCAGTTCTGGTTTAGTCCTGGTTTAGTCCTGGTTTAGTCCTGGTTTAGTCCCGGTTTTGTCCCGGTTTTGTCTTGGTTCAGTTCTGGTTTAGTCCTGGTTTAGTCCTGGTTTAGTCCTGGTTTAGTCCTGGTTTAGTCCTGGTTCAGTCCTGGTTCAGTCCTGGTTTAGTCCCGATTTTGTCTTGGTTCAGTCCCGGTTTAGTCCCGGTTTAGTCCCGGTTTAGTCCCGGTTTAGTCCTGGTTTTGTCCTGGTTCAGTCCTGGTTCAGTCCTGGTTCCGTCCTGGTTCAGTCCTGGTTTAGTCCTGGTTTAGTCCCGGTTTTGTCTTGGTTCAGTTCTGGTTTAGTCCTGGTTTAGTCCTGGTTCAGTCCTGGTTTAGTCCTGGTTCAGTCCTGGTTCAGTCCTGGTTTAGTCCCGGTTTTGTCTTGGTTCAGTTCTGGTTTAGTCCTGGTTTAGTCCTGGTTTAGTCCTGGTTTAGTCCTGGTTTAGTCCTGGTTCAGTCCTGGTTCAGTCCTGGTTTAGTCCCGATTTTGTCTTGGTTCAGTCCCGGTTTAGTCCCGGTTTAGTCCTGGTTTTGTCCTGGTTCAGTCCTGGTTCAGTCCTGGTTCCGTCCTGGTTCAGTCCTGGTTTAGTCCTGGTTTAGTCCCGGTTTTGTCTTGGTTCAGTTCTGGTTTAGTCCTGGTTTAGTCCTGGTTCAGTCCTGGTTTAGTCCTGGTTCAGTCCTGGTTCAGTCCTGGTTTAGTCCCGATTTTGTCTTGGTTCAGTCCCGGTTTAGTCCCGGTTTAGTCCTGGTTTTGTCCTGGTTCAGTCCTGGTTCAGTCCTGGTTCAGTCCTGGTTCAGTCCTGGTTCCGTCCTGGTTCAGTCCTGGTTTAGTCCTGGTTTAGTCCCGGTTTTGTCTTGGTTCAGTTCTAGTTCAGTCCTGGTTTAGTCCTGGTTCAGTTCTGGTTTAGACCTGGTTTAGTCCCGGTTTTGTCTTGGTTCAGTTCCGGTTTAGTCCCGGTTTAGTCCTGGTTTAGTCCCGGTTTTGTCTTGGTTCAGTTCTGGTTTAGTCCTGGTTTAGTCCTGGTTTAGTCCTGGTTTAGTCCTGGTTTAGTCCCGGTTTTGTCTTGGTTCAGTTCTGGTTTAGTCCTGGTTTAGTCCTGGTTTAGTCCTGGTTCAGTTCTGGTTTAGACCTGGTTTAGTCCCGGTTTTGTCTTGGTTCAGTTCTGGTTTAGTCCTGGTTTAGTCCTGGTTCAGTCCTGGTTTAGTCCTGGTTTAGTCCCGGTTTTGTCTTGGTTCAGTTCTGGTTTAGTCCTGGTTTAGTCCTGGTTTAGTCCTGGTTCAGTCCTGGTTTAGTCCCGATTTTGTCTTGGTTCAGTTCCGGTTTAGTCCCGGTTTAGTCCTGGTTTTGTCCTGGTTCAGTCCTGGTTCAGTCGTGGTTCAGTCCTGGTTTAGTCCTGGTTTAGTCCCGGTTTTGTCTTGGTTTAGTCCTGGTTTAGTCCTGGTTCAGTCCTGGTTCAGTCCTGGTTTAGTCCTGGTTTAGTCCCGGTTTTGTCTTGGTTCAGTTCTAGTTCAGTCCTGGTTTAGTCCTGGTTCAGTTCTGGTTTAGACCTGGTTTAGTCCCGGTTTTGTCTTGGTTCAGTTCTGGTTTAGTCCTGGTTCAGTTCTGGTTTAGACCTGGTTTAGTCCCGGTTTTGTCTTGGTTCAGTTCTGGTTTAGTCCTGGTTTAGTCCTGGTTCAGTTCTGGTTTAGACCTGGTTTAGTCCCGGTTTTGTCTTGGTTCAGTCCTGGTTCAGACCTGGTTTAGTCCTGGTTCAGACCTGGTTTAGTCCTGGTTCAGACCTGGTTTAGTCCTGGTTCAGTCCTGGTTCAGTTCTGGTTCAGTCCTGGTTCAGTTCTGGTTCAGTCCTGGTTCAGTCCTGGTTCAGTCCTGGTTCAGTCCTGGTTTAGTCCTGGTTCAGACCTGGTTTAGTCCTGGTTCAGACCTGGTTTAGTCCTGGTTCAGACCTGGTTTAGTCCTGGTTCAGTCCCGATTCAGTCCTGGTTCAGTCCTGGTTTAGTCCTGGTTCAGTCCTGGTCCAGTCCTGGTTTTCGGCCTCTTCGCTCTGATCCTTAAAAACGTTGAAACACCGCGTGACATCATCAGGTGGCACAGCGTTTCCCGCTGAAGAAAATGATCCTGAACCTGCAGGTTTTTGTGAATGAAACAAAACTCGAGTCCAGGTGTTTGTGACGAGGAAACTCACGGGTTCTTTAAAGTGCCTCAAGAACTGGAGTCAGATGGTTCTGGGGTTCTTTAAAGTGCCTCAAGAACTGGAGTCAGATGGTTTTGGGGTTCTTTAAAGTGCCTCAAGAACTGGAGTCAGATGGTTCTGGGGTTCTTTAAAGTGCCTCAAGAACTGGAGTCAGATGGTTTTGGGGTTCTTTAAAGTGCCTCAAGAACTGGAGTCAGATGGTTTTGGGGTTCTTTAAAGTGCCTCAAGAACTGGAGTCAGATGGTTTTGGGGTTCTTTAAAGTGCCTCAAGAACTGGAGTCAGATGGTTTTGGGGTTCTTTAAAGTGCCTCAAGAACTGGAGTCAGATGGTTTTGGGGTTCTTTAAAGTGCCTCAAGAACTGGAGTCAGATGGTTTTGGGGTTCTTTAAAGTGCCTCAAGAACTGGAGTCAGATGGTTTTGGGGTTCTTTAAAGTGCCTCAAGAACTGGAGTCAGATGGTTTTGGGGTTCTTTAAAGTGCCTCAAGAACTGGAGTCAGATGGTTTTGGGGTTCTTTAAAGTGCCTCAAGAACTGGAGTCAGATGGTTTTGGGGTTCTTTAAAGTGCCTCAAGAACTGGAGTCAGATGGTTTTGGGGTTCTTTAAAGTGCCTCAAGAACTGGACTCAGATGTTTTTGGGGTACATAAAGCTGCTCTGCTTTTATCTTCGAGGTGTTTGACTTTTTTGTTCGGCAGCGTCACTTTTTCATTAGAACATAAACTCCTCTCGGTCTGAGCAGCGTCAGAACAATGAGATTTAGGCCTTTTTATACAGGAACTCAGTTCAGATTCTGCAGGACTGAAGCGTTTTGGCTCCGCGGTGTTTTCCGTTTGGCCCCGTGGACAAAAGAACTGCCCCTGATGTAGCTTCACGTAGCACAGAGGAACTCGCTTTAGCCTCTTGAGACCCGAGCTTTTCTCTGCTGTGCATTTTTTATTTTATCTCGGCATTTGGGATAATAAATAAAATAACTACAATGAGTTTTTATACAGGAAATAGTTTATGCGAGTTTTAAAAAGGCCAAATGTGGCGTAGGTCGACCGTGAGCGCGTCGGGGTTTAGTGAGCGAGGTTCAAAACACAGACGAAGGCGTGAAAATGTGGGCCACAGTTTTCCTGTTTTTGATTTTCAAGCATTATTTTTAAAAAAGTGTTGGTACAAAATGGAGGCAGCAGCAGAACCGTCCAACGATTTACACCTGTAAACTTCCCTAAATATTCCCACGTTTACCTCACAACATGTGGAACAATCATTAACACGACACAGTCCCAATGTCCTCGAACGACGACGTGACGTTTCCTGCTCTCGTCTTCTGTTGGCACTAAAATGTGTCACGTTTTAACGCCAAATGAAGGTAGAGACATTATTGTACAGAAACACATTGGTTTTATTCATAAAATGTGGATATAAACTTTACCTTTTGCTGTTTTTTCTTTCGGGAGCTGCTGTAGAGGTTTTTTTTGTTGATTTCTCTGCCATTTTTTTCATTGAAATTGGTGTAATATTGTGATATCAGCACCGGACAGAGTCCCTCAGTGACGGCTCAAAGTTTTAAAAATGGTGCTAAGAGTCAAAACTGTGATGTCGTCGTATGAGGTCAGGGCACAATGAGCAAACCTCAGAGGCGTTTTAAGCACCACCGTTTCCTTCACAAACGACTAAATCTTCTTCTGCGTAAATCTGATCTGCACAAACTGAAATGTGCTTCTGTTCGTTTGTGTTTCAAATGTGACTGAACAGAACCTGTTTGATCGTCTCTGAACCTGTCGTCTGGTTTCAGGGCCGTTTCTGGAGCACCTTTCGCTTTCCGACCACCCCACGGTGACTCCGCCCGTCTACGGCTACGCCCCGCCCCCTCAGGTAAACTGCCCCTCAGGTAAACTCCCCCTCAGGTAAACTCCCCCTCAGGTAAACTCCCCCTCAGGTAAACTGCCCCTCAGGTAAACTCCCCCTCAGGTAAACTGCCCCTCAGGTAAACTCCCCCCTCAGGTAAACTGCCCCTCAGGTAAACTGCCCCTCAGGTAAACTGCCCCTCAGGTAAACTCCCCCTCAGGTAAACTCCCCCTCAGGTAAACTGCCCCTCAGGTAAACTCGCCCTCAGGTAAACTCCCCCTCAGGTAAACTCCCCCTCAGGTAAACTGCCCCTCAGGTAAACTGCCCCTCAGGTAAACTCCCCCTCAGGTAAACGCCCTCAGGTAAACTGCCCTCAGGTAAACTGCCCCTCAGGTAAACTGCCCCTCAGGTAAACTGCCCCTCAGGTAAACTCCCCCTCAGGTAAACTCCCCCTCAGGTAAACTGCCCCTCAGGTAAACTGCCCCTCAGGTAAACTCCCCCTCAGGTAAACTGCACCTCAGGTAAACTCCCCCTCAGGTAAACTGCCCCTCAGGTAAACTGCCCCTCAGGTAAACTGCACCTGAGGTAAACTGCCCCTCAGGTAAACTGCCCCTCAGGTAAACTGCCCCTCAGGTAAACTGCCCCTCAGGTAAACTGCACCTGAGGTAAACTGCCCCTCAGGTAAACTGCCCCTCAGGTAAACTGCCCCTCAGGTAAACTGCACCTGAGGTAAACTGCCCCTCAGGTAAACTGCCCCTCAGGTAAACTCCCCCTCAGGTAAACTGGCTCAGGTAAACTGCCCTCAGGTAAACTGCCCTCAGGTAAACTGCCCCTCAGGTAAACTGCCCTCAGGTAAACTCCTCAGGTAAACTGCACCTGAGGTAAACTCCCCCTCAGGTAAACTGCCCCTCAGGTAAACTGCCCCTCAGGTAAACTCCCCCTCAGGTAAACTGCCCCTCAGGTAAACTCCCCCTCAGGTAAACTGCACCTGAGGTAAACTGCCCCTCAGGTAAACTGCCCCTCAGGTAAACTGCCCCTGAGGTAAACTGCCCCTCAGGTAAACTGCCCCTCAGGTAAACTCCCCCTCAGGTAAACTGCCCCTCAGGTAAACTCCCCCTCAGGTAAACTCCCCCTCAGGTCAACTGCCCCTCAGGTAAACTCCCTCAGGTAAACTGCCCTCAGGTAAACTGCCCCTCAGGTAAACTGCCCCTCAGGTAAACTGCCCCTCAGGTAAACTCCCCCTCAGGTAAACTCCCCCTCAGGTAAACTGCCCCTCAGGTAAACTGCCCCTCAGGTAAACTGCCCCTCAGGTAAACTGCCCCTGAGGTAAACTGCCCCTGAGGTAAACTGCCCCTCAGGTAAACTGCCCCCTCAGGTAAACTGCCCCCTCAGGTAAACTGCCCCTCAGGTAAACTGCCCCTGAGGTAAACTCCCCCTCAGGTAAACTGCCCCTCAGGTAAACTGCCCCTCAGGTAAACTGCCCCTCAGGTAAACTGCACCTGAGGTAAACTGCCCCTCAGGTAAACTGCCCCTCAGGTAAACTGCACCTCAGGTAAACTGCCCCTCAGGTAAACTCCCCCTCAGGTAAACTCCCCCTCAGGTAAACTGCCCCTCAGGTAAACTGCCCCTCAGGTAAACTGCCCCTCAGGTAAACTGCCCCTCAGGTAAACTGCCCCTCAGGTAAACTGCCCTCAGGTAAACTGCCCTCAGGTAAACTGCCCTCAGGTAAACTGCCCCTCAGGTAAACTGCCCTCAGGTAAACTGCCCTCAGGTAAACTGCCCTCAGGTAAACTGCACCTCAGGTAAACTGCCCTCAGGTAAACTGCCCCTCAGGTAAACTGCCCTCAGGTAAACTGCCCCTCAGGTAAACTGCCCTTCAGGTAAACTCCCCCTCAGGTAAACTGCACCTCAGGTAATCTGACTGTCAGGTAAACTGCCCCTCAGGTAAACTGCCCCTCAGGTAAACTGCCCCTCAGGTAAACTGCCCCTCAGGTAAACTCCCCCTCAGGTAAACTGCCCCTCAGGTAAACTCCCCCTCAGGTAAACTGCCCCTCAGGTAAACTGCCCCTCAGGTAAACTGCCCCTGAGGTAAACTGCCCCTCAGGTAAACTCCCCCACAGGGAAACTGCCCCTCAGGTAAACTGCCCTCAGGTAAACTGCCCTCAGGTAAACTCCCCTCAGGTAAACTCCCCTCAGGTAAACTGCCCTCAGGTAAACTGCCCCTCAGGTAAACTCCCCTCAGGTAAACTGCCCCTCAGGTAAACTGCCCTCAGGTAAACTGCCCCTCAGGTAAACTCCCCTCAGGTAAACTGCCCTCAGGTAAACTGCCCCTCAGGTAAACTGCCCTGAGGTAAACTGCCCTGAGGTAAACTGCCCTCAGGTAAACTGCCCCTCAGGTAAACTGCCCCTCACGTAAACTCCCCCTCAGGTAAACTGCCCCCTCAGGTAAACTGCCCCTCAGGTAAACTGCCCCCTCAGGTAAACTCCCCCTCAGGTAAACTCCCCCTCAGGTAAACTCCCCCTCAGGTAAACTCCCCCTCAGGTAAACTGCCCCTCAGGTAAACTCCCCCTCAGGTAAACTCCCCCTCAGGTAAACTGCCCCTCAGGTAAACTGCCCCTCAGGTAAACTCCCCCTCAGGTAAACTCCCCCTCAGGTAAACTGCCCCTCAGGTAAACTCCCCCTCAGGTAAACTCCCCCTCAGGTAAACTGCCCCTCAGGTAAACTGCCCCTCAGGTAAACTGCCCCTCAGGTAAACTCCCCCTCAGGTAAACTGCCCCTCAGGTAAACTGCCCCTCAGGTAAACGCCCCCTCAGGTAAACTGCCCCTCAGGTAAACTCCCCCTCAGGTAAACTGCCCCTCAGGTAAACTGCCCCTCAGGTAAACTGCCCCTCAGGTAAACGCCCCCTCAGGTAAACTGCCCCTCAGGTAAACTGCCCCTCAGGTAAACTGCCCCTCAGGTAAACTGCCCCTCAGGTAAACGCCCCCTCAGGTAAACTACCCCTCAGGTAAACTGCCCCTCAGGTAAACTCCCCCTCAGGTAAACTGCCCCTCAGGTAAACTGCCCCTCAGGTAAACTCCCCCTCAGGTAAACTGCCCCTCAGGTAAACTGCCCCTCAGGTAAACTGCCCCTCAGGTAAACGCCCCCTCAGGTAAACTACCCCTCAGGTAAACTGCCCCTCAGGTAAACTCCCCCTCAGGTAAACTGCCCCTCAGGTAAACTGCCCCTCAGGTAAACTGCCCCTCAGGTAAACTGCACCTGAGGTAAACTGCCCCTCAGGTAAACTGCCCCTCAGGTAAACTGCACCTGAGGTAAACTGCCCCTCAGGTAAACTGCCCCTCAGGTAAACTGCCCCTCAGGTAAACTGCCCCTGAGGTAAACTGCCCCTCAGGTAAACTGCCCCTCAGGTAAACTCCCCCTCAGGTAAACTGCCCCTCAGGTAAACTGCCCCTCAGGTAAACTCCCCCTCAGGTAAACTCCCCCTCAGGTAAACTCCCCCTCAGGTAAACTGCCCCTCAGGTAAACTGCCCCTCAGGTAAACTGCACCTGAGGTAAACTGCCCCTCAGGTAAACTGCCCCTCAGGTAAACTGCCCCTGAGGTAAACTGCCCCTCAGGTAAACTACCCCTCAGGTAAACTACCCCTCAGGTAAACTCCCCCTCAGGTAAACTCCCCCTCAGGTAAACTGCCCCTCAGGTAAACTCCCCCTCAGGTAAACTCCCCCTCAGGTAAACTGCCCCTGAGGTAAACTGCCCCTGAGGTAAACTGCCCCTGAGGTAAACTGCCCCTCACGTAAACTCCCCCTCAGGTAAACTGCCCCCTCAGGTAAACTGCCCCTCAGGTAAACTCCCCCTCAGGTAAACTGCCCCTCAGGTAAACTCCCCGTCAGGTAAACTCCCCGTCAGGTAAACTGCCCCTCAGGTAAACTGCCCCTGAGGTAAACTGCCCCTGAGGTAAACTGCCCCTCAGGTAAACTGCCCCTCAGGTAAACTGCCCCTCACGTAAACTCCCCCTCAGGTAAACTGCCCCTCAGGTAAACTGCCCCTCAGGTAAACTGCCCCTCAGGTAAACTCCCCCTCAGGTAAACTCCCCCTCAGGTAAACTCCCCCTCAGGTAAACTGCCCCTCAGGTAAACTGCCCCTCAGGTAAACTCCCCCTCAGGTAAACTCCCCCTCAGATAAAATGCCCCTCAGGTAAACGCCCCCTCAGGTAAACTGCCCTCAGGTAAACTCCCCTCAGGTAAACTGCCCTCAGGTAAACTGCCCCTCAGGTAAACTCCCCCTCAGGTAAACGCCCCCTCAGGTAAACTGCCCCTCAGGTAAACTCCCCCTCAGGTAAACTGCCCCTCAGGTAAACTGCCCCTCAGGTAAACGCCCCCTCAGGTAAACTCCCCCTCAGGTAAACTGCCCCTCAGGTAAACTCCCCCTCAGGTAAACTGCCCCTCAGGTAAACTGCCCCTCAGGTAAACTCCCCCTCAGGTAAACTGCCCCTCAGGTAAACTGCCCCTCAGGTAAACGCCCCCTCAGGTAAACTCCCCCTCAGGTAAACTGCCCCTCAGGTAAACTCCCCCTCAGGTAAACTGCCCCTCAGGTAAACTGCCCCTCAGGTAAACTGCCCCTCAGGTAAACTGCACCTGAGGTAAACTGCCCCTCAGGTAAACTGCCCCTCAGGTAAACTGCACCTGAGGTAAACTGCCCCTCAGGTAAACTGCCCCTCAGGTAAACTCCCCCTCAGGTAAACTGCCCCTCACGGAAACTCCCCCTCAGGTAATCTGCCCCCTCGGGTCAACTGCCCTCAGGTAAACTGCCCTGAGGTAAACTGCCCTCAGGTAAACTGCCCCCTCAGGTAAACTGCCCCTCAGGTAAACTGCCCCTCAGGTAAACTGCCCCTCAGGTAAACTCCCCCTCAGGTAAACTCCCCCTCAGGTAAACTGCCCCTCAGATAAACTGCCCCCTCAGGTAAACTGCCCCCTCAGGTAAACTCCCCCTCAGGTAAACGCCCCCTCAGGTAAACGCCCCCTCAGGTAAACTGCCCCTCAGGTAAACTGCCCCTCAGGTAAACTGCCCCTCGGGTAAACTGCCCCTCGGGTAAACTGCCCCCTCAGGTAAACTGCCCCTCAGGTAAACTCCCCCTCAGGTAAACTGCCCCTCGGGTAAACTGCCCCTCGGGTAAACTGCCCCTCGGGTAAACTGCCCCTCAGGTAAACTGCCCCTCAGGTAAACTGCCCCCTCAGGTAAACGCCCCCTCAGGTAAACTGCCCCTCAGGTAAACTGCCCCTCAGGTAAACTGCCCCTCAGGTAAACTGCCCCTCAGGTAAACTGCCCCTCAGGTAAACTGCCCCTCAGGTAAACTGCCCCTCAGGTAAACTCCCCCTCAGGTAAACTGCCCCTCAGATAAACTGCCCCCTCAGGTAAACTGCCCCCTCAGGTAAACTCCCCCTCAGGTAAACGCCCCCTCAGGTAAACGCCCCCTCAGGTAAACTGCCCCTCAGGTAAACTGCCCCTCAGGTAAACTGCCCCTCGGGTAAACTGCCCCTCGGGTAAACTGCCCCCTCAGGTAAACTGCCCCTCAGGTAAACTCCCCCTCAGGTAAACTGCCCCTCAGGTAAACTCCCCCTCAGGTAAACTGCCACCTCAGGTAAACTCCCCCTCAGGTAAACTGCCCCTCAGGTAAACTGCCCCTCAGGTAAACTGCCCCTCAGGTTTAACCCCTAAAGACCTGAGGGCAGTTTTAGTACTTTTCTCCTCGCCTGGATTTTTGTCTTAATTTTGCTTTTCAAACTGCCCCTTTTGCCCCTAATGAAGTGTTCTACCTCCTTTTGTTCAGTCCAACCTGTTATTTCACAATCTGCTGCTGTAGTTGTGTCATGAGGCTGTGAGAAAAGCTACAGGACCAGAAATAGAGATGGAAAAAAAAAAAAAATAAAATTCACTCTTTTATACAAAACCCACAGCAAATATGTAGAAACAATTTTTGGACATAAAAAATGCTTAATTTAGGGCCTCAGCTACAAAAATGCAAAATCTCAAGTCTGTAAGTAAATTAAAAATCTCCTTATTGCCCTAAAAACAAAAAGTGCAGTGGCTCCATGACTTTCCTGGTCCAGTCCTGGAAACAGCTCCTGTCAGGACCACGGCCAGAGCCACAGCACTTCTGCATTTCCAGGGTGGAAATTACATTTGGATTTGTTCATTTGGACTGAAATAAACCTTTAAATAAAAATAGAAAGAGATGCACAATTACACACACCAAGATGTGTCATTTTCCATGTGTGTGAGAATTAACTCCACTGAGGCTGTGGAAAATTCTGTGTTATTATAAAATCTGAATCAAAAGCAAAAGACTAAAGATTGAAACAGACTTTTCCTCAGCCTCAGGTCGTTTCTCTTCTCTAGTTTTGTGGAGTTTGTCTCCGTCAGCTGAGCAGAAATGACGTCCTGTAATTACCACAGAAATAATAATGAAGAATGTTAGAAATAAACTCACACAAATGAAACTTTTTGCAGCACAAATGTTTGACATAGTTTTGTGTAGGTTTGAGTTTGATGGGGCGACTTCACGGAGGTGTAGTAGTAGCAGTAGTAGTAGTAGTAGTAGTAGTAGTAATATTCTGTCTGTGTACTGCTCCGTCGGCTCCTCCAGTCCCACACTTTAAAGCTGACGGCCTCTTCTTCACAGACTTGGTAATTTCACAGTAGAGTTTGAAAGAAGTGCAATAGAAAGAGAGATCTGAGCGCATGGGAGGGCATCCGGCTTCGTCCAGCAGCCGTCGGAGGAAGGGCATCCGGCTTGTTCACAGTCCTCAGATGCATAGTTAGATCATGGAGAAAGAGCAGTGTTGGTAATTCAGGATTTTCAGACCATCAGCAGCGAAAATTCCAATTTTAGAGATTTTATTTGATCCTTTGGCCTCTTCGCTTCAGGGCATCTGGGTTAAATCTGCGTTTGACCCGTCCTTCAGGGCATCTGGGTTAAATCTGCGTTTGACCCGTCCTTCAGGGCATCTGGGTTAAATCTGCGTTTGACTCGTCCTTTGGGGCATCTGGGTTAAATCTGCGTTTGACCCGTCCTTCAGGGCATCTGGGTTAAATCTGCGTTTGACCCGTCCTTCAGGGCATCTGGGTTAAATCTGCGTTTGACTCGTCCTTTGGGGCATCTGGGTTAAATCTGCGTTTGACCCGTCCTTTGGGGCATCTGGGTTAAATCTGCGTTTGACCCGTCCTTCAGGGCATCTGGGTTAAATCTGCGTTTGACCCGTCCTTCAGGGCATCTGGGTTAAATCTGCGTTTGACCCGTCCTTCAGGGCATCTGGGTTAAATCTGCGTTTGACTCGTCCTTTGGGGCATCTGGGTTAAATCTGCGTTTGACTCGTCCTTTGGGGCATCTGGGTTAAATCTGCGTTTGACCCGTCCTTTGGGGCATCTGGGTTAAATCTGCGTTTGACCCGTCCTTTGGGGCATCTGGGTTAAATCTGCGTTTGACTCGTCCTTTGGGGCATCTGGGTTAAATCTGCGTTTGACCCGTCCTTCAGGGCATCTGGGTTAAATCTGCGTTTGACTCGTCCTTTGGGGCATCTGGGTTAAATCTGCGTTTGACCCGTCCTTCAGGGCATCTGGGTTAAATCTGCGTTTGACCTGTCCTTCAGGGCATCTGGGTTAAATCTGCGTTTGACCTGTCCTTCAGGGCATCTGGGTTAAATCTGCGTTTGACCCGTCCTTTGGGGCATCTGAGTTAAATCTGCGTTTGACCCGTCCTTCAGGGCATCTGAGTTAAATCTGCGTTTGACCCGTCCTTCAGGGCATCTGAGTTAAATCTGCGTTTGACCCGTCCTTCAGGGCATCTGGGTTAAACCTCAGGAGCAGTGGGACCGGATCTGGTTATGATCCTGGTCTGGAGCGGGACTTTTGTGCAGTTTCTTTGAGCGTGCACCAGGGGGCAGCGCTGATCATGAATCACCAACACGAATGAGCTGAGGTTTGGAATTTACAGAGAGAAAGTCCTGGTTTAGTCCTGGTTTAGTCCTGGTCTAGTCCTGGTTTAGTCCTGGTCTAGTCCTGTTTTAGTCCTGGTTTAGTCCAGGTTCAGTCCTGGTTTAGTCCAGGTTCAGTCCTGGTTTACTCCCGGTTTAGTCCCGGTTTAGTCCCGGTTTAGTCCTGGTTTAGTCCTGGTTCAGTCCTGGTTCAGTCCTGGTCTAGTCCTGGTTTAGCCCCAGTTTAGTCCCGGTTTAGTCCTGGTTTAGTCCCAGTTTGGTCCCAGTTTAGTCCCGGTTTAGTCCTGGTTTAGTCCTGGTTTAGTCCTGGTTTAGTCCTGGTTTAGTCCTGGTCTAGTCCTGGTTTAGTCCAGGTTCAGTCCTGGTCTAGTCCTGGTCTAGTCCTGGTCTAGTCCAGGTTTAGTCCTGGTCTAGTCCTGGTTTAGTCCTGGTCTAGTCCAGGTTTAGTCCTGGTCTAGTCCTGGTCTAGTCCTGGTTTAGTCCTGGTCTAGTCCTGGTCTAGTCCAGGTTCAGTCCTGGTCTAGTCCTGGTCTAGTCCTGGTTCAGTTCCGTGGGCAGTTGGTTGGTCAGGATGTGCCACCTTTCGCTCCTTTGGCCTCGGTTCCTCAGACACTCGGTCCAGTGTCTCAGAGCATCGCCCTGAGACTGAGGCCCCAGACACACTCCACCTGAGGACCACAGACAGACCACAGACAGTCACAGACACACTCCACCTGAGGACCACAGACAGACCACAGACAGTCACAGACACACTCCACCTGAGGACCACAGACAGACCACAGACAGTCACAGACACACTCCACCTGAGGACCACAGACACACTTCACCTGAGGACCACAGACAATCACAGACACACTCCACCTGAGGACCACAGACAGACCACAGACAGTCACAGACACACTCCACCTGAGGACCACAGACAGACCACAGACAGTCACAGACACACTCCACCTGAGGACCACAGACAGACCACAGACAGTCACAGACACACTCCACCTGAGGACCACAGACACACTTCACCTGAGGACCACAGACAATCACAGACACACTCCACCTGAGGCCCCAGACACACTCCACCTGAGGACCACAGACAGACCACAGACAGTCACAGACACACTCCACCTGAGGACCACAGACACACTTCACCTGAGGACCACAGACAGACCACAGACAGTCACAGACACACTCCACCTGAGGCCCCAGACACACTCCACCTGAGGACCACAGACAGACCACAGACAGTCACAGACACACTCCACCTGAGGACCACAGACACACTCCACCTGAGGACCACAGACAGACCACAGACAGTCACAGACACACTCCACCTGAGGACCACAGACAGTCACAGACACACTCCACCTGAGGACCACAGACAGACCACAGACAGTCACAGACACACTCCACCTGAGGACCACAGACAGACCACAGACAGTCACAGACACACTCCACCTGAGGACCACAGACACACTTCACCTGAGGACCACAGACAATCACAGACACACTCCACCTGAGGCCCCAGACACACTCCACCTGAGGACCACAGACAGACCACAGACAGTCACAGACACACTCCACCTGAGGACCACAGACACACTTCACCTGAGGACCACAGACAGACCACAGACAGTCACAGACACACTCCACCTGAGGCCCCAGACACACTCCACCTGAGGACCACAGACAGTCACAGACACACTCCACCTGAGGACCACAGACACTCCACCTGAGGACCACAGACAGACCACAGACAGTCACAGACACACTCCACCTGAGGCCCCAGACACACTCCACCTGAGGACCACAGACAGACCACAGACAGTCACAGACACACTCCACCTGAGGCCCCAGACACACTCCACCTGAGGACCACAGACAGACCACAGACAGTCACAGACACACTCCACCTGAGGCCCACAGACACACTCCACCTGAGGACCACAGACAGACCACAGACAGTCACAGACACACTCCACCTGAGGCCCACAGACACACTCCACCTGAGGACCACAGACAGTCACAGACACACTCCACCTGAGGCCCCAGACACACTCCACCTGAGGACCACAGACAGACCACAGACAGTCACAGACACACTCCACCTGAGGACCACAGACAGTCACAGACACACTCCACCTGAGGACCACAGACAGACCACAGACAGTCACAGACACACTCCACCTGAGGACCACAGACAGACCACAGACAGTCACAGACACACTCCACCTGAGGACCACAGACAGTCACAGACACACTCCACCTGAGGACCACAGACAGACCACAGACAGTCACAGACACACTCCACCTGAGGACCACAGACAGACCACAGACAGTCACAGACACACTCCACCTGAGGACCACAGACAGACCACAGACACACTCCACCTGAGGACCACAGACAGACCACAGACAGTCACAGACACACTCCACCTGAGGACCACAGACACACTCCACCTGAGGACCACAGACAGACCACAGACAGTCACAGACACACTCCACCTGAGGACCACAGACACACTCCACCTGAGGACCACAGACAGTCACAGACACACTCCACCTGAGGACCACAGACAGTCACAGACACACTCCACCTGGGGACCACAGACAGACCACAGACAGTCACAGACACACTCCACCTGAGGACCACAGACAGACCACAGACAGTCACAGACACACTCCACCTGAGGACCACAGACAGACCACAGACAGTCACAGACAAACTCCACCTGAGGATCACAGACACACCACAGACAGTCACAGACACACTCCACCTGAGGACCACAGACAGACCACAGACAGTCACAGACACACTCCACCTGAGGACCACAGACAGACCACAGACACACTCCACCTGAGGACCACAGACAGACCACAGACAGTCACAGACACACTCCACCTGAGGACCACAGACAGACCACAGACAGTCACAGACACACTCCACCTGAGGACCACAGACACACTTCACCTGAGGACCACAGACAGACCACAGACAATCACAGACACACTCCACCTGAGGCCCCAGACACACTCCACCTGAGGACCACAGACAGACCACAGACAGTCACAGACACACTCCACCTGAGGACCACAGACACACTTCACCTGAGGACCACAGACAGACCACAGACAGTCACAGACACACTCCACCTGAGGCCCCAGACACACTCCACCTGAAGACCACAGACAGTCACAGACACACTCCACCTGAGGACCACAGACACACTCCACCTGAGGACCACAGACAGACCACAGACAGTCACAGACACACTCCACCTGAGGCCCCAGACACACTCCACCTGAGGACCACAGACAGACCACAGACAGTCACAGACACACTCCACCTGAGGCCCCAGACACACTCCACCTGAGGACCACAGACAGACCACAGACAGTCACAGACACATTCCACCTGAGGCCCACAGACACACTCCACCTGAGGACCACAGACAGACCACAGACAGTCACAGACACACTCCACCTGAGGCCCACAGACACACTCCACCTGAGGACCACAGACAGACCACAGACAGTCACAGACACACTCCACCTGAGGCCCCAGACACACTCCACCTGAGGACCACAGACAGACCACAGACAGTCACAGACACACTCCACCTGAGGACCACAGACAGACCACAGACAGTCACAGACACACTCCACCTGAGGACCACAGACAGACCACAGACAGTCACAGACACACTCCACCTGAGGACCACAGACAGACCACAGACAGTCACAGACACACTCCACCTGAGGACCACAGACAGTCACAGACACACTCCACCTGAGGACCACAGACAGACCACAGGCAGTCACAGACACACTCCACCTGAGGACCACAGACAGACCACAGACAGTCACAGACACACTCCACCTGAGGACCACAGACAGACCACAGACACACTCCACCTGAGGACCACAGACAGACCACAGACAGTCACAGACACACTCCACCTGAGGACCACAGACACACTCCACCTGAGGACCACAGACAGACCACAGACAGTCACAGACACACTCCACCTGAGGACCACAGACACACTCCACCTGAGGACCACAGACAGTCACAGACACACTCCACCTGAGGACCACAGACAGTCACAGACACACTCCACCTGGGGACCACAGACAGACCACAGACAGTCACAGACACACTCCACCTGAGGACCACAGACAGACCACAGACAGTCACAGACACACTCCACCTGAGGACCACAGACAGACCACAGACAGTCACAGACAAACTCCACCTGAGGATCACAGACACACCACAGACAGTCACAGACACACTCCACCTGAGGACCACAGACAGACCACAGACAGTCAGACACACTCCACCTGAGGACCACAGACAGACCACAGACACACTCCACCTGAGGACCACAGACAGTCACAGACACACTCCACCTGAGGACCACAGACACACTCCACCTGAGGACCACAGACAGACCACAGACAGTCACAGACACACTCCACCTGAGGACCACAGACACACTCCACCTGAGGACCACAGACAGTCACAGACACACTCCACCTGAGGACCACAGACAGTCACAGACACACTCCACCTGAGGACCACAGACAGTCACAGACACACTCCACCTGAGGACCACAGACACACTCCACCTGAGGACCACAGACAGTCACAGACACATTCCACCTGAGGACCACAGACACACTCCACCTGAGGACCACAGACAGACCACAGACAGTCACAGACACACTCCACCTGTGGACCACAGACACACTCCACATGAGGACCACAGACAGACCACAGACAGTCACAGACACACTCCACCTGAGGACCACAGACAGACCACAGACAGTCACAGACATACTCCACCTGAGGACCACAGACAGACCACAGACAGTCACAGACACACTCCACCTGAGGACCACAGACAGACCACAGACAGTCACAGACACACTCCACCTGAGGACCACAGACAGACCACAGACAGTCACAGACACACTCCACCTGAGGACCACAGACAGTCACAGACACACTCCACCTGAGGATCACAGACAGTCACAGACACACTCCACCTGAGGACCACAGACAGTCACAGACACACTCCACCTGAGGACCACAGACACACTCCACCGGAGGACCACAGACAGACCACAGACAGACCACAGACACACCACAGACAGACCACAGACACACCACAGACACACCACAGACACACCACAGACAGACCACAGACACACCACAGACACACCACAGACACACCACAGACACACCACAGACAGACCACAGACACACCACAGACACACCACAGACACACCGCAGACACACCACAGACACACCACAGACAGACCACAGACACACCACAGACAGACCGCAGACACACCGCAGACAGACCGCAGACACACCGCAGACACACCGCAGACAGACCACAGACACACCGCAGACAGACCGCAGACAGACCACAGACACACCACAGACACACCACAGACAGTCACAGACAGACCACAGACATTTAGATGTCTGTGGCTCAGACGAGGGACTCACCGATGAAGTCGTTGGAGCGTCCGAGGTCGTAGTCCCAAACCGTCACCTCCAGAGTCTTCGAGCTCAACTCAGACACAGAGATCTCATAGAAGAACTCCTGAGGACACACCGGGTTAGACCTGGTTTAGACCTGGTTTAGTCCTGGTTTAGTCCTGCTTTAGTCCTGGTTTAGTCCTAGTCTAGTCCTGGATTCTGACCTCGTTGAATTCTGGGTTCAGGGTCTTCTTCATGACTTGGGTTTTGTGCTTGGATTTCTTCTTCAGGTCGGGCTTCAGGTATCTGTGTAGAGAGACATGAATAGTCCTGGTTTAGTCTCGGTTTAGTCCAGGTTTAGTCCTGGTTTAGTCTCGGTTTAGTCCAGGTTTAGTCCCGGTTTAGTCCAGGTTTAGTCCCGGTTTAGTCCCGGTTTAGTCCTGGTTCAGTCCTGGTTCAGTCCTGGTTTAGTACTGGTTTAGTCTCGGTTCAGTCCTGGTTCAGTCCTGGTTTAGTCCTGGTTTAGACCTGGTTTAGTCCTGGTTTAGTCCTGGTTTAGTCCTAGTTCAGTCCTGGTTTAATCCTGGTTGAGTCCTGGTTTAGTACTGGTTTAATCCTGGTTTAGTCCTGGTTTAGTCCTGGTTCAGTCCTGGTTTAGTCCTGGTTTAGTCCTAGTTCAGTCCTGGTTTAATCCTGGTTCAGTCCTGGTTTAGTCCTGGTTTAATCCTGGTTGAGTCCTGGTTTAGTACTGGTTCAGTCCTGGTTTAGTCCTGGTTTAGTCCTGGTTTAGTCCTGGTTTAGTCCTGGTTTAGTCCTGGTTCAGTCCCGGTTTAGTCCCGGTTCAGTCCCGGTTCAGTCCCGGTTTAGTCCCGGTTCAGTCCCGGTTCAGTCCCGGTTCAGTCCCGGTTCAGTCCCGGTTCAGTCCCGGTGTAGTCCCGGTTTAGTCCCGGTTTAGTCCCGGTTCAGTCCCGGTTCAGTCCCGGTTCAGTCCCGGTTTAGTCCCGGTTCAGTCCCGGTTCAGTCCCGGTTCAGTCCCGGTCCAGTCCCGGTGTAGTCCCGGTTCAGTCCTGGTTTAGTCCTGGTTTAGTCTCGGTTTAGTCCAGGTTTAGTCCCGGTTTAGTCCAGGTTTAGTCCCGGTTCAGTCCCGGTTCAGTCCCGGTGTAGTCCCGGTTTAGTCCCGGTTTAGTCCCGGTTCAGTCCCGGTTCAGTCCCGGTTCAGTCCTGGTTCAGTCCTGGTTCAGTCCTGGTTTAGTCCTGGTTTAGACCTGGTTTAGACCTGGTTTAGACTTGGTTCAGTCCTGGTTTAGTCCTGGTTTAGTCCTGGTTTAGTCCTGGTTCAGTCCTGGTTTAGTACTGGTTTAGTCTCGGTTCAGTCCTGGTTTAGTCCTGGTTTAGTCCCGGTTCAGTCCTGGTTCAGTCCTGGTTTAGTCCTGGTTTAGTCCCGGTTCAGTCCTGGTTTAGTCCTGGTTTAGTCCTGGTTTAGTCCTGGTTTAGTCCTGGTTCAGTCCTGGTTTAATCCTGGTTCAGTCCTGGTTTAGTCCTGGTTTAATCCTGGTTGAGTCCTGGTTTAGTACTGGTTCAGTCCTGGTTTAGTCCCGGTTCAGTCCCGGTTTAGTCCCGGTTCAGTCCCGGTTCAGTCCCGGTTCAGTCCCGGTGTAGTCCCGGTTTAGTCCTGGTTTAGTCCTGGTTTAGTCCTGGTTCAGTCCTGGTTCAGTCCCGGTTCAGTCCCGGTTCAGTCCCGGTTTAGTCCAGGTTTAGTCCCGGTTTAGTCCAGGTTTAGTCCCGGTTTAGTCCCGGTTTAGTCCCGGTTCAGTCCCGGTTTAGTCCTGGTTCAGTCCTGGTTTAGTACTGGTTTAGTCTCGGTTCAGTCCTGGTTCAGTCCTGGTTTAGTCCTGGTTTAGACCTGGTTTAGTCCTGGTTTAGTCCTGGTTCAGTCCTGGTTTAGTCCTGGTTTAGTCCTAGTTCAGTCCTGGTTTAATCCTGGTTGAGTCCTGGTTTAGTACTGGTTCAGTCCTGGTTTAGTCCTGGTTTAGTCCTGGTTTAGTCCTGGTTCAGTCCTGGTTTAGTACTGGTTTAGTCTCGGTTCAGTCCTGGTTTAGTCCTGGTTTAGTCCCGGTTCAGTCCTGGTTCAGTCCTGGTTTAGTCCTGGTTTAGTCCCGGTTCAGTCCCGGTTCAGTCCTGGTTTAGTCCTGGTTTAGTCCTGGTTTAGTCCTGGTTTAGTCCTGGTTTAGTCCTGGTTCAGTCCTGGTTTAATCCTGGTTCAGTCCTGGTTTAGTCCTGGTTTAATCCTGGTTGAGTCCTGGTTTAGTACTGGTTCAGTCCTGGTTTAGTCCCGGTTCAGTCCCGGTTTAGTCCCGGTTCAGTCCCGGTTCAGTCCCGGTTCAGTCCCGGTTCAGTCCCGGTGTAGTCCCGGTTTAGTCCTGGTTTAGTCCTGGTTTAGTCCTGGTTCAGTCCTGGTTCAGTCCCGGTTCAGTCCCGGTTCAGTCCCGGTTCAGTCCTGGTTTAGTCCTGGTTCAGTCCCGGTTCAGTCCTGGTTCAGTCCTGGTTTAGTCCTGGTTTAGTCCCGGTTCAGTCCTGGTTTAGTCCTGGTTTAGTCCTGGTTTAGTCCTGGTTTAGTCCTGGTTCAGTCCTGGTTTAGTCCTGGTTCAGTCCTGGTTCAGTCCTGGTTTAGTCCTGGTTTAGTCCCGGTTCAGTCCTGGTTTAGTCCTGGTTTAGTCCTGGTTTAGTCCTGGTTTAGTCCTGGTTCAGTCCTGGTTCAGTCCTGGTTTAGTCCTGGTTCAGTCCTGGTTTAGTCCTGGTTCAGTCCTGGTTCAGTCCTGGTCTGGTCCTGGTTTAGTCCTGGTTCAGTCCTGGTTTAGTCCTGGTTCAGTCCTGGTTTAGTCCTGGTTCAGTCCTGGTTCAGTCCTGGTTCAGTCCTGGTTTAGTCCTGGTTCAGTCCTGGTTCAGTCCTGGTTCAGTCCTGGTTTAGTCCTGGTTCAGTCCTGGTTCAGTCCTGGTTCAGTCCTGGTCTGGTCCTGGTTTAGTCCTGGTTCAGTCCTGGTTTAGTCCTGGTTCAGTCCTGGTTTAGTCCTGGTTCAGTCCTGGTTCAGTCCTGGTTCAGTCCTGGTCTGGTCCTGGTTTAGTCCTGGTTCAGTCCTGGTTTAGTCCTGGTCTGGTCCTGGTACATTTTCACGTAGGGGTCGGAGAAGCCGTTGACGTCCATGGCCGCCAGGTGAGCGCAGCGTTTCACCCCGACGCAGAGGCCTGTTTTTGGGGCGTCGGGCAGCGCGGGGCCCCCCTCTCCCTGGAGCTCCGCGGGGCCCTCGGGAGCCGACAGGAACTGGAGCGACAGCAGCAGGCGCCCCCTCTCTTCCAGACTCTGCAACTGCTCCTTCTCCCACTGAAAACGCAGAATTTCAGAAATAAAGTCGCACAAATGAAACTGTCACAGCACAAAACAGCACAAACCAAATACAAACGTTTGACATCATTTTCTTCCTGTTTTGAGGCTGTTTCACATTCTGAGGTTCTGGACGACGTCATCGACCAAAATAAAACTGTGAATATCTGAAGAACCAGAATCACAAACTGAACTTTCTGCAGCACAAACGACTGACACAGTTTTTGTAGGTTTGAGTTTGATGAGGCGACTTCAGGGAGGTGTCAGAACCACACAGTCCGATCCCACCGCGGATCCAATTATGGTCAGATTATGGTCGGATTGTGGTCGGATTTCGGGGACTCCGGATCCGGTCTGTGTTTCTCTGGAGTTTGACCTTTCAGGCGTTCAGTTCTTTTGTCTCGACAAAAATACTCAACCTTTAAAATGTTTCTGACCCGCAGCGAAAAACAAAACACCAAAAGCACCAGAGGGAAAATGAGATTTATGTCAGCAAAAAGAGACCTGGTTTAGACCTGGTTTAGACCTGGTTTAGTCCTGGTTTAGAGCTGGTTTAGTCCTGGTTTAGAGCTGGTTTAGTCCTGGTTTAGTCCTGGTTTAGACCTGGTTTAGTCCTGGTTTAGACCTGGTTTAGACCTGGTTTAGACCTGGTTTAGACCTGGTTTAGTCCTGGTTTAGAGCTGGTTTAGTCCTGGTTTAGACCTGGTTTAGACCTGGTTTAGTCCTGGTTTAGTCCTGGTTTAGTCCTGGTTTAGTCCTGGTTTAGACCTGGTTTAGTCCTGGTTTAGTCCTGGTTTAGACCTGGTTTAGTCCTGGTTTAGTCCTGGTTTAGACCTGGTTCAGACCTGGTTTAGTCCTTGTTCAGTCCTGGTTTAGTCCTGGTTTAGTCTTGGTTTAGTCCTGGTTTAGACCTGGTTTAGACCTGGTTCAGACCTGGTTTAGTCCTTGTTCAGTCCTGGTTTAGTCCTGGTTTAGTCTTGGTTTAGTCCTGGTTTAGACCTGGTTCAGTCCTGGTTTAGACCTGGTTTAGTCCTGGTTTAGACCTGGTTTAGTCCTGGTTTAGTCCTGGTTTAGTCCTGGTTCAGTCTCTGGGGATTAAACCAATCAAAATGCATTACACATGGGTAAGCCCCGCCCCTCAGATGAGACGACCAATCAGACGTGAGCGTTTCGTCCTCAGGGACTCAGCTCCATTTTCTGAAGTGTCCTCGAGTTTCGCCTCATTTTTCCACAAACAAAAACAGAAAACAGAAAACGACAGAACAGGAGGAACAGGAGGAACAGGAGGAACAGGAAGAACAGGAGGAACAGGAGGAACAGGAAGAACAGGAGGAACAGGAGGAACAGGAGGAACAGGAAGAACAGGAGGAACAGGAGGAACAGGAGGAACAGGAAGAACAGGAAGAACAGGAGGAACAGGAGGAACAGGAGGAACAGGAGGAACAGGAAGAACAGGAGGAACAGGAAGAACAGGAAGAACAGGAGGAACAGGAAGAACAGGAAGAACAGGAAGAACAGGAGGAACAGGAAGAACAGGAGGAACAGGAGGAACAGGAAGAACAGGAAGAACAGGAGGAACAGGAAGAACAGGAGGAACAGGAAGAACAGGAGGAACAGGAAGAACAGGAAGAACAGGAGGAACAGGAGGAACAGGAAGAACAGGAAGAACAGGAGGAACAGGAGGAACAGGAAGAACAGGAAGAACAGGAGGAACAGGAAGAACAGGAAGAACATGAGGAACAGGAAGAACAGGAAGAACAGGAGGAACAGGAAGAACAGGAGGAACAGGAAGAACATGAGGAACATGAGGAACAGGAAGAACAGGAAGAACAGGAGGAACAGGAGGAACAGGAGAGTCAGACTAAAGCTCCAGAACCACAAACTCTGAGCTTTAAGTCAGGTTCTAATGTTCTACTGTTCTGATGTTCTAATGTTCTAATGTCTTAATGTTCTAATGTCTTAATGTTCTAATGTTCTAATGTCTTAATGTTCTAATGTTCTAATGTTCTAATGTTCTAATGTCCTCGTTGTGTGTCAAACATGTGACTGAACCCAAACACAGCTCCAGGTCTGTGTTTCTGTCACAACATTAGAACATTAGAAACATTTAGAACCTTTAAACAGCAAAGGACTGAACCGGGACTAGAACAGGACCCAGGACTAGACCCGGACTCAAACCAGGACCAAATATTTCCCCTGATCCCACAGATCCCCGACAAAACTCTACAGCGTTACGTAAGAGCAGCGTAAACGTGTTCTCCTGTTCTCCGTTAATCTGGACGTTAAAAAGGATTAAAAGTGACACGTTTATGTAGAATCACACGACATCTGAAACAGGACCATACAGGTGTTCATACAAACCCTACAGGTGCTCAGAGGGACAGGTGCTTATAGAGACCCTGCAGGTGCTCAGATACAGTCCCTGCCACTCATTCACACACATTCACTTCTGTAATGTTGATGTGTGAGAGTTTAATCTGAAAGAGACAGACCCTGCAGGTGCTCAGACAGACGGGTGCATATACAGACCCTGCAGGTGCTCAGACAGACGGGTGCATATACAGACCCTGCAGGTGCTCAGACAGACGGGTGCATATACAGACCCTGCAGGTGCTCAGACAGACGGGTGCATATACAGACCCTGCAGGTGCTCAGACAGACGGGTGCATATACAGACCCTGCAGCTGCTCAGACAGACAGGTGCATATACAGACCCTGCAGGTGCTCAGACAGACGGGTGCATATACAGACCCTGCAGGTGCTCAGACAGACGGGTGCATATACAGACCCTGCAGGTGCTCAGACGGACGGGTGCATATACAGACCCTGCAGCTGCTCAGACAGACAGGTGCATATACAGACCCTGCAGGTGCTCAGACAGACGGGTGCATATACAGACCCTGCAGGTGCTCAGACAGACGGGTGCATATACAGACCCTGCAGCTGCTCAGACAGACAGGTGCATATACAGACCCTGCAGGTGCTCAGACAGGCAGGTGCATATACAGACCCTGCAGGTGCTCAGACAGAGGGGTGCATATACAGACCCTGCAGGTGCTCAGACAGACGGGTGCATATACAGACCCTGCAGGTGCTCAGACAGACAGGTGCATATACAGACCCTGCAGGTGCTCAGACAGACAGGTGCATATACAGACCCTGCAGGTGCTCAGACAGGCAGGTGCATATACAGACCCTGCAGGTGCTCAGACAGACAGGTGCATATACAGACCCTGCAGGTGCTCAGACAGACGGGTGCATATACAGACCCTGCAGGTGCTCAGACAGACGGGTGCATATACAGACCCTGCAGGTGCTCAGACAGACAGGTGCATATACAGACCCTGCAGGTGCTCAGACAGGCAGGTGCATATACAGACCCTGCAGGTGCTCAGACAGACAGGTGCATATACAGACCCTGCAGCTGCTCAGACAGACAGGTGCATATACAGACCCTGCAGGTGCTCAGACAGACAGGTGCATATACAGACCCTGCAGCTGCTCAGACAGACGGGTGCATATACAGACCCTGCAGGTGCTCAGACAGACAGGTGCATATACAGACCCTGCAGGTGCTCAGACAGGCAGGTGCATATACAGACCCTGCAGGTGCTCAGACAGACAGGTGCATATACAGACCCTGCAGCTGCTCAGACAGACAGGTGCATATACAGACCCTGCAGGTGCTCAGACAGACAGGTGCATATACAGACCCTGCAGGTGCTCAGACAGACAGGTGCATATACAGACCCTGCAGGTGCTCAGACAGGCAGGTGCATATACAGACCCTGCAGGTGCTCAGACAGACGGGTGCATATACAGACCCTGCAGCTGCTCAGACAGACAGGTGCAAATACAGACCCTGCAGCTGCTCAGACAGACCCTGGACTGTCGCACATATTGAGTTCTGAAATATTCATCTTTGTGAAAATTTTAATCTGTGTATGAACAGACCCTGCAGGTGCTCAGATACAGCCCTGAGCCCCTGTCACTCATCCGGGCATATTCCACACATATTCCACACATATTCCACACATTCCGCACATATTCCACACATTCTGCACATATTCCACATATTCCACACATATTCCACATATTCTGCACATATTCCACATATTCCACACATATTCCACACATATTCCACATATTCCACACATATTCCACATATTCCACACATATTCCACATATTCCACACATATTCCACATATTCCACACATATTCCACACATATTCCACATATTCCACACATATTCCACATATTCCACATATTCCACACATATTCCACATATTCCACATATTCCACATATTCTGCACATATTCCACACATATTCCACATATTCTGCACATATTCCACATATTCCACACATATTCCACATATTCCACACATATTCCACATATTCCACATATTCCACATATTCTGCACATATTCCACATATTCCGCACATATTTCACACATATTCCACATATTTCACACATATTCCACATATTTCACACATATTCCGCACATATTTCACACATATTCCACATATTTCACATTCCGCACAGTTCTGAAACATTAATATTTGTCAAATGAAAGCGCCTCCGCCCCACAGACTGAGGACAGACCCTGTGATCTGTTCCTCAGGGACTCTGCTCACGTGGATCTGCTGAACCCTCAGATTTACCTCTGAAACATTCAGATCTGTGAAAGAGTTACATCTGAAAGAGACCCTGCAGGTGCTCAAACCCTGCAGGTGCTCAGTAGAAGAGTATAATCCTTAGACTGTATAATAGAAGAGTTTATATATGCAGCGTATGGTATAATATATAACATGTAAAAGAGACAGAGCCGTAGAGCGAGGGGGCCTGAGCACCTGCAGGGTCTGAGCACCTGCAGGGTCTGAGCACCTGCAGGGTCTGAGCCTTGAACAGAAACAGAACGGTGTTTATGGCGCTGAAGTGTCAGTAGTGATTAAAACTTAGATGCATTTTTGCATTTTACAGAAGTCAGACTCTGCAGGCGCTTAGACCCTGCAGGCGCTCAGACCCTGCAGGCGCTCAGACCCTGCAGGCGCTCAGACCCTGCAGGCGCTCATTAGAGTGTAATCTCTCAGACTCAGACCTCTCGTAGGTAACAGGAGATTCCTCTGAGAGCCTCTCCGGTCGCCGACGGAGACGGAAGCTGCAGATCAGAGAAAGAAGAAGAAAAAGAGAAAAGGAGAAAAAGAAGAAAAAGAGGGAGAGAGGGAGAGGGAGAGAGGGAGAGGGAGAGAGGGATAAAGATAAAAGGAGGAGAAATTAGATTTGGTGCAAAATAAAGTTTAAAAATATAAGCAAATGTCTGAGCTCCAAAGGAGACGAGTACTGAAGTATTTGTAGTACTGAAGTATTTGTAATACTGAAGTATTTGTAGTACTGGAGTATTTGTAGTACTGGAGTATTTTTAGTACTGGAGTATTTGTTGTACTGAAGTATTCTCAGTACTCACAGGAGGCGGGTGCTACAGACACGTGTGGAAGTGTTTGGGGTGATAGCAGTAGTATTTGCAGTAGTATTTGTAGTAGTATTTGCAGTAGTATTTGCAGTATTCGCAGTACTCACACGTGTGGAAGTGTTTGGGGTGATAGTAGTAGTATTTGCAGTAGTATTCGCAGTATTTGCAGTACTCACGGGGGGCGGGTGCTCCAGACACGTGTGGAAGTGTTTGGGGTGATAGTAGTAGTATTTGCAGTAGTATTTGCAGTAGTATTCGCAGTATTTGCAGTACTCACGGGGGGCGGGTGCTCCAGACACGTGTGGAAGTGTTTGGGGTGATTTGGTTTGAGGCGTTTCAAAGCGACTCGAGATTCTCCAATGAGTTCGTTATGAGACAGTTTGTCCTCGTCACAAACCGTCAACCTGAAGGACACGAGGGGAGGAGACGAGGAGGGAGGAGGGAAGGAGACAAGGACACGAGGAAAAAGGAAACAAGGACACAAGGAGAGAGGAGGAAAGGAGACAAGCAGACAAAGGAAAGGCGCAAGGAGTGAAGAGGACAAGGGGGCAAGGATACAAGGACACAAGGAGGTGAGGAGGAGACAAATAAAAGATCAGTCTGAGACAGGACTAAACCAGGACTAAACCAGGACTAAACCAGGACTAAACCAGGGCTAAACCAGGTCTAAACCAGGACTAAACCAGGACTAAACCAGGGCTAAACCAGGACTAAACCAGGGCTAAACCAGGACTAAACCAGGACTAAACCAGGACGAAACCATCTCTGGTACTGCACTAAACTGGTTCAAGTCCTTTCCAGAGGACAGGAAGTATTTTGTTGAAATTGGAAACTGTGTCTCAGGTCACATGGCCCTGACCTGTGGGGTTCCCCAGGGGTCGATCCTGGGCCCACTTTTGTTCAGCCTCTACATGCTGCCCCCTACAGGCCGGTGAATACGCAGCAATAATGTGTCCGACCACAACTACGCAAACGATACTCAGATCTATATCAGTGTGTGGAGGCAAAACAACTTTCTCCAGCTAAACTGAGACAAGACAGAAGTCTGAGTGTTTGGCCACAGAAACAAAGAGACAGTGTCAGCAGTTACCTCCAGTCTCTCTCTCTAAAACCTGCAAATCAGGCTAGAAATCTGGGGGTAATAATGGACTCAGACTTGAACTTTAACAGCCACATCAAATCAATAACATCTGCAGCCTTTTACCATCTAAAAAACGGCAGAAATCAAAGTTCCACTGTCTAAAGCACCTGGAGAGACTTAACCATGAGTTGGCCTCTCCAAACGAGCTGAGAGCTGCAGAACATCCAAAACCTCCAGAACGTCCTGAACGTCCAGAACATCTAAAACATCCAGAACACCCAGAACATCCAGAACACCCAGAACGTCCTGAACGTCCTGAACGTCCTGAACGTCTAGAACATCCTGAACATCCAGAACACCCAGAACATCCAAAACCTCCAGAACATCCAAAACCTCCAGAACATCTAAAACATCCAGAACATCCAAAACATCCTGAACATCCTGAACACCCAGAACACCCAGAACACCCAGAACACTCAGAACATCCAGAACACCCAGAACGTCCTGAACGTCTAGAACATCCAGAACGTCCAGAACATACAGAACACCGAGAACGTCCAGAACGTCCAGAACATTCAGAACACCCAGAACACTCAGCACGTCCAGAACACCCAGAATGTCCAGAACACCCAGAACATCCAGAACACCCAGAACATCCCGAACGTCCAGAACATTCAGAACACCCAGAACGTCCAGAACACCCAGAACATCCAGAACGTACAGAACGTCCAGAACACCCAGAACATCCAGAACATCCAGAACATTCAGAACACCCAGAACACTCAGCACGTCCAGAACACCCAGAATGTCCAGAACATCCAGAACATTCAGAACACCCAGAACACTCAGCACGTCCAGAACACCCAGAATGTCCAGAACACCCAGAACGTCCAGAACATCCAAAACATCCAGAACATCAGAACACCCAGAACGTCCAGAACACCCAGAATGTCCAGAACACCCAGAATGTCCAGAACACCCAGAACACCCAGAATGTCCAGAACACCCAGAATGTCCAGAATGTCCAGAACACCCAGAATGTCCAGAACACCCAGAACGTACAGAACGTCCAGAACACCCAGAACATCCAGAACGTCCAGAACATTCAGAACACCCAGAACACTCAGCACGTCCAGAACACCCAGAATGTCCAGAACACCCAGAACGTCCAGAACATCCAAAACATCCAGAACATCAGAACACCCAGAACACCCAGAATGTCCAGAACACCCAGAATGTCCAGAACACCCAGAACGTCCAGAACGTCCAGAACACCCAGAACGTCCAGAACACCCAGAACGTTCAGAACACCCAGAACGTTCAGAACACCCAGAACATCCAGAACGTCCAGAACGTCCAAAACACCCAGAACATCCAGAACGTCCAGAACATTCAGAACACCCAGAACACCCAGAATGTCCAGAACACCCAGAATGTCCAGAACACCCAGAACATCCAGAACACCCAGAACATCCAGAACATTCAGAACACCCAGAACACTCAGCACGTCCAGAACACCCAGAATGTCCAGAACACCCAGAACGTCCAGAACATCCAAAACATCCAGAACATCAGAACACCCAGAACACTCAGAACATCAGAACACCCAGAACACTCAGAACATCAGAACACCCAGAACGTCCAGAACACCCAGAACGTCCAGAACACCCAGAACATCCAGAACATCCAGAACATTCAGAACACCAGAACGTCCAGAACACCCAGAACATCCAGAACGTCCAGAACATTCAGAACACCCAGAATGTCCAGAACACCCAGAACATCCAGAACACCCAGAACACCCAGAACATCCAAAACCTCCAGAACATCTAAAACATCCAGAACATCCAAAACATCCTGAACATCCTGAACACCCAGAACACCCAGAACATCCAGAACGTCCAGAACATTCAGAACACCCAGAACACTCAGCACGTCCAGAACACCCAGAACGTCCAGAACACCCAGAACATCCAGAACATTCAGAACACCCAGAACATCCTGAACGTCCTGAACGTCTAGAACATCCTGAACATCCAGAGCGTCCAGAACGTCCAGAGCGTACAGAACGTCCAGAACATCCAGAATGTCCAGAACACCCAGAACGTCCAGAACGCTACAGCTTGAGTCCTTTTCTGGTACCTGAGGGTCTTGCGGGTCAGGTCTCGGGTCTCGGGTCGGGTCTCGGGTTTCGGATCTCGGGTCGGGTCTCGGTTCTGGTACCTGAGGGTCTTGTGGGTCAGGTCTCGGGTCGGGTCTCGGGTTGGGTCTCGGTTCTGGTACCTGAGGGTCTTCCGGGTCAGGTCTTCGGCGGTGATCCCGGTGTAGGTGAGGCGCTCGTTCCAGGTCGGGTTCAGGCTGTTCCGGATCGTCCGAGTTTTCAGTTTGTTCGCCTGAAAATAACAAAAAACACAAGAGTAAAAACCTCGAGAAATAAAACTGAAGAAGTAGCAGTAGCAGTAGTAGTAGTAGTAGTAGTAGTAGCAGTAGCAGTAGTAGTAGTAGTAGTAGTAGCAGTAGTAGTAGTAGCAGTAGTAGTAGTAGTAGTAGCAGCAGCAGTAGCAGTAGTAGTAGTAGTAGCAGTAGTAGTAGCAGTAGTAGTAGTAGTAGCAGTAGCAGTAGCAGTAGCAGTAGCAGGCGGTAGCAGCAGCAGTGGTGGTAGTGGTGGTAGCGGTGGTAGCGGTGGTAGTAGCTAGCAGCTGGTAGTAGCTAGCGGTAGCGTGGCAGTGGCAGTGGTAGTGGTAGCGGTAGCAGCTGGTGGCAGTGGTAGCGGTAGCAGTGGCAGTGGTAGTAGTGGCAGTAGTAGCGGTGTAGTGGCAGCGGTGGCTGCTGGTAGCGGTAGCGGTAGCGGTGGCAGTAGCGGTAGTATGGCGGTAGCGGTATCGGTATCGGTGTCAATGGTAGTGTAGTAGCAGCGGTAGTGGTAGCGGTGCGGTATCGGTGGTAGTAGCAGTAGCAGCGGTAGCGGTAGCGGTAGCAGTAGTAGTAGTAGCAGTAGTAGTAGTAGTAGCAGTAGTAGTAGCAGTAGCAGTAGCAGTAGCAGTAGTAGTAGCAGTAGTAGCAGTAGCAGTATCAGTAGCAGTAGTAGTAGCAGTAGTAGCAGTAGTAGTAGCAGTAGTAGCAGTAGCAGTATCAGTAGTAGTAGCAGTAGCAGTAGCAGTAGCAGTAGCAGTATCAGTAGTAGTAGTAGTAGCAGTAGCAGTAGCAGTAGCAGTAGCAGTAGCAGTAGTAGTAGTAGTAGTAGTAGTAGTAGTAGTAGTAGTACCTTACATGCTCCGGGCAGCAGGTGCAGTTTCACGTAGGGATCTGCCAGACCATTGAAGTCCATCGGCTTCAGACCCTGAAACAGACCAAGACCAGGTTCAGGACCAGGTTCAGGACCAACTTCAGGTTCAGGACCAGGTTCAGGACCAGGTTCAGGACCAGGTTCAGGACCAGGTTCAGGACCAGACACAGTTGTAGACCGGGCTGTGTCTCCCTGCGCCCCCTGCTGGAGCTCCCGGGCGCTGGAGGAGTTCCTGCGCCCCCTGCTGGAGGAGTCCCTGCGCCCCCTGCTGGAGGAGTCCCTGCGCCCCCTGCTGGAGGAGTCCCTGCGCCCCCTGCTGGAGGAGTCCCTGCGCCCCCTGCTGGAGGACTCCCTGCGCCCCCTGCTGGAGGAGTCCCTGCGCCCCCTGCTGGAGGAGTCCCTGCGCCCCCTGCTGGAGGAGTCCCTGCGCCCCCTGCTGGAGGAGTCCCTGCGCCCCCTGCTGGAGGAGTCCCTGCGCCCCCTGCTGGAGGACTCCCTGCGCCCCCTGCTGGAGGAGTCCCTGCACCCCCTGCTGGAGGACTCCCTGCGCCCCCTGCTGGAGGAGTCCCTGCGCCCCCTGCTGGAGGAGTCCCTGCGCCCCCTGCTGGAGGACTCCCTGCGCCCCCTGCTGGAGGACTCCCTGCGCCCCCTGCTGGAGGACTCCCTGCGCCCCCTGCTGGAGGACTCCCTGCGCCCCCTGCTGGAGGAGTCCCTGCGCCCCCTGCTGGTGGGTCTCAGCTTCCTGTCCGGTGCCATTTTGACTGTGAGGCAGATGTGTGAAACTCTTAAACGTCGCTTTGTTGATGCTTTGCAGTGACATGACACTGGGTTCTACATGTAAGTCTATGGAGAAATGTTCAGCAGTTGCCCAGGAGACACAGTATAATTTTTATAATTTTTTTGATCTGAAAACTCCCAAAGTGATTTAACGAACACGTTTCATGGTCCTGTTCAGGAGTTTGATCTGAAACTAAACAGTGAAAACTGTTGGCTAATGCTAATGCTAATGCTAATGCTAATAATAATAATGCTAATACTAATAAAGGTTAAATAAATAATAAATAAATTTAACGATTACATGTTCAGAAAAATCTTGTCTTACTGTCACATGATGTGTGTAAATGTCACTACAGTTTTTAGAAGACACAGGTCACAGTTACACATTTTTAAATTGAGAATTTATTATTCATAATTAAGTAGTTCTGAATTAAAATCTTTGAAAAGCTTTTTCCATAGAAATAATAATTGTGAATTGAGGTTTCCATGGAAACAGGTTAAATGGTCTTTATTTAACTGGGCTCAGCGTCTGAGGGGGGGAAGGTTCTGACTGGACAAAAATGAAAATGAAACGATAAAATTATAAAAAAGAAAGACAAATGAAAAAAGTAAAATGAAAAAAAATTAAAGAAAAATTAAATAAATGAAAAAAGGAAATAAAATGAAAAAATGAAATGAAAAAATGAAAATGAAATGATAAAATTATAAAAAAGAAAGACAAATGAAAAAAAATTGAAAAAATGAAGGAAAATAAAAGAAAAAATTTAAGAAAAAATGACATTGAAATGAAAAAATTTGAAAAAAATGAAATGGAAAAAAAATTGAAAAAAAAGAAAGAAAAATGAATGAAATGAAAAGAAAAATGAGACAAATGAAAAGTAAAAATTAAATTAAAAAAACCCTGTGGGCTCCACCTGCAGAGGGGGTCATGGGGGGTCAGAGGGGGTCAGAGGGGGTCATAGGGGGTCAGAGGGGGTCATAGGGGGTCAGGGGCTGTGGGGATTGGGCAGCAAACTGCCCCCGCGACCCACAGGATGAAGCGGGAGAAGATGGATGGATTAAAAAACATAAAAAATTGAAAAATGAAAGAAAAAATGAAAAAAGAAAATTAAAGGAAAAAATGAAATAACAAAATGAAAAATAAATACATTTTCAAAAATGTTAAAAGATCCAAAGAGCAGTGGAGGAAAGAGACGATTGGAGGAGCCAACGAGCTCCAACCACCGGGATTATTATTATTATTATTATTATTATTATTATTATTGTGGGATTATTCTGAAGAAGAAGAAACGTTTCCAGGATCCAGGAGGAAATTCACTCGTCTTTAACATCAGAATAAACTCACTGACTTCAGGATTAAGTTTAACTCAGAGTCAGTTTCAAAAGGGGAATTCTTTTTTCTTCAGAATTAGTTTTGTTTCCGAGTTTGTGTTTCAGATTCCTGATGTTCCGTTCCTCTGCACTTCCTCGAGGTGAAAGTCGGTTTTCCCAGAGTCCCAAGAACAACAGAACAGTCAAATGAAGCTCACTGAGGCCAGCGGTTACAGGAGTGATTATGGAGAGGTTTAGTCCTGATTTAGACCTGGTTTAGTCCTGGTTTAGTCCTGGTTTAGTCCTGGTTTAGTCCTGGTTCAGTCCTGGTTTAGTCCTGGTTTAGTCCTGGTTTAGTCCTGGTTCAGTCCTGGTTTAGTCCTGGTTTAGTCCTGGTTTAGTCCTGGTTTAGTCCTGGTTCAGTCCTGGTTTAGTCCTGGTTTAGTTCTGGTTTAGTCCTGGTTTAGTCCTGTTTTAGTCCTGGTTTAGTCCTGGTTTAGTCCTGGTTTAGTCCTGGTTCAGTCCTGGTTTAGTCCTGGTTTAGTCCTGGTTTAGTCCTGGTTCAGTCCTGGTTTAGTCCTGGTTTAGTCCTGGTTTAGTCCTGGTTTAGTCCTGGTTCAGTCCTGGTTTAGTCCTGGTTTAGTCCTGGTTTAGTCCTGGTTTAGTCCTGGTTTAGTCCTGGTTCAGTCCTGGTTTAGTCCTGGTTTAGTCCTGGTTCAGTCCTGGTTTAGTCCTGGTTTAGTCCTGGTTTAGTCCTGGTTCAGTCCTGGTTCAGTCCTGGTTTAGTCCTGGTTTAGTCCTGGTTTAGTCCTGGTTTAGACCTGGTTTAGTCCTGGTTTAGTCCTGGTTTAGTCCTGGTTTAGTCCTGGTTTAGTCCTGGTTTAGACCTGGTTTAGTCCTGGTTTAGTCCTGGTTTAGTCCTGGTTTAGACCTGGTTTAGTCCTGGTTTAGTCCTGGTTTAGTCCTGGTTTAGTCCTGGTTTAGTCCTGGTTTAGTCCTGGTTTAGACCTGGTTTAGTCCTGGTTTAGTCCTGGTTTAGACCTGGTTTAGTCCTGGTTTAGTCCTGGTTTAGTCCTGGTTACCTTAGCGCGGAGGACGGTGCAGTGAAGCTGACTCGAAAACTGCTCATACAAGAGGTCAAACTCCAGAGTCCCCAACTCCGCTGAGGAGGAGAGAGGAGGAGAGGAGAGAGAGGAGGAGAGGAGAGAGGAGGAGAGAGGAGAGAGAGGAGGAGAGAAGAGGAGAGGAGAGAGGAGAGAGGAGGAGAGAGGAGAGAGGAGAGGAGGAGGAGAGAGGAGGAGAGAGGAGGAGGAGGAGAGGAGAGAGGAGGAGAGAGGAGGAGAGGAGAGAAGAGGAGAGGAGAGAGGAGAGAGGAGGAGAGAGGAGAGAGGAGAGGAGGAGGAGAGGAGGAGGAGAGGAGAGAGGAGAGGAGGAGAGGAGAGGAGAGAGAGAGGAGAGAGGAGGAGAGAGAGAGAGGAGAGAGAGAGAGGAGAGAGGAGAGAGGAGAGAGAGGAGGAGAGAGAGGAGGAGGAGGAGGAGAGAGGAGGAGAGGAGACAGGAGGAGGAGAGGAGAGGAGAGGAGAGAGGAGGAGAGAGAGGAGGAGAGAGGAGAGAGGAGGAGGAGAGGAGAGGAGAGAGGAGGAGCGAGGGGAGGAGGAGGAGAGGAGAGAGGAGAGGAGGAGGAGAGGAGAGGAGCGAGGGGAGGAGGAGCGAGGGGAGGAGGAGGAGAGGAGAGGAGAGGAGAGGAGGAGGAGGAGAGGAGAGGAGAGGAGAGAGGAGGAGCGAGGGGAGGAGAAGGAGAGGAGGAGAGTTAATACATAAGCAGTAAAAACAGAAACATCATTAATAGAGCAAGACCCTCCCAGATCTGGTTATGATCCTGGTCTGGACTCAGGTCTGGTTATGATCCTGGTCTGGACTCAGGTCTGGTTATGATCCTGGTCTGGACTCAGGTCTGGTTATGATCCTGGTCTGGACTCAGATCTGGTTATGATCCTGGTCTGGACTCAGATCTGGTTATGATCCTGGTCTGGACTCAGGTCTGGTTATGATCCTGGTCTGGACTCAGATCTGGTTATGATCCTGGTCTGGACTCAGATCTGGTTATGATCTGGGTCTGGACTCAGATCTGGTTATGATCCTGGTCTGGACTCAGGTCTGGTTATGATCCTGGTCTGGACTCAGATCTGGTTATGATCCTGGTCTGGACTCAGATCTGGTTATGATCCTGGTCTGGACTCAGATCTGGTTATGATCCTGGTCTGGACTCAGGTCTGGTTATGATCCTGGTCTGGACTCAGATCTGGTTATGATCCTGGTCTGGACTCAGATCTGGTTATGATCCGGGTCTGGACTCAGATCTGGTTATGATCCTGGTCTGGACTCAGGTCTGGTTATGATCCTGGTCTGGACTCAGATCTGGTTATGATCCTGGTCTGGACTCAGATCTGGTTATGATCCTGGTCTGGACTCAGATCTGGTTATGATCCTGGTCTGGACTCAGGTCTGGTTATGATCCTGGTCTGGACTCAGGTCTGGTTATGATCCTGGTCTGGACTCAGATCTGGTTATGATCCTGGTCTGGACTCAGATCTGGTTATGATCCTGGTCTGGACTCACATCTGTCGGCTCCAAACGAGTTCCACTGGGACCAATTAACCCTGAACACTCCACAGCACCGAGTCTACAGCCAGACCGGGTTTAGACCGGGTTTAGACCGGGTTTAGACCGGGTTTAGACCGGGTTTAGACCGGGTTTAGACCGGGATTAGACCGGGTTTAGACCGGGTTTAGACCGGGTTTAGACCGGGATTAGACCGGGTTTAGACCGGGTTTAGTCCGGGTTTAGTCCGGGTTTAGTCCGGGTTTAGACCGGGTTTAGTCCGGGTTTAGACCGGGTTTAGACCGGGTTTAGTCCGGGTTTAGACCGGGTTTAGACGGGGTTTAGACCGGGTTTAGTCCGGGTTTAGACCGGGTTTAGTCCGGGTTTAGACCGGGTTTAGTCCGGGTTTAGTCCGGGTTTAGACTGGGTTTAGACCAGGTTTAGACCGGGTTTAGACCTAGTTTAGACCTAGTTTAGACCTGGTTTAGATCTGGTTTAGATCTGGTTTAGACCCCGTTTAGATCTGGTTTAGATCTGGTTTAGACCCCGTTTAGATCTGGTTTAGATCTGGTTTAGACCCCGTTTAGATCTGGTTTAGATCTGGTTTAGACCCCGTTTAGATCTGGTTTAGATCTGGTTTAGACCCCGTTTAGATCTGGTTTAGATCTGGTTTAGACCCCGTTTAGACCTGGTTTAGATCTGGTTTAGACCCCGTTTAGATCTGGTTTAGACCGGGTTTGGTTTTGGTTTTATAACAAGCTCTCATCTGCGTCTCTTTTGACTGTGAAAGAACGAGGAAAAAACAAGAGGATTAACTTCAGATGCCCTCCCACGCTCTGAATATAAACCAGGACCGAACCAGGACTCTAAAAATACCCCACGCCTCAGAACGAGAAAGAAAACCTCTGTGAGGGAAAGACCTGGTTTAGACCTGGTTCAGTCCTGGTTTAGTTCTGATTCTGTCCTGGTTTAGTCCTGGTTCAGTCCTGGTTTAGTCCTGGTTTAGACCTGGTTCAGTCCTGGTTTAGTCCTGGTTTAGTCCTGGTTTAGTTCTGATTCTGTCCTGGTTTAGTCCTGGTTCAGTCCTGGTTTAGTCCTGGTTTAGTTCTGATTCTGTCCTGGTTTAGTCCTGGTTCAGTCCTGGTTTAGTCCTGGTTTAGTCCTGGTTTAGTCCTGGTTCAGTCCTGGTTTAGTTCTGATTCTGTTCTGGTTTAGTCCTGGTTTAGTCCTGGTTTAGTCCTGGTTCAGTCCTGGTTTAGTCCTGGTTTAGTCCTGGTTTAGTTCTGATTCTGTCCTGGTTTAGTCCTGGTTTAGTCCTGGTTTAGTTCTGATTCTGTCCTGGTTTAGTCCTGGTTTAGTCCTGGTTCAGTCCTGGTTTAGTCCTGGTTTAGTTCTGATTCTGTCCTGGTTTAGTCCTGGTTTAGTCCTGGTTTAGTTCTGATTCTGTCCTGGTTTAGTCCTGGTTTAGTCCTGGTTTAGTCCTGGTTCAGTCCTGGTTTAGTCCTGGTTTAGTCCTGGTTTAGTCCTGGTTTAGTTCTGATTCTGTCCTGGTTTAGTCCTGGTTTAGTCCTGGTTTAGTTCTGATTCTGTCCTGGTTTAGTCCTGGTTCAGTCCTGGTTTAGTCCTGGTTTAGTCCTGGTTTAGTCCTGGGTTAGTCCTGGTTCAGTCCTGGTTTAGTCCTGGTTTAGTCCTGGTTTAGTCCTGGTTCAGTTCTGGTTTAGACCTGGTTTAGTCCTGGTTTAGTCCTAGTTTAGTCCTGGTTCAGTCCTGGTTCAGTTCTGGTTTAGACCTGGTTTAGTCCTGGTTTAGTCCTAGTTTAGTCCTGGTTTAGTCCTGGTTCAGTTCTGGTTTAGACCTGGTTTAGTCCTGGTTTAGTCCTGGTTTAGTCCTGGTTTAGTCCTAGTTTAGTCCTGGTTTAGTCCTGGTTCAGTTCTGTCTCTTTATCATTTTTTGTTTTGATGAATTTTCAGACAGGATTTTTCATTTATTTATTATTTTCTGCTGAAATTTGAAGTGAAACGACAAAAATGAAGAAAAGAAAAGAGGAGAGAGAAGAGAGGGAGAACATGCAAACTCCTGGTGAGAGGGAGGAGAGGCTAACCACTCTGCCACAGGAACGCTCCTCCTTCTAGTTTGAACGGAGGACAGAGGAGGAGTGCAGACGGAGGAGGAGGAGCGCAGACGGAGGAGGAGGAGCGCAGACGGAGGAGGAGGAGCGCAGACGGAGGAGGAGCGCAGACGGAGGAGGAGGAGCGCAGACGGAGGAGGAGGAGTGCAGATGGAGGAGGAGGAGCGCAGACGGAGGAGGAGGAGTGCAGATGGAGGAGGAGGAGGAGCGCAGACGGAGGAGGAGGAGCGCAGACGGAGGAGGAGCGCAGACGGAGGACCAGCGCAGACGGAGGACCAGCGCAGACGGAGGACCAGCGCAGACAAAAGAGCGCAGACGGAAAACGAGCGCAGACGGAGGACCAGCGCAGACGGAGGACCAGCGCAGATGGAGGACCAGCGCAGACAAAAGAGCGCAGATGGAGGACCAGCGCAGACGGAGGACCAGCGCAGACGGAGGACCAGCGCAGACGGAGGACCAGCGCAGACGGAGGACCAGCGCAGATGGAGGACCAGCGCAGACGGAGGAGCGCAGATGGAGGACCAGCGCAGACAAAAGAGCGCAGACGGAAAACGAGCGCAGACGGAGGACTAGCGCAGATGGAGGAGCGCAGACGGAGGACGAGTGCAGATGGAGGACTAGCGCAGACGGAGGACCAGCGCAGATGGAGGACCAGCGCAGACGGAGGAGCGCAGATGGAGGACCAGCGCAGACAAAAGAGCACAGACGGAAAACGAGCGCAGACGGAGGACTAGCGCAGATGGAGGAGCGCAGATGGAGGACCAGCGCAGACGGAGGAGCGCAGATGGAGGACCAGCGCAGACAAAAGAGCGCAGACGGAAAACCAGCGCAGACGGAGGACCAGCGCAGACGGAGGACCAGCGCAGACGGAGGACCAGCGCAGACGGAGGACCAGCGCAGACGGAGGACCAGCGCAGACGGAGGACCAGCGCAGACGGAGGACCAGCGCAGATGGAGGACCAGCGCAGACGGAGGAGCGCAGATGGAGGACCAGCGCAGACGGAGGACCAGCGCAGACGGAGGACCAGCGCAGACGGAGGAGCGCAGATGGAGGAGCGCAGACGGAGGATGAGCACAGACGGAGGAGGAGCACAAACGGAGAGGGAGCACAGACGGAGGACAAGCACAAACGGAGAGGGAGCACAGACGGAGGACAAGCGCAGACGAAAGAGCGCAGACGGAGGACCAGCGCAGACGAAAGAGCGCAGACGGAGGACCAGCGCAGACGAAAGAGCGCAGACGGAGGACCAGCGCAGATGGAGGACCAGCGCAGACGGAGGACCAGCGCAGATGGAGGACCAGCGCAGACGGAGGAGCGCAGATGGAGGACCAGCGCAGACGGAGGACCAGCGCAGACGGAGGACCAGCGCAGACAGAGGACCAGCGCAGACGGAGGAGCGCAGATGGAGGACCAGCGCAGACGGAGGACCAGCGCAGACAAAAGAGCGCAGATGGAGGACCAGCGCAGACGGAGGACCAGCGCAGACGGAGGACCAGCGCAGACGGAGGACCAGCGCAGACGGAGGAGCGCAGATGGAGGACCAGCGCAGACGGAGGAGCGCAGATGGAGGACCAGCGCAGACAAAAGAGCGCAGACGGAAAACGAGCGCAGATGGAGGACCAGCGCAGATGGAGTGCAGACAGGCCACAGGGCGTTACCCTTTCTGTCCTCTCTCTCTTCCTTTTTCACTCCCTCTCTCCTCTCTGTCTCTCTCCCTCTTTTATCCTTCTCTCTCCCTCTCTCTGTCTGAGTCGTGCACATGAATATTTGATGGGAGGATTTGTTTTTTTTGGACGGTTTTTGGGGAAATGAGACTCGAGAGAAACAACAGAGTCTGAGCGACAGATGGAGAGAGAAAAGAAGAGAGGGAGGAAGAGGGAGTGATAGACAGAAAAGAGGAAAACAGAGGGAGGGAGGGATGGGGGAGGGGGCCAGGGGGAGAGGAGGGAAAGTGAAACAGCGCTTTATAAACAAGCAGACTCTGTTACACCTTGTGATGTCATCAGGTGGTGCTCCAGAAGTGCTCTCAACCCACAAATGAACCAGGACTAAAGCAGGACTAAAGCAGGACTAAACCAGGACTAAACCAGGACCAGACCAGGACTAAACCAGGACTAAACCAGGACCAGACCAGGACTAAACCAGGACTAAACCAGGACCAGAGCAGGACTAAACCAGGACTAAACCAGGACCAAATCAAGACTAAACCAGGACTAAACCAGGACCAAACCAGGACTAAACGAGGACTAAACCAGGACCAGACCAGGACTAAACCAGGACTAAACCAGGACTAAACCAGGATCAAACAGGACCAAATCAAGACTAAACCAGGACTAAACCAGGACTAAACAAGGACCAGACCAGGACTAAACCAGGACTAAACCAGGACCAGACCAGGACTAAACCAGGACTAAACCAGGACCAGACCAGGACTAAACCAGGACCAAATCAAGACCAAACCAGGACCAAACCAGGACTAAACCAGGACTAAACCAGGATCAAACAGGACCAAATCAAGACTAAACCAGGACTAAACCAGGACTAAACAAGGACCAGACCAGGACTAAACCAGGACTAAACCAGGACCAGACCAGGACTAAACCAGGACTAAACCAGGACCAGACCAGGACTAAACCAGGACCAAATCAAGACCAAACCAGGACCAAACCAGGACCAAACCAGGACTAAACCAGGACCAAATCAAGACTAAACCAGGACTAAACCAGGACCAAACCAGGACTAAACGAGGACTAAACCAGGACCAGACCAGGACTAAACCAGGACTAAACCAGGACCAGACCAGGACTAAACCAGGACTAAACCAGGACCAGACCAGGACTAAACCAGGACTAAACCAGGACCAGACCAGGACTAAACCAGGATCAAACAGGACCAAATCAAGACCAAACCAGGACCAAACCAGGACTAAACCAGGACCAAAGCAGGACTAAACCAGGATCAAACAGGACCAAATCAAGACCAAACCAGGACTAAACCAGGACCAAATCAAGACTAAACCAGGACTAAACCAGGACCAAATCAGGACTAAACCAGGACCAGACCAGGACTAAACCAGGACCAGACCAGGACTAAACCAGGACTAAACCAGGACCAAACCAGGACTAAACCAGGACTAAACCAGGACCAAAGCAGGACTAAACCAGGACCGGACCAGGACTAAACCAGGACTAAAACTTCAGGAAAATGTGATGTCATCAGTTTGTTTTCATCTTTTCTGCTCAAATTGCTCCTTGATTTGTGTAAAACTGTACTGATGTTCACAGCAGGTTTTACTGAGGTGGGGAGGACTCAGTTACACTCTTCAAGTTACTTTTACTTGAGTAGTACTTTTTCCAAATACTTTTTCCTCTTACTTTGAGTGGATTCTTGGCCCTACTGAGTAATATTAGTCTGTTACTCGAGTACAGTGGGGTAAGGGAGTAATGGGACTCACTGCAGTCGTCGCTGTCGTCGCTCTGCGCCTCCACAGACGTGTCCACACTGCTGTTCACCGACCAACCACCAGGGGGCAGCAGAGAGGGGGCGGGGCTCAGGGGCCCGGGGGAGGGGCACAGCGAGTAGGGGGAGGGGCTAAGGGGTCCGTGGGAGGGGCTGAGTGCGAAGGGGGAGGGGCTGAGTGCGAAGGGGGAGGGGCTGAGTGCGAAGAGGGAGGGGCTAAGGGGACCGTGGGAGGGGCTGAGTGTGAAGGGGGAGGGGCTGAGAGGTCCATGAGGGGGGCTGAATCCAAAGGGGGAGGGGCTAAGTGCGAAGGGGGCGGGGCTAAGGGGTCCATGGGAGGGGCTGGTGGGGAAGGGGGAGGGGCTGAGGGGGGCGTGGCTGGGCGTGAGGGGGGTGGGGAAAAGGGTGGGGCCTGTGCTGGAGGGGGCGGGGCTCGGGGAGGTGGGGGAGGGGCGGGGGAAGTAGGCGGAGATCGTCCTGATTGGTCGAATTGGCCCCGGACACACGTCGATGGCCATGTGCTCCTGGATGGAGATACTGAGTCTGGGAGCGCGACGGACCGAGACCGGGTCTGAGGACAGAGACCGAGGTTAGACCGGGTCTAGACCGGGTCTGAGGACAGAGACCGGGGTTAGACCGGGTCTGAGGACAGAGACCGGGGTTAGACTGGGTCTAGACCGGGTCTGAGGACAGAGACCGGGGTTAGACCGGGTCTAGACCGGGTCTGAGGACAGAGACCGGGGTTAGACCGGGTCTGAGGACAGAGACTGGGGTTAGACCGGGTCTAGACCGGGTCTGAGGACAGAGACCGGGGTTAGACCGGGTCTGAGGACAGAAACTGGGGTTAGACCGGGTCTAGACCGGGTCTGAGGACAGAGACCGGGGTTAGACCGGGTCTGAGGACAGAGACCGGGGTTAGACTGGGTCTAGACCGGGTCTGAGGACAGAGACCGGGGTTAGACCGGGTCTAGACCGGGTCTGAGGACAGAGACCGGGGTTAGACCGGGTCTGAGGACAGAGACCGGGGTTAGACCGGGTCTAGACCGGGTCTGAGGACAGAGACCGGGGTTAGACCGGGTCTGAGGACAGAGACTGGGGTTAGACCGGGTCTAGACCGGGTCTGAGGACAGAGACCGGGGTTAGACTGGGTCTAGACCAGGTCTGAGGACAGAGACCGGGGTTAGACCGGGTCTAGACCGGGTCTGAGGACAGAGACCGGGTCTAGACCGGGTCTGAGGACAGAGACCGGGTCTAGACCGGGTCTGAGGACAGAGACTGGGGTTAGACCAGGTCTAGACCGGGTCTGAGGACAGAGACCGGGGTTAGACCTGGTCTGAGGACAGAGACCGGGGTTAGACCGGGTCTAGACCGGGGTTAGACCAGGGTTAGACCAGGTCTAGACCAGGTCTGAGGACAGAGACCGGGGTTAGACCGGGTCTAGACCGGGTCTGAGGACAGAGACCAAGGTTAGACCGGGTCTAGACCGGGTCTGAGGACAGAGACCGGGGTTAGACCGGGTCTAGACCGGGTCTGAGGACAGAGACCGGGGTTAGACCGGGTCTAGACCGGGGTTAGACCAGGGTTAGACCAGGTCTAGACCAGGTCTGAGGACAGAGACCGGGGTTAGACCGGGTCTAGACCGGGTCTGAGGACAGAGACCGGGTCTAGACCGGGTCTGAGGACAGAGACTGGGGTTAGACCGGGTCTAGACCGGGTTTAGTCTGGGTTTAGTCTAGTCTTACCTAGACTAAACCCAACGTCCCCTGACTCTGCAGGACTAAACCAGGACTAAACCAGGACTAAACCAGGACTAAACCAGGACTAAAGCAGGACTAAAGCAGGACTAAAGCAGGACTAAACCAGGACTAAACCAGGACTAAACCAGGACTAAACCAGGACTAAACCAGGACTAAACTAGGACTGAACCAGGACTAAACCAGGTCTAAACCAGGACTAAACCAGGACTAAACCAGGACTAAACCAGGACTAAACCAGGACTAAACCAGGACTAAACTAGGACTAAACCAGGACTAAACCAGGACTAAACCAGGACTAAACTAGGACTAAACCAGGACTAAACTAGGACTAAACCAGGATTCAAACAGGACTAATCCAACACTTACCTTTGTAGTGTTCTTTCCTCTGTCCTTCCTTCATGTTCACTTCTTTACTTTCCTTCTTCCTTGGTCCTTATCTCCTTCTTCCCTTTGTCCACTCATCCTCTGAAAACCAGAACCAAGTCAGAAACCAGGACTAAACCAGGTCTAAACCAGGACTAAACCAGGACTAAACCAGGTCTAAACCAGGTCTAAACCAGGACTAAACCAGGACTAAACCAGGTCTAAACCAGGTCTAAACCAGGACTAAACCAGGTCTAAACCAGGACTAAACCAGGACTAAACCAGGACTAAACCAGGTCTAAACCAGGTCTAAACCAGGACTAAACCAGGTCTAAACCAGGTCTAAACCAAGACTAAACCAGGACTAAACCAGGTCTAAACCAGGACTAAACCAGGTCTAAACCAGGTCTAAACCAGGTCTAAACCAGGACTAAACCAGGTCTAAACCAGGACTAAACCAGGTCTAAACCAGGACTAAAATCAGGACTAAACCAGGACTAAAACCAGGTCTAAACCAGGTCTAAACCAGGACTAAACCAGGTCTAAACCAGGACTAAACCAGGTCTAAACCAGGTCTAAACCAGGACTAAACCAGGTCTAAACCAGGTCTAAACCAGGTCTAAACCAAGACTAAACCAGGACTAAACCAGGTCTAAACCAGGACTAAACCAGGTCTAAACCAGGTCTAAACCAGGTCTAAACCAGGACTAAACCAGGTCTAAACCAGGACTAAACCAGGTCTAAACCAGGACTAAACCAGGTCTAAACCAGGACTAAACCAGGACTAAACCAGGTCTAAACCAGGTCTAAACCAGGTCTAAACCAGGACTAAACCAGGTCTAAACCAGGACTAAACCAGGTCTAAACCAGGTCTAAACCAGGACTAAACCAGGTCTAAACCAGGACTAAACCAGGTCTAAACCAGGTCTAAACCAGGACTAAACCAGGTCTAAACCAGGACTGAACCAGGTCTAAACCAGGACTAAACTAAAGCAGAATTTCAAATGTGCAAAAATAGAATAAACAGGAATCAGATGAGCAAAAAAAACACAAGAGTCAAAGAGCTAGGATCTAGGAGACAAGGAACTAGGAGACAAGGGGCTAGGAGACAAGGGGCTAGTAGACAAGGAAGTAAGGAGCTAGGACACAAGGAAACAAGGAGGTAGGAGACAAGGAAACAAGGAGCTAAGAGACAAGGAACTAGGACACAAGGAAAGAAGGAGGTAGGAGACAAGGAAACAAGGAGCTAAGAGACAAGAAACTAGGAGACAAGGAAGCAAGAAGCTAGGAGACAAGAAAATAAGGAGGTAGGAGACAAGGAAACAAGCAGACAGAGAGGAAAGGAGAGGAGGAAACGAGAGTAGTGTCCTTACCGCGGAGCAGAGATTCCTTCAGTGGAACAGGTGGAACCGAGCGCGAGCGAACGAAGCGCTCTCTCTCCTCCATCTCTCCTCCTCCTCTCTCTCCCCTCCCTCCTCTCCTCCCTCCTCCCTCCTTTCTCCTCCCTCTCTCCTCCTCCTCTCTCTCCCCTCCCTCCTCTCTCCTCTCCTCCTCCCTCTCTCCTCCTCCTTCCTCTCTCCTTCCTCTCTCCTCCTCCTTCCTCTCTCCTCCCTCTCTCCTCCTCCTCTCTCTTTTCCTTCTCTCCCTCTTTTCACTCTCTTTTCTCCCTTTCCTCCTCCCCTTGCACCCCTCTCTTTTTTCTATTTTCTCTCCTCTTCCCTCGCTCCGTCTTTTCTCGTCTCTTACCTCATTTTCCAGTTCTCTCTCTCCTTTATACCTTCTCTCTCTTTTTGCCCTCACCCCATCTTTCTTTCTTCTTTCCCTCCCCTCTCTCCATTCTCCCGACATCACTCTTTCCCTCTCTCCTCTCCCTCTCTCCTCTCCCTCTCTCTGCTCCTCCTCCTCTCCCTCTCTCTCTCCCCTCCCTCTCTCTGCTTCTCCTCCCTCTCTCTCTCTCTCCTCTCCCTCTCTCTGCTTCTCCTCTCTCTCCTCCCTCTCTCTGCTTCTCCTCCCTCTCTCTCTCTCTCCTCTCCCTCTCTCTGCTTCTCCTCTCTCTCCTCCCTCTCTCTGCTTCTCCTCCCTCTCTCTCTCCTCTCCCTCTCTCTGCTCCTCTCCCTCTCTCTGCTTCTCCTCTCTCTCCTCCCTCTCTCTGCTCCTCTCCCTCTCTCTCTCTCTCCTCTCCCTGCTCCTCTCCCTCTCTCTGCTTCTCCTCCCTCTCTCTCTCTCTCCTCTCCCTGCTCCTCTCCCTCTCTCTGCTCCTCCTCCCTCTCTCTCTCCCTCTCTCTCTCCCTCTCTCTCCTCTCCCTCTCTCTGCTCCTCCTCCTCCTCTCCCTCTCCTCTCTCTCTCTCTGCTCCTCCTCCCTCTCTCTCCTCCTCCCTCTTCCTCTCTCCCCTCCTCCCTCTTTCTCTCTCCTCTCTCTCTGCTCCTCCTCCCTCTCTCTCTCCTCTCTCTCTCTCTGCTCCTCCTCCCTCTCTCTCCTCCTCTTTCTCTCTCTCCTCTCTCTCCCTCTCTCTGCTTCTCCTCCCTCTCTCTCTCTCCCTCTCTCTCTCTCCTCTCTGCTCCTCCTCCCTCTCTCTTTCCTCTCTCTCTCTCTGCTCCTCCTCCCTCTCTCTCTCCTCTCTCTCTCTCTGCTCCTCCTCTCCCTCTCTCTCCTCCTCCCTCTCTCTCTCCTCTCTCTCTCTCTGCTCCTCCTCTCCTCTCTCTCTCCTCTCTCTCTCTTTTTCACACTTCTCTTTGTTTCCTCTCTGTAAAATCTGTTGCATCAGATTAATAATTATATATCCTCCTTTTGTTTTTCCTCTTTTCCGGACCGAAAGTGGAGGAGGAGCTCTGAGGAGGAGGAGCTCTGAGGAGGAGGAGCTCTGAGGAGGAGGAGCTCTGAGGAGGAGGAGCTCTGAGGAGGAGGAGCTCTGAGGAGGAGGAGCTCTGAGGAGGAGGAGCTCTGAGGAGGAGGAGCTCTGAGGAGGAGGAGGAGGAGCTCTGAGGAGGAGGAGCTCTGAGGAGGAGGAGGAGGAGCTCTGAGGAGGAGGAGGAGGAGCTCTGAGGAGGAGGAGGAGGAGCTCTGAGGAGGAGGAGGAGCTCTGAGGAGGACCCCAGATCTCCCTCTCGCCAGACACTTCCTCCTCCTCCTCTGTCCTCGGCCCTCCCCCATGTGGAGGAGCAGCGACTCTACGCCGAGCTGCTCCCACCAAACTCATTTAACAGAACTGAAAATCTCACAAAAAACGTGTTTGAGTCTGAGAGACAAGAGTCTCCTTCTCTCCTCCCCCTCATCCTTCCTTCCTTGCCTCCTTCTCTCCTCCCCCTCATCCTTCCTTCCTTGCCTCCTTCTCTCCTCCCCCCTCATCCTTCCTTCCTTGCCTCCTTCTCTCCTCCCCCCTCATCCTTCCTTCCTTGCCTCCTTCTCTCCTCCCCCTCATCCTTCCTTCCTTGCCTCCTTCTCTCCTCCCCCTCATCCTTCCTTCCTTGTCTCCTTCTCTCCTCCCCCCTCATCCTTCCTTCCTTGTCTCCTTCTCTCCTCCCCCTCATCCTTCCTTCCTTGCCTCCTTCTCTCCTCCCCTCATCCTTCCTTCCTTGCCTCCTTCTCTCCTCCCCTCATCCTTCCTTCCTTGTCTCCTTCTCTCCTCCCCCCTCATCCTTCCTTCCTTGCCTCCTTCTCTCCTCCCCCCTCATCCTTCCTTCCTTGCCTCCTTCTCTCCTCCCCCTCATCCTTCCTTCCTTGTCTCCTTCTCTCCTACCCCCTCATCCTTCCTTCCTTGTCTCCTTCTCTCCTCCCCCTCATCCTTCCTTCCTTGCCTCCTTCTCTCCTCCCCCTCATCCTTCCTTCCTTGCCTCCTTCTCTCCTCCCCCTCATCCTTCCTTCCTTGTCTCCTTCTCTCCTCCCCCCTCATCCTTCCTTCCTTGTCTCCTTCTCTCCTCCCCCCTCATCCTTCCTTCCTTGTCTCCTTCTCTCCTCCCCCCTCATCCTTCCTTCCTTCCTTCCTTGTCTCCTTCTTCCTTAAATCTCCTTGTCAAGTCGTTTCCTTAATCCTCCCTCACACGTCTCCTTCAAGTCAACCAGGTCTAAACCAGGTCTAAACTAGGACTAAACCAGGTCTAAACTAGGACTAAACCAGGACTAAACCAGGTCTAAACTAGGACTAAACCAGGACTAAACCAGGTCTAAACCAGGACTAAACCAGGACTAAACCAGGTCTAAACCAGGACTAATCCAGGACTAAACCAGGTCTAAACTAGGACTAAACCAGGTCTAAACCAGGACTAAACTAGGACTAAACCAGGACTAAACCAGGTCTAAACCAGGACTAAACCAGGACTAAACCAGGTCTAAACCAGGACTAAACCAGGACTAAACCAGGTCTAAACCAGGACTAATCCAGGACTAAACCAGGACTAAACCAGGTCTAAACCAGGACTAAACCAGGTCTAAACCAGGTCTAAACCAGGACTAAACTAGGACTAAACCAGGTCTAAACCAGGACTAAACTAGGACTAAACCAGGTCTAAACCAGGTCTAATCCAGGTCTAATCCAGTCCACTTTATTTCTACAGCACATTTCATAAACTGAGAGCGTTTCCAAAGTGCTGCACAAAACCATCATTTAAAATAAACAAATAACCACAGAAACTGTTTAAAATAAACAAATAATCAAACGCCCTCCCAGAGTGCAGACAAATACATATACCATCAAAGAATAAAAACAATAAAAGATAAAAACACTAAAAAAATAAAATTAATAAAAAATAAATACTCTAAGAACAATAAAATACTAAAACACCCTAGAATACAGTAAAAGACACAGAGGACCACACAACTCCCGCGGTGTTAAAAGCCAGAGAATAAAAGTGGGTCTTAAGACGAGACTTAAAACACTCCACAGGGGGCGCTGCTCGGACGTGGGGGGATCAGGGCGTTCCACTCCACAGGGGGCGCTGCTCGGACGTGGGGGGGGCAGGGCGTTCCACTCCACAGGGGGCGCTGCTCGGAAGACGGGGGTGAAGGGCGTTCCCCTCCACAGGGGGCGCTGCTCGGGCGTGGGGGTCAGGCGTTCCACTCCACAGGCGCTGCTCGGGACGTGGGGGGCAGGCGTTCCACTCCACAGGCGCTGCTCGGGCGTGGGGGCAGGGCGTTCCACTCCACAGGGGGCGCTGCTCGGACGTGGGGGGGCAGGGCGTTCCACTCCACAGGGGGCGCTGGTCGGGCGTGGGGGCAGGCGTTCCACTCCACAGGGGCGCTGCTCGGGACGTGGGGATCAGGGCGTTCACTCCACAGGGGCGCTGCTCGGGACGTGGGGGGGTCAGGGCGTTCCACTCCACAGGGCGCTGCTCGGGACGTGGGGCAGGGCGTTCCACCCCCCCGGGGGCGCGGCGCGGACGTGGGGGCAGGCGTTCCACTCCACAGGGGGCGCTGCTCGGACGTGGGGGATCAGGGCGTTCCACTCCCACAGGGCGCTGCTCGGGCGTGGGGGCAGGCGTTCCACTCCACAGGGCGCTGCTCGGGCGTGGGGGGCAGGGCGTTCCCACTCCACAGGCGCTGCTCGGGCGTGGGGGCAGGGCGTTCCACTCCACAGGGGCGCTGCTCGGGCGTGGGGGTCAGGCGTTCCCACTCCACAGGGCGCTGCTCGGGCGTGGGGGCAGGGCGTTCCCACTCCACAGGCGCCGCCGACGTGGGGGGCCGGGCGTTCCACTCCACAGGGGGCGCCGCTCGGACGTGGGGGCAGGCGTTCACTCCACAGGGCGCTGCTCGGGACGTGGGGGATCAGGCGTTCCACTCCACAGGGGGCGCTGCTCGGACGTGGGGGTCAGGGCGTTCCACTCCACAGGGGGCGCTGCTCGGGACGTGGGGGATCAGGCGTTCCACTCCACAGGCGCTGCTCGGACGTAGAGGGGCAGGGCGTTCCACTCCACAGGGGCGCTGCTCGGACGTGGGGGCAGGCGTTCCACTCCACAGGCGCTGCTCGGACGTGGGGATCAGGCGTTCCACTCCACAGGGGCGCTGCTCGGGCGTAAGAGGCAGGGCGTTCCACTCCACAGGGGGCGCCGCTCGGACGTGGGGATCAGGCGTTCCACTCCACAGGGCGCTGCTCGGGCGTGGGGGGCAGGGCGTTCCACTCCACAGGGGGCGCTGCTCGGGCGTGGGGGGCAGGGCGTTCCACTCCACAGGGGCGCTGCTCGGGCGTGGGGATCAGGCGTTCCCACTCCACAGGGCGCTGCTCGGACGTGGGGATCAGGGCGTTCCACTCCACAGGGGGCGCTGCTCGGACGTGGGGGATCAGGGCGTTCCACTCCACAGGGCGCTGCTCGGGACGTGGGGGTCAGGCGTTCCACTCCACAGGGGCGCTGCTCGGGACGTGGGGGCAGAGCGTTCCACTCCACAGGGCGCTGCTCGGGCGTGGGGATCAGGCGTTCCACTCCACAGGGGCGCTGCTCGGACGTGGGGATCAGGCGTTCCACTCCACAGGGCGCTGCTCGGGCGTGGGGGCAGGGCGTTCCCACTCCACAGGGGCGCTGCTCGGACGTGGGGATCAGGCGTTCCACTCCACAGGGCGCTGCTCGGGCGTGGGGGCAGGGCGTTCCACTCCACAGGGCGCTGCTCGGACGTGGGGGGGGCAGGGCGTTCCACTCCACAGGGGGCGCTGCTCGGACGTGGGGGGGCAGGGCGTTCCACTCCACAGGGGGCGCTGCTCGGACGTGGGGGGGCAGGGCGTTCCACTCCACAGGGGGCGCTGCTCGGACGTGGGGGGGCAGGGCGTTCCACTCCACAGGGGGCGCTGCTCGGACGTGGGGGGGGCAGGGCGTTCCACTCCACAGGGGGCGCTGCTCGGACGTGGGGGGGGCAGGGCGTTCCACTCCACAGGGGGCGCTGCTCGGACGTGGGGGGGGCAGGGCGTTCCACTCCACAGGGGGCGCTGCTCGGACGTGGGGCGTTCCAGAGTTTAGGACCAACCACAGAAAAAGCTCTGTCCCCTCTGGATTTAAGTCTGGTCTTAGGCACCACGAGCTGGAGCTGCCCTCAGACCTCAGACCTCAGACCTCAGACCTCAGACCTCAGACCTCAGACCTCAGACCTCAGACCTCAGACTGAACCGGAGTGGAGATTTGGATGAGGTCCGAGATCTAATCCGGGGCCAGTCCATTCAAAGCTTTAAAAACAAACAATAAAATTTTAAAATCAATTCTAAAACGAACAGGAAGCCAGTGCAAAGACGCAAGAATTGGGGCGATGTGCTCACGTTTTTTGAGTCCTGTTAAAAGTCGTGCCGCAGAGTTCTGGACTAACTGTAAGCGTGAAAGAGCATTTTGTGATATGCCAGTTTAAAGAGCATTACAGTCGTCCAGACGCGAAGAAATAAAGGCGTGAACGACTTGTTCAGAGTGCTTAAAACTTAAAAACGGCTCGACTTTGGATAAAAGGTGAAGATGATAAAAGCCTGATTTAACGACTGTGTTGATCTGCTTGCTGAGTTTTAAATCCCTGTCCATGGTGACAGTTGGTCGGTGGTGAAGGGATGAACATTATCTTTAAAGGGGCCCAAGTCCAATGAGGGATCAGTGGCCCAAAGAGCACAACTTCAGTTTTCCCTTCATTCAAACAGAGAAAATTTTGGGCCAACCAGGCCTTGACGTCACCAAGGCAGTTCAACAGGGGTGTCAGGGGTTCGCTTAGAAATCGGAAGATAAATCTGTCATCGGCGTAAAAATGATATAAAATGCCATGTTTTTTTAAAAATTGCACTGAGTGGGAGCAGGTAGAGGGTAAAAAGAATAGGGCCAAGAATTGACCCCTGGGGGACTCCACAGTGCAACGGAGCAGCAGACGAGGTGGAGGCCCCCAGCCTGACAGTGCAGGATCTCCCACACAGATAAGACCTGAACCAGTTTAAGGCCCCTGACACCCACACAGTTTAGGGCCCCTGACACCCACACAGTTTAGGGCCCCTGACACCCACACAGTTTAGGGCCCCTGACACCCACACAGTTTAGGGCCCCTGACACCCACACAGTTTAGGGCCCCTGACACCCACACAGTTTAGGGCCCCTGACACCCACACAGTCTTCAAGGCAGTTTGAAAGAGCTGCATGTGGTCGACTGTGTCAAAAGCAGCAGGTCTAAAAGCACTAAAATGGCAGAGCTGCCGCCATCATTAAAAACCTTTAAAAGGGCCGACTCGGTGCTCTGCAGGGGAAACGCTCTAAAGTCCCCGGTGCTTTTAAAAACGCTGTAATTGACAAAGAACATTTTTCCAACACTTTAGCCAAAAAAGGAAGTTTAGAGATTGGACGGAAAGTTGAAACATTTGATGAGTCCAAACTTGGTTTCTTAAGGAGAAGTTCGATTACAGCCTTTAAAAACATGAAGGTGCAACACCAGAGACAAGACTGCGGTTCAGAATTTCACACCTACACTCGAGCCAATGGTTCAGACCTCCTTAAATAACCTCGGAGGGACTGGAACCAGGACTAAACTAGGACTAAACCAGGACTAAACTAGGACTAAACCAGGACTAAACCAGGTCTAAACCAGGACTAAACCAGGTCTAAACCAGGTCTAAACCAGGTCTAAACCAGGTCTAAACCAGGACTAAACCAGGTCTAAACCAGGTCTAAACCAGGTCTAAACCAGGTCTAAACCAGGACTAAACCAGGACTAAACCAGGTCTAAACCAGGTCTAAACCAGGACTAAACCAGGTCTAAACCAGGTCTAAACCAGGTCTAAACCAGGTCTAAACCAGGACTAAACCAGGACTAAACCAGGTCTAAACCAGGTCTAAACCAGGACTAAACCAGGTCTAAACCAGGTCTAAACCAGGACTAAACCAGGTCTAAACCAGGTCTAAACCAGGTCTAAACCAGGTCTAAACCAGGACTAAACCAGGTCTAAACCAGGTCTAAACCAGGTCTAAACCAGGTCTAAACCAGGACTAAACCAGGTCTAAACCAGGTCTAAACCAGGTCTAAACCAGGACTAAACCAGGACTAAACCAGGTCTAAACCAGGTCTAAACCAGGACTAAACCAGGTCTAAACCAGGTCTAAACCAGGACTAAACCAGGTCTAAACCAGGTCTAAACCAGGTCTAAACCAGGACTAAACCAGGTCTAAACCAGGTCTAAACCAGGTCTAAACCAGGTCTAAACCAGGACTAAACCAGGTCTAAACCAGGTCTAAACCAGGTCTAAACCAGGTCTAAACCAGGACCAAACCAGGACTAAACCAGGTCTAAACCAGGTCTAAACCAGGACTAAACCAGGTCTAAACCAGGTCTAAACCAGGTCTAAACCAGGTCTAAACCAGGACTAAACCAGGACTAAACCAGGTCTAAACCAGGTCTAAACCAGGACTAAACCAGGTCTAAACCAGGTCTAAACCAGGTCTGAACCAGGTCTGAACCAGGTCTAAACCAGGACTAAACCAGGTCTAAACCAGGTCTAAACCAGGACTAAACCAGGTCTAAACCAGGTCTAAACCAGGTCTAAACCAGGTCTAAACCAGGACTAAACCAGGTCTAAACCAGGTCTAAACCAGGTCTAAACCAGGTCTAAACCAGGACTAAACCAGGTCTAAACCAGGTCTAAACCAGGACTAAACCAGGTCTAAACCAGGTCTAAACCAGGTCTAAACCAGGTCTAAACCAGGACTAAACCAGGACTAAACCAGGTCTAAACCAGGTCTAAACCAAGACTAAACCAGGTCTAAACCAGGTCTAAACCAGGACTAAACCAGGTCTAAACCAGGTCTAAACCAGGACTAAACCAGGTCTAAACCAGGTCTAAACCAGGTCTAAACCAGGACTAAACCAGGACTAAACACAGGTCTAAACCAGGTCTAAACCAGGTCTAAACCAGGTCTAAACCAGGACTAAACCAGGTCTAAACCAGGTCTAAACCAGGTCTAAACCAGGACTAAACCAGGACTAAACCAGGTCTAAACCAGGTCTAAACCAGGACTAAACCAGGTCTAAACCAGGTCTAAACCAGGTCTAAACCAGGACTAAACCAGGACTAAACCAGGTCTAAACCAGGTCTAAACCAGGTCTAAACCAGGACTAAACCAGGTCTAAACCAGGTCTAAACCAGGACTAAACCAGGTCTAAACCAGGTCTAAACCAGGTCTAAACCAGGACTAAACCAGGTCTAAACCAGGTCTAAACCAGGTCTAAACCAGGACTAAACCAGGTCTAAACCAGGTCTAAACCAGGTCTAAACCAGGACTAAACCAGGACTAAACCAGGTCTAAACCAGGACTAATCCAGGTCTAATCCAGGTCTAAACCAGGTCTAAACCAGGTCTAAACCAGGACTAAACCAGGTCTAAACCAGGTCTAAACCAGGTCTAAACCAGGACTAAACCAGGTCTAAACCAGGTCTAAACCAGGTCTAAACCAGGTCTAAACCAGGACTAAACCAGGTCTAAACCAGGTCTAAACCAGGTCTAAACCAGGTCTAAACCAGGTCTAAACCAGGACTAAACCAGGTCTAAACCAGGTCTAAACCAGGACTAAACCAGGTCTAAACCAGGTCTAAACCAGGTCTAAACCAGGACTAAACCAGGTCTAAACCAGGTCTAAACCAGGACTAAACCAGGTCTAAACCAGGTCTAAACCAGGACTAATCCAGGTCTAAACCAGGTCTAAACCAGGTCTAAACCAGGTCTAAACCAGGTCTAAACCAGGACTAAACCAGGTCTAAACCAGGTCTAAACCAGGACTAAACCAGGTCTAAACCAGGTCTAAACCAGGACTAAACCAGGTCTAAACCAGGTCTAAACCAGGACTAAACCAGGTCTAAACCAGGTCTAAACCAGGACTAATCCAGGTCTAAACCAGGTCTAAACCAGGTCTAAACCAGGTCTAAACCAGGTCTAAACCAGGTCTAAACCAGGTCTAAACCAGGTCTAAACCAGGACTAAACCAGGTCTAAACCAGGTCTAAACCAGGTCTAAACCAGGTCTAAACCAGGACTAAACCAGGTCTAAACCAGGTCTAAACCAGGTCTAAACCAGGTCTAAACCAGGACCAAACCAGGACTAAACCAGGTCTAAACCAGGTCTAAACCAGGACTAAACCAGGTCTAAACCAGGTCTAAACCAGGTCTAAACCAGGTCTAAACCAGGACTAAACCAGGACTAAACCAGGTCTAAACCAGGTCTAAACCAGGACTAAACCAGGTCTAAACCAGGTCTAAACCAGGTCTAAACCAGGTCTAAACCAGGTCTAAACCAGGACTAAACCAGGTCTAAACCAGGTCTAAACCAGGACTAAACCAGGTCTAAACCAGGTCTAAACCAGGTCTAAACCAGGTCTAAACCAGGACTAAACCAGGTCTAAACCAGGTCTAAACCAGGACTAAACCAGGACTAAACCAGGTCTAAACCAGGTCTAAACCAGGACTAAACCAGGTCTAAACCAGGTCTAAACCAGGTCTAAACCAGGTCTAAACCAGGACTAAACCAGGACTAAACCAGGTCTAAACCAGGTCTAAACCAAGACTAAACCAGGTCTAAACCAGGTCTAAACCAGGACTAAACCAGGTCTAAACCAGGACTAAACCAGGTCTAAACCAGGTCTAAACCAGGTCTAAACCAGGACTAAACCAGGACTAAACACAGGTCTAAACCAGGTCTAAACCAGGTCTAAACCAGGTCTAAACCAGGACTAAACCAGGTCTAAACCAGGTCTAAACCAGGTCTAAACCAGGACTAAACCAGGACTAAACCAGGTCTAAACCAGGTCTAAACCAGGACTAAACCAGGTCTAAACCAGGTCTAAACCAGGTCTAAACCAGGACTAAACCAGGACTAAACCAGGTCTAAACCAGGTCTAAACCAGGTCTAAACCAGGACTAAACCAGGTCTAAACCAGGTCTAAACCAGGACTAAACCAGGTCTAAACCAGGTCTAAACCAGGTCTAAACCAGGTCTAAACCAGGTCTAAACCAGGACTAAACCAGGTCTAAACCAGGTCTAAACCAGGTCTAAACCAGGACTAAACCAGGTCTAAACCAGGTCTAAACCAGGTCTAAACCAGGACTAAACCAGGACTAAACCAGGTCTAAACCAGGACTAATCCAGGTCTAATCCAGGTCTAAACCAGGTCTAAACCAGGTCTAAACCAGGACTAAACCAGGTCTAAACCAGGTCTAAACCAGGTCTAAACCAGGACTAAACCAGGTCTAAACCAGGTCTAAACCAGGTCTAAACCAGGTCTAAACCAGGACTAAACCAGGTCTAAACCAGGTCTAAACCAGGTCTAAACCAGGTCTAAACCAGGTCTAAACCAGGTCTAAACCAGGACTAAACCAGGTCTAAACCAGGTCTAAACCAGGTCTAAACCAGGACTAAACCAGGTCTAAACCAGGTCTAAACCAGGACTAAACCAGGTCTAAACCAGGTCTAAACCAGGACTAATCCAGGTCTAAACCAGGTCTAAACCAGGTCTAAACCAGGTCTAAACCAGGTCTAAACCAGGTCTAAACCAGGACTAAACCAGGTCTAAACCAGGTCTAAACCAGGACTAAACCAGGTCTAAACCAGGTCTAAACCAGGACTAAACCAGGTCTAAACCAGGTCTAAACCAGGACTAAACCAGGTCTAAACCAGGTCTAAACCAGGACTAATCCAGGTCTAAACCAGGTCTAAACCAGGTCTAAACCAGGTCTAAACCAGGACTAAACCAGGTCTAAACCAGGTCTAAACCAGGTCTAGTTTCTTGTGTTTTCTCATTACGGTTAATTCCACATAATAAAAGACGGGATTAGATTAGTTCAGTTTCATCGAGTTAGGCTCAAGAAACATCCTCGCCTCCTACCTCCTCTCTCCTCCTCTCCTGTCTCCTCCTTTCCTATCTCCTCCTCTCCTATCTTCTCCTTTCCTATCTCCTCCTCTCCTGTCTCCTCCTTTCCTATCTCCTCCTCTCCTGTCTCCTCCTTTCCTATCTCCTCCTCTCCTGTCTCCTCCTTTCCTATCTCCTCCTCTCCTGTCTCCTCCTTTCCTATCTCCTCCTCTCCTATGTCCTTATCTCCTGTCTCCTATCTCCTCCTCTCCTAGCTCCTACCTCCTATCTCCTCCTCTCCTATCTCCTCCTGTCCTATCTCCTCATCTCCTACCTCCTATCTCCTCCTGTCCTATCTCCTCCTCTCCTACCTCCTATCTCCTCCTCTCCTATGTCCTCATCTCCTGTCTCCTATCTCCTCCTCTCCTGTCTCCTATCTCCTCCTCTCCTACCTCCTCCTCTCCTCCCCTCCTGTCTCCTCGTATCCTGTATCCTCACCTCCTATCTCTTCCTCTCCTATCTCATCTCCTATATCCTTGTCTCCTGTTTCCTTGTCTCCTCCTCTCCTATCTCCTTGCTTGACATCCTCTTCTCTCCTATTTACTCATCTCCTATGTCCTCGTCTCCAGTCTCCTCGTCTCCTATCTGCTCGTCTCCTATCTCCTTGCCTCCTCATCTCCACTCTCCTTGTCTCCTATTTCCTCATCTCCTATATCCTTGTTGCATATCTCCTCGTCTCCAGGCTCCTCATCTCCTACCTCCTCGTCTCCTACCTCCTCATCTCCTACCTCCTTGTCTCCTGACACTCTTCTGCCTTGAACACGTCGGATTTTATGGGCTCACGCTGGGGGGTTCTACGTGTATGTTTATGGCCGAATGTTCAGCCGTTACCATGGCGACACTGCGCAGACTTTAGCAACAGAAAAACATTTAAAACATTTTCTTTTCCTGGTGTTAAAACAAACCTCAGACAGAGCAGTGCCTCCAGTTAGCGTCACACCTCCGGGGAGTGGGATTTCACTTCCTTCCTTTTCTCCTTCCTTATTTCATTTCCTTCCTTCCTTTTCTCCTTCCTTATTTCATTTCCTTCCTTCCTTTTCTCCTTCCTTTTCTCCTTCCTTATTTAATTTCCTTCCTTCCTTTTCTCCTTCCTTATTTAATTTCCTTCGTTCCTTTGTTCCTTCCTTTTCTCCTTCCTTATTTCATTTCCTTCCTTCCTTTGTTCCTTCCTTATTTCATTTCCTTCCTTCCTTTTCTCCTTCCTTATTTAATTTCCTTCCTTCCTTTTCTCCTTCCTTATTTAATTTCCTTCCTTCCTTTCCTCCTTCCTTATTTAATTTCTTTCGTTCCTTTGTTCCTTCCTTTTCTTCTTCCTTATTTAATTTCCTTCGTTCCTTCCTTATTTAATTTCCTTCCTTCCTTTTCTCCTTCCTTATTTCATTTCCTTCCTTCCTTTTCTCCTTCCTTATTTCATTTCCTTCCTTCCTTTTCTCCTTCCTTATTTAATTTCCTTCATTCCTTTTCTCCTTCCTTATTTAATTTCCTTCGTTCCTTTTCTCCTTCCTTCCTTTTCTCCTTCCTTATTTAATTTCCTTCGTTCCTTTTCTCCTTCCTTATTTCATTTCCTTCCTTCCTTTTCTCCTTCCTTATTTCATTTCCTTCCTTCCTTTTTTCTTTCATTTCATTTCCTTCCTTCCTTTTCTCCTTCCTTATTTCATTTCCTTCCTTCCTTTTCTCCTTCCTTCCTTTTCTCCTTCCTTATTTAATTTCCTTCGTTCCTTTTCTCCTTCCTTATTTAATTTCCTTCGTTCCTTTTCTCCTTCCTTATTTCATTTCCTTCCTTCCTTTTCTCTTTCCTTATTTCATTTCCTTTGTTCCTTCCTTTTTCTTCTTCCTTATTTTGATTCCTTCTTTGCTCATTGACTTTTTTGTCTTATTTAATTTCCTTTCGTTCCTTCCTTTTCTCCTTCGTTATTTCATTTCCTTCATTCCTTCCTTTTTCTCCTTCCTAATTTCATTTCCTTCGTTCCTTCCTTTTTCTTCTTCCTTATTTTGATTCTTTCTTTGCTCATTGACTTTTTTGTCTCCCTCCTTATTTAATTTCCTTCATTCCTTCCTTTTCTCTTCTTCCTCTTGTCTCCTCTCTCCTTCTTTTCTCTCCTTTTTCATCTCCTTTCTTGGTTCCTTCCTTGTCTCCTTTTCTCCCTTGGCTCCTAAAATTCCTTCTTTTCTTTCCTCGATCACCTCCTTTCCTTCCTTGTCTCCTTTCCTCACTCTTCTCCTAAGCTCCCTAGTCTCCTTTCCTCCCTTGCCTCCTAAGCTTCCTTGCGTCCTCTGTCCTTTCCTTCATCCTTTATCAGTGACACTAAGGAGTTAATGAGGACACTTCACAAAGGATCCTTAAATCCTTCCCTAATCCAGGACCAGGTCTAAACCAGGACTAAACCAGGACTAAACCAGGTCTAAACCAGGTCTAAACCAGGACTAAACCAGGACTAAACCAGGTCTAAACCAGGTCTAAACCAGGACTAAACCAGAACTAAACCAGGACTAAACCAGGTCTAAACCAGGTCTAAACCAGGTCTAAACCAGGACTGAACCAGGACTAAACCAGGACTGAACCAGGACTAAACCAGGACTAAACCAGGACTAAACCAGAACTAAACCAGGACTAAACCAGGACTAAACCAGGACTGAAGCAGGACAGATGGTCTGGTCTCTGGTCCTAGTCCTGGTCTCTGGTCCTAGTCCTGGTCTCTGGTCCTAGTCCTGGTCTCTGGTCTCAGCTGTTTGTATAATCGTTATAATCAGGGAATAATCACACTTAATGACACAGAAGAGTCTCCTCCTCTTTACGCTCCTTTTCTCTCTGTCCCCCAATCCCTCCATCCTCCTTTCCTCCATTCTCTTTTCCTCTCCTCCTCTCTTCTCCTCTTGTCCTCTCCTTTCCTCCTCCTCTCCTCTCTCCTCTTGTACTTTCTTCCTCTCTTCTCTCCTTTCCTCTCCTCCTCTCTCCTCCTCTCTTCCTCCTCCTTTCCTCTCCTCTCCTCCTTTCCTCTCCTCCTCTTCTCTCGTATATTCACTTTCTTCTCGTTCTTATGTAACTCAGACACTGCAGCAGTTTGAATCTGACACTGCAGCAGAAACAGACCGAGCCCAGACCCCGATCCAGACCTGGATCCAGACCCGGATCCAGACCTGGATCCAGACCCGGATCCAGACCTGGATCCAGACCCGGATCCAGACCTGGATCCAGACCCGGATCCAGACCCGGATCCAGACCAGGTCCCGTCCCGGTCCCGGTCTGGGATCCTGATTTAGGTTTTAGGGAGAAGTTTACACAAAAAGTCTCCACATGATTCAGGGACAAAAAAGTACTAAACCAGGTCTAAACCAGGTCTAAACCAGGACTAAACCAGGTCTAAACCAGGACTAAACCAGGACTAAACCAGGACTAAAGTTCTGGGAATTGAACTCGAGACTTTGCTGTTTGTGTTTTGTGACAGAAGCTGGTTCTGCTCAAAGTCGAGTCGAGTTTCCTGTTTTCACCAAACCAGAGGAGACCATGCAGGTGTCCAGCTGTGATCCGAGCAGCTTCAGGAGACCATGCAGGTGTCCAGCTGTGATCCGAGCAGCTTCAGGAGACCATGCAGGCGTCCAGCTGTGATCTGAGCAGCTTCAGGAGACCATGCAGGCGTCCAGCTGTGATCTGAGCAGCTTCAGGAGACCATGCAGGCGTCCAGCTGTGATCTGAGCAGCTTCAGGAGACCATGCAGGTGTCCAGCTGTGATCCGAGCAGCTTCAGGAGACCATGCAGGTGTCCAGCTGTGATCCGAGCAGCTTCAGGAGACCATGCAGGTGTCCAGCTGTGATCCGAGCAGCTTCAGGAGACCATGCAGGCGTCCAGCTGTGATCCGAGCAGCTTCAGCAGACCATGCAGGTGTCCAGCTCTCCTCCTTTCAGCTGTTCAGGTTTGATGTGTGGAGGAGGAGCTGCACCAAAACACTGCATCAGCACTGGATTATACAACAGAAAACCAGGACTAAACCAGGACTAAACCAGGTCTAAACCAGGACTAAACCAGGTCTAAACCAGGACTAAACCAGGTCTAAACCAGGACTAAACCAGGACTAAACCAGGACTAAACCAGGACTATATCAGGACTGAACCAGGACTAAACCAGGACTAAACCAGGACTAAACCAGGTCTAAACCAGGACTAAACCAGGACTAAACCAGGACTAAACCAGGTCTAAACCAGGACTAAACCAGGACTAAACCAGGACTAAACCAGGACTATATCAGGACTATATCAGGACTGAACCAGGACTAAACCAGGACTAAACCAGGACTAAACCAGGTCTAAACCAGGACTAAACCAGGACTAAACCAGGACTAAACCAGGACTATATCAGGACTGAACCAGGACTAAACCAGGACTAAACCAGGACTGAACCAGGTCTAAACCAGGACTGAACCAGGTCTAAACCAGGACTAAACCAGGACTGAACCAGGACTAAACCAGGTCTAAACCAGGACTAAACCAGGTCTAAACCAGGACTAAACCAGGACTAAACCAGGACTAAACCAGGACTATATCAGGACTGAACCAGGACTAAACCAGGACTAAACCAGGACTAAACCAGGTCTAAACCAGGACTAAACCAGGACTAAACCAGGACTAAACCAGGACTATATCAGGACTGAACCAGGACTAAACCAGGACTAAACCAGGACTGAACCAGGTCTAAACCAGGACTGAACCAGGTCTAAACCAGGACTAAACCAGGACTGAACCAGGACTAAACCAGGTCTAAACCAGGACTAAACCAGGACTAAACCAGGACTATATCAGGACTGAACCAGGACTAAACCAGGACTAAACCAGGACTGAACCAGGTCTAAACCAGGACTGAACCAGGACTAAACCAGGACTAAACCAGGACTAAACCAGGACTAAACCAGGACTGAACCAGGTCTAAACCAGGACTAAACCAGGACTAAACCAGGTCTAAACCAGGACTAAACCAGGTCTAAACCAGGACTAAACCAGGTCTAAACCAGGACTAAACCAGGACTAAACCAGGACTAAACCAGGTCTAAACCAGGACTAAACCAGGACTAAACCAGGACTAGACCAGGACTAGACCAGGACTAGACCAGGACTGAACCGTGTTAAACTGGGACTGGATCAGGTCCAGGATCAGGTCCGGAGTCTGATGTTCTGGGGCAGGTTGGACTTCAGACGTGCGGATTTCCTGAGACTGCGAACGCCTCGTGAGAATCGGCAGGTGAAACTCAGACCTGGTTTAGTCCTTCGACTTTGGAGCGGCTTTGTTCAGAACCACGGACAGCTCCTTCGGGATTCACATCGTGTTCACTCATAAAATCCTCCTCAAAGTTGGACCAGAAACTAGGTCGAAACTAAAGGACTAAAGCAGGACTAAAGCAGGACTAAACCAGGACCAGAAAGAGATCTAAACCAGGACTGAACAGCACAGGAAGAGAAACTAAACCGGGACTAAACGTGAGCAGGTCTAAATCAGGGTCTTAATCCGTCTGCAGCAGGACTCAGGGATGGGACCTCTTTTATCTCTGCGCTCTGATTGGCCGATCAGCAGCTTGTTGCTAGGCGACAGGGGAGTTCCCGAAGCGCTGCTAAACCAGGACTAAACCAGGTCTGAATCTGGACTAAACCAGGTCTAAATCAGGACTAAACTAGGTCTAAACCAGGACTAAATCAGGACTAAACCAGGTCTGAATCTGGACTAAACCAGGACTAAACCAGGTCTGAATCTGGACTAAACCAGGACTAAACCAGGTCTAAATCAGGACTAAACCAGGTCTGAATCTGGACTAAACCAGGACTAAACCAGGTCTGAATCTGGACTAAACCAGGACTAAACCAGGTCTGAATCTGGACTAAACCAGGACTGAATCTGGACTAAACCAGGACTAAACCAGGTCTGAATCTGGACTAAACCAGGACTAAACCAGGTCTGAATCTGTACTAAACCAGTTCTAAACCAGGACTAAACCAGGTCTGAATCTGGACTAAACCAGGTCTGAATCTGGACTAAACCAGTTCTAAACCAGGTCTGAATCTGGACTAAACCAGGTCTGAATCTGGACTAAACCAGGTCTAAATCAGGACTAAACCAGGACTAAACCAGGTCTAAATCAGGTCTAAACCAGGACTAAACCAGGACTAAACCAGGTCTAAATCAGGACTAAACCAGGTCTGAATCTGGACTAAACCAGGACTAAACCAGGTCTGAATCTGGACTAAACCAGGACTAAACCAGGTCTGAATCTGGACTAAACCAGGACTAAACCAGGACTGAATCTGGACTAAACCAGGTCTGAATCTGGACTAAACCAGGTCTAAATCAGGACTAAACCAGGTCTAAATCAGGTCTAAACCAGGACTAAACCAGTTCTAAACCAGGACTAAACCAGGTCTGAATCTGGACTAAACCAGGACTGAATCTGGACTAAACCAGGTCTAAATCAGGACTAAACCAGGTCTAAATCAGGTCTAAACCAGGACTAAACCAGGTCTAAACCAGGACTAAACCAGGTCTGAATCTGGACTAAACCAGGACTAAACCAGGTCTGAATCTGGACTAAACCAGGTCTGAATCTGGACTAAACCAGGTCTAAATCAGGACTAAACCAGGTCTAAACCAGGTCTAAATCAGGACTAAACCAGGACTAAACCAGGTCTGAATCTGGACTAAACCAGTTCTAAACCAGGACTAAACCAGGTCTGAATCTGGACTAAACCAGGTCTGAATCTGGACTAAACCAGGTCTAAATCAGGACTAAACCAGGTCTAAATCAGGACTAAACCAGGTCTAAACCAGGTCTAAATCAGGACTAAACCAGGACTAAACCAGGTCTTATTTAAATAATTCAAAACACTTTGATTGAACAAAAAAATGTTAAAAACTCAAAGTAAAAATGAAAACTTTAGGATTTTGTTTCTCTCGTGTCACCGACGTTCTGTGATTTCTGTTTTAATCTGATTCTTTCACTGAATTCAGGAGATTCGAGTTCAGGCAAAAACATTTTTATTTCTTCAAAATGACAAACTTCACTGCTCTGTACAGCTGAAAGGTTCTTGCGCCTCACCAAGAAACTGACCCCCGGTCTGAACAGCCGAAAGGGCTCTGTGGTGTCTCAGACTGAACAGCTGAATGGTCTCTATGGTGTGTCGGATTGAACATCTTAAAGGTCTATGTGATGTGTCAGACTGAACAGCTGAAAGGTGTATGTGGTGTGTCAGACTGAACAGCTGAAAGGTGTATGTGGTGTGTCAGACTGAACAGCTGAAAGGTGTATGTGGTGTGTCAGACTGAACAGCTGGAAGGTGTATGTGGTGTGTCAGACTGAACAGCTGAAAGGTGTATGTGGTGTGTCAGACTGAACAGCTGAAAGGTGTGTGTGGTGTGTGGTGTGTCAGACTGAACAGCTGAAAGGTGTGTGTGGTGTGTCAGACTGAACAGCTGAAAGGTCTATATGATGTGTCAGACTGAACAGCTGAAAGGGCTCTGGGTGCAGTGTTTGCGGGGGAAGTCGAGCCCACAGAAGCCGCACACAAACTGCTTCACCCCTCAGTGCGTCATCATGTGACTCTGGAGGCTGCTGTTCCGGCCGAAACGAGCGCCGCACACTGAACAGCTGAAAGGTCTATCTGCGCTGTGTGTCTTCATGTGCACTTTGAGGTACGCCTCCACCGTGAAGCTCCGCCCGCAGACTGAACAGCTGTAAGGTCTCTCTTTGCTGTGCGTTTGGACGTGGAAGTTAAAGGCGCTTTTGTGAGAAAAACCTTTGTTACAGAAGGGACAGCTGTAAGGTCTCTCTCCCGTGTGGCTCCTCAGGTGCACGACGAGGTACGACTTTGTGTTGAAGCGTTTGTTACAAACTGAGCAGCTGAAAGGTTTTTCCCCTGAGTGGACGGTGCTGTGTCTTTCTAAGATACTTTTACTGAGGAACGTTTTAAAACACAGAGGACACTGGTGCTTTTTTAGCGGAGCCCGGGGGGTGTCTGTGGGCGTGTTCGTGGGAGCGTCTGTGGACGTGTCTGTGGACGTGTCTGTGGGCGTGTCTGTGGGCGTGTTCATGGGAGCGTCTGTGGGCGTGTCCGTGGGAGCGTCTTTGCTCCACTCAGAGACACTCGGTTCTGGAGCAGGACTGAAATCACCAAATGGAGCAGAGTTTGGTGCATACTCCGCTCTGTAGTCGCTGTAGTCTCCGTAAGCCTCGGCCTCTGAACAGTTCAAAGGAGCTGTCCAGTCCTCGTCGTTGCCCATTTGTCCCCATGTCTCTGCGCTGATGTAATCTCCCTGCATCTACGGATGGGACAATAAACAATGGTTTATCGTTATGAAAAGGTACAAAATCATTCGTCAAATCTCCTTTATCACTAAAATGTAGAAAAAAACTCATCCAGAATGTTCTCATATTATTGTTGTTTTCACTGATAACAAAACACAGATTTAAGTCGTGTTCTAATGTTCCTCCTCAAAAACACACCTGGAGTTATGTTTTGGTTCATTCACATTTGAGTAACTCTGAGCTGAAAATGCTCTTCCACCTTGTGATGTCATGTAGTGGTAATTTAAGGTTCAGCAGAGATCGGCAACTCCAGGACTGAAATGACCCAAATGATTCCAGTGCAGCTGTGGAGTTTAAACCGCGACAGGAAAGAGGTCGACCTTCTGCCCACCTGCAGGTGAACGTCGGCAACACTAAGGAGACTCCATTATTCCACCGGAGCCGCTTAAGAGACCTGCAGAACCCCCGGAGGGAGGTAGAGGTGATTATCCCGGCTGTGGTGAACACCTGCAGGACTGACTCTGTGCACGGCTGTGGTGAACACCTGCAGGACTGACTCTGTGCACGGCTGTGGTGAACACCTGCAGGACTGACTCTGTGCACGGCTGTGGTGAACACCTGCAGGACTATGTGTCTTTTTACATGTGAAACCTTTTGAGTGTCGGTGTTTTCTTCCCCTTCAAGTCGAACCTACAAGTGTCTTAAAGCTAAAAGCCACAGTTGACCCAGAGTTCGACTGGACACTGACATTAAAGAGGTGCTGCATCGTGTCCTGGTGCAAAGTGTTAAACCTTCATCACAGAACAGTCGAGTTTTTCTTGTCACTCTCAACGTTGGAGCACGACGAGGCTTAGACCGGATTAAAACGGCTCTTCTCCCCGACATTTAAGACGAGTGAGACAGATTCTTTTGGTGTTTTACTGGACTTTTCACACGTGTGTGTCGTCTGTATATCCGTGTGTGTGTGTGGCTTCTGTTTTCCTGGACTTTTATGTGAAGCACTTTGGTCGGCTCAAGTATTTTAAATGTGTCGTATAAAGAAACTGGAACTGAACTGAAATAACTGATATTTCACAGAAGTGTTTCCTCCTTCAGCCTCGTCGAACAAACAGCAAAAAGGAAAAGAGATCAGGCTTCAGTGCTTCAGCTCCTGGTTTTCGTTCTGAACTGTTCAGAGTAAAAAGGAGTGAAATTAAATATGTGAAATTACATACAGTGATCCCTCGCTATATCGCGAAGAGGAGGAAGGACTAAAGAAGAGGAGGAAGGACTAAAGAAGAGGAGGAAGGACTAAAGAAGAGGAGGAAGGACTAAAGAAGAGGAGGAAGGACTAAAGAAGAGGAGGAAGGACTAAAGAAGAGGAGGAAGGACTAAAGAAGAGGAGGAAGGACTAAAGAAGAGCAGGAAGGACTAAAGAAGAGGAGGAAGGACTAAAGAAGAGGAGGAAGGACTAAAGAAGAGGAGGAAGGACTAAAGAAGAGGAGGAAGGACTAAAGAAGAGGAGGAAGGACTAAAGAAGAGCAGGAAGGACTAAAGAAGAGGAGGAAGGACTAAAGAAGAGGAGGAAGGACTAAAGAAGAGGAGGAAGGACTAAAGAAGAGGAGGAAGGACTAAAGAAGAGGAGGAAGGACTAAAGAAGAGGAGGAAGGACTAAAGAAGAGGAGGAAGGACTAAAGAAGAGGAGGAAGGACTAAAGAAGAGGAGGAAGGACTAAAGAAGAGCAGGAAGGACTAAAGAAGAGGAGGAAGGACTAAAGAAGAGGAGGAAGGACTAAAGAAGAGGAGGAAGGACTAAAGAAGAGGAGGAAGGACTAAAGAAGAGGAGGAAGGACTAAAGAAGAGGAGGAAGGACTAAAGAAGAGGAGGAAGGACTAAAGAAGAGGAGGAAGGACTAAAGAAGAGGAGGAAGGACTAAAGAAGAGCAGGAAGGACTAAAGAAGAGCAGGAAGGACTAAAGAAGAGGAGGAAGGACTAAAGAAGAGGAGGAAGGACTAAAGAAGAGGAGGAAGGACTAAAGAAGAGGAGGAAGGACTAAAGAAGAGGAGGAAGGACTAAAGAAGAGCAGGAAGGACTAAAGAAGAGGAGGAAGGACTAAAGAAGAGGAGGAAGGACTAAAGAAGAGGAGGAAGGACTAAAGAAGAGGAGGAAGGACTAAAGAAGAGGAGGAAGGACTAAAGAAGAGGAGGAAGGACTAAAGAAGAGGAGGAAGGACTAAAGAAGAGGAGGAAGGACTAAAGAAGAGGAGGAAGGACTAAAGAAGAGCAGGAAGGACTAAAGAAGAGGAGGAAGGACTAAAGAAGAGGAGGGAGGACTAAAGAAGAGGAGGGAGGACTAAAGAAGAGGAGGAAGGACTAAAGAAGAGGAGGAAGGACTAAAGAAGAGGAGGAAGGACTAAAGAAGAGGAGGAAGGACTAAAGAAGAGGAGGAAGGACTAAAGAAGAGGAGGAAGGACTAAAGAAGAGGAGGAAGGACTAAAGAAGAGGAGGAAGGACTAAAGAAGAGCAGGAAGGACTAAAGAAGAGGAGGAAGGACTAAAGAAGAGGAGGAAGGACTAAAGAAGAGGAGGAAGGACTAAAGAAGAGGAGGAAGGACTAAAGAAGAGGAGGAAGGACTAAAGAAGAGGAGGGAGGACTAAAGAAGAGGAGGAAGGACTAAAGAAGAGGAGGAAGGACTAAAGAAGAGGAGGAAGGACTAAAGAAGAGGAGGAAGGACTAAAGAAGAGGAGGAAGGACTAAAGAAGAGGAGGAAGGACTAAAGAAGAGGAGGAAGGACTAAAGAAGAGGAGGGAGGACTAAAGAAGAGGAGGAAGGACTAAAGAAGAGGAGGGAGGACTAAAGAAGAGGAGGGAGGACTAAAGAAGAGGAGGGAGGACTAAAGAAGAGGAGGGAGGACTAAAGAAGAGGAGGGAGGACTAAAGAAGAGGAGGAAGGACTAAAGAAGAGGAGGAAGGACTAAAGAAGAGGAGGAAGGACTAAAGAAGAGGAGGAAGGACTAAAGAAGAGGAGGGAGGACTAAAGAAGAGGAGGGAGGACTAAAGAAGAGGAGGAAGGACTAAAGAAGAGGAGGAAGGACTAAAGAAGAGGAGGAAGGACTAAAGAAGAGGAGGAAGGACTAAAGAAGAGGAGGAAGGACTAAAGAAGAGGAGGAAGGACTAAAGAAGAGGAGGGAGGACTAAAGAAGAGGAGGGAGGACTAAAGAAGAGGAGGGAGGACTAAAGAAGAGGAGGAAGGACTAAAGAAGAGGAGGAAGGACTAAAGAAGAGGAGGAAGGACTAAAGAAGAGGAGGAAGGACTAAAGAAGAGGAGGAAGGACTAAAGAAGAGGAGGAAGGACTAAAGAAGAGGAGGAAGGACTAAAGAAGAGGAGGAAGGACTAAAGAAGAGGAGGAAGGACTAAAGAAGAGGAGGAAGGACTAAAGAAGAGGAGGAAGGACTAAAGAAGAGGAAGGAAGGACTAAAGAAGAGGAGGAAGGACTAAAGAAGAGGAGGAAGGACTAAAGAAGAGGAGGAAGGACTAAAGAAGAGGAGGAAGGACTAAAGAAGAGGAGGAAGGACTAAAGAAGAGGAGGAAGGACTAAAGAAGAGGAGGAAGGACTAAAGAAGAGGAGGAAGGACTAAAGAAGAGGAGGAAGGACTAAAGAAGAGGAGGAAGGACTAAAGAAGAGGAGGAAGGACTAAAGAAGAGGAGGAAGGACTAAAGAAGAGGAAGGAAGGACTAAAGAAGAGGAGGAAGGACTAAAGAAGAGGAGGAAGGACTAAAGAAGAGGAGGAAGGACTAAAGAAGAGGAGGAAGGACTAAAGAAGAGGAGGAAGGACTAAAGAAGAGGAGGAAGGACTAAAGAAGAGGAGGAAGGACTAAAGAAGAGGAGGAAGGACTAAAGAAGAGGAGGAAGGACTAAAGAAGAGGAAGGAAGGACTAAAGAAGAGGAGGAAGGACTAAAGAAGAGGAGGAAGGACTAACACTTGGTCGCGCAGCCTTCAGTAGAAAAAGACGCTCCAGTGGAGTCAGGACGAGGAGGCGCCGCTGGAGCGACTGTGAAATACACGAGTGACGATGTTTCCTCCTCGTGTTCATTACTATAGAAAAATATAGTTTTACACCGTTCTTTAAACTATTATAGTTATTTGTAAGAAAACGTTAATATTTCTATTTCTTAAACACATTTTGGGCCTGAAAAGAGGTTTTATTTTTTGTTTCATTCTGCAGTTGCATTGTAAAATAACAGTAAAAAATAAAGCTGATACTTCGAGGATTTCACCTGTCGCGGGTTATTTTTGGAGCGTGTCCCCCGCGATAAACGAGGGATCACTGTATTCTAATAATATCAAATAATTGAATAAAATACACATGAAAGTGTTGGAAAGTGTCAAGTGCCTGAGCTGAACATGAACATTCCAAATGAAGAAGTTTTCACATCTTTTCCACGATCCGTCCCAGCAGCCTCTGCAGCACCTCCTCCATCTGTGCCAGCGTCTCCGCGTGGCGCTTCTGAGCGGCCGCTTGGGAGGCGGCCTCAGACTCCCGGAGGAACAGCAGCAGGTCCTCCTCCCTCTGCCGCTTTCGTGGCCGCGGGGCTGTGTGAGGAGCGCGGCAGGAGAACAGAGGAGGTGAAGGAGTTCTGGATGGAGCTGGAGAGGAGGCGCGGGGGGGTGAGGGGCCGCGGGGGGGTGAGGGGCCGCGGGGGGGTGAGGGGCCGCGGGGGGGTGAGGGGCCGCGGGGGGGTGAGGGGGGGGAGGCAGGAGACGTCTCAGACACACTGACCTGCAGGACATGAGGCCTGTGCACGTCCAGGGCCCCGGCTCTTCCCACTACAGGGACTGTGTCCTGGGGGCCTCCCAAGAGCTCGTCCATCTCAGTAAAAAACTGAAATTTCCCAGGGCCCCTCCCTGTGGGTGAGTTGTGGTCCTTTACTTTTTTGTAGGCCTCCAGCAGCGTGTTCCATTTGCGAGCCACTTTGACCGGGGGGAAGGTCTGCTGGAAACGCTCGCTCAGCTTGGCCGCGATCTCCTCCCACAGCAGCTTCTTGGACTTCCTGACCAGCTTCAGGCGCTGGTTCAGGTCCTGGAGGGACCTGGGAGGGCCCCTACCCTCCGCCTCCAACTGCAGCCGCATGAGCTGAATGAGGAACAGGGTGTGGTCCTTCAAGAAAGTGACGGTGACGAGTGGAGCGTCTGAATCCAGCGGAGCGTTTGAAGGCAGTGAGGCGTCTGAGGGCAGTTTGGCAGCGGCTGAATCAGACAGAAGAAAAGAAAAGATGTTTGTGCTTCTCCGGGTCACAGCTGCACTCATCACTGTTACGGAACACAGTCTTTACTTCCACACTTACAAGTGGGCACAGCCGTCCGAGATTCCGTCTCAGAATCCTCGCTCCGTCTCCTCTGAGCTCTTCCCAGTTCCCACTTGTGACGTCCGAGGAAAAGGGGCGTGTCTGTGGGCGTCGTTAGGCAACGTTCTGGGACCTCCGAGTCGGATGGACATTCGAACACAGCATAAATCTGCAGGGTTTGTGTGTTAAACATGTGTGAATGAGACAGCTCCAGGTGTGTTTGTGATGAGGAAACATGAGAACATCAGAGAACCTGATATGGCCCCTTTAAATACAGAACCCAATCATAATGTTATTAAAGTTAGAACCGTCAGCAACTTGAAGAATGATCGTGATAATCACAGTTATTCTGTCCATGATCATGTTGACACCACATTTCAGCCCTGTCCCATCACCTGTGTCTGCTCTGCGGGCTCCTCCTCGCTCTTCACACACACACTGAGCTGTAGGTGGCGCTGTTCCTCCTGTAGCTCCTCTTTCACCAGAAGAGTCTCTGTGGCCGAGCTCCCGAACGCCGTCTGTTCCTCCTGTGGCTCCTCCTTCACCCGAGGAGGTTCTGTGTCCGAGCTCCCGAGCGCCGTCTGGACACCTGCAGGAGACAGTGAAGAATGAGCAGTGATGGACCATGCAGCTGTTCAGGACAGGGGCAAGGAGCAGGTCTAGACCAGGACTAACCAAGATCTAAACCAGGACTAACCAAGATCTAACCAAGATCTAAACCAGGACTAACCAAGATCTAAACCAGGACTAACCAAGATCTAAACCAGGACTAACCAAGATCTAAACCAGGACTAACCAAGATCTAACCAAGATCTAAACCAGGACTAACCAAGATCTAAACCAGGACTAACCAAGATCTAAACCAGGACTAACCAAGATCTAAACCAGGACTAACCAAGATCTAAACCAGGACTAACCAAGATCTAGTTTAGTTTATTTTATTAGTTTATTTGACAGGGACAATGCACATAAAAACATTGACTTAGACAAAAGAGGTAATATGTTTGTGCCAGGTTATAGCAAATATGCTAATTTCCACCTGCAAAAGTCTAAACCAGGACTAACCAAGATCTAAACAAGATCTAAACCAGGACTAACCAAGATCTAAACAAGATCTAAACCAGGACTAAACAAGATCTAAACAAGATCTAAACCAGGACTAACCAAGATCTAAACAAGATCTAAACCAGGACTAACCAAGATCTAAACAAGATCTAAACCAGGACTAAACAAGATCTAAACAAGATCTAAACCAGGACTAAACAAGATCTAAACCAGGACTAAACAAGATCTAAACCAGGACTAACCAAGATCTAAACAAGATCTAAACCAGGACTAACCAAGATCTAAACAAGATCTAAACCAGGACTAAACAAGATCTAAACCAGGACTAAACAAGATCTAAACCAGGACTAACCAAGATCTAAACAAGATCTAAACCAGGACTAACCAAGATCTAAACAAGATCTAAACAAGATCTAAACCAGGACTAAACAAGATCTAAACCAGGACTAAACAAGATCTAAACCAGGACCAAACAAGATCTAAACCAGGACTAACCAAGATCTAAACAAGATCTAAACCAGGACTAACCAAGATCTAAACCAGGACTAAACAAGATCTAAACAAGATCTAAACCAGGACTAAACAAGATCTAAACAAGATCTAAACAAGATCTAAACCAGGACTAACCAAGATCTAAACCAAGACTAAACAAGAACTCAAGGACTAAAGATGAACTAAACCAGGACAAGAACAAGATCTAAACCACAGCAGGACTAAACCAGGTCAAAAAGAAAACGTTTTAACCCTGTTAAACACTAAAGGGAGACAGGAGGATGGGAGGGCATCTGACACAGACACAGGAGGATGGGAGGGCATCTGACACAGACAGGAGGACGGGAGGGCATCTGACACAGACACAGGAGGACGGGAGGGCATCTGACACAGACACAGGAGGACGGGAGGGCATCTGACACAGACACAGGAGGACGGGAGGGCATCTGACACAGACACAGGAGGACGGGAGGGCATCTGACACAGACAGGAGGACGGGAGGGCATCTGACACAGACACAGGAGGACGGGAGGGCATCTGACACAGACACAGGAGGACGGGAGGGCATCTGACACAGACACAGGAGGACGGGAGGGCATCAGGGTTAGAAGAGGATGGGACGACTGACCTGCATTGTGAAGGCTCCCCGGGGCTCCGTGCATGTCCCCCGGGCTGTCCGCGGCGCAGTCCCGGTGCAGGAGCTGCGGTGCGCCGGTCTTTTGTGTTTGGCGCAGCTGCTGCTCATATTCCGCTATGGTTCTCTCAAACAGCGCAAAGATGTCCTCCGCAGCCGCAGTGAGGCGCGCAGACACCAGAGCCCGGAGCGTCAGGCGCAAAGACATTTTACACACGGGTTTATTCTGGCTTCGGCTAACGGCTAACGGCTAACGGAGCTAACGGAGCTAACGGAGCTAACGGAGCTAACGGAGCTAACACATTTGTTTCTTTCCCTTTTTCTTTTCTTTGTTCTTTATAGTCACGTATTCTAGAAAGTAATTTTAATAATGGCACGTTTTAAAACACATAACATGACCACAGAACTATAATAATAATAATAATATCATAATAAAATCAACATGAACATGACAGAAGTGCGCTAACACATCATTCTAACCTGGAAACCCGCGACCACAAAGGAGCGGGTTGCCAGAAACAAGATCCATAAAGTACAGCTGTAAAATATGGACGAGATAATACTCCCTACAACTGGACAACAACTCACCCTTATGCAACAGCGCCAATTATTACATGCAGACATATATTATTAATTATATTCTAATTATGTTGAAAATCAGTTTTAATTGGGAATCTTGTGCAGAGAAGGAACAGTACGGGGGGCGTACGCTTATATTAGTCAGTTTGAAAGTTTGCCACATCCTTGGTTTAATTATACTTAATAAGGAATAAAAAAAATATTAAATAAACAAAGCGGTAAAAGCATAATGTAGACATGAAACTGGCTAATAATGAACATATATATAAATGTAACTGAGAGCTGTAAAAACAATAATAAACAGACATGTAAACTTCAATTGAGGCAGATAATTAGACATACAAGGAAATCAATACAAGAAACTGATGAAGTGGTTAAAAAGAAAATCCTAATTCTTCTGTAATATTGAGGATTTTGATAAGATTTATTGTTAGAAATACTGTTTAGTGTTTGAAGATCATTCTTAATGTCGAGGATATTGATTTTAAATGGGGCTCTGGAATGGGAGAATTCGGGTTTATGGATGTGAAATTTTCCCAACAGAACGCACAGGTTTATTAAATATTCCATTTTATTTTGTTTCTGGTGGAAGTGGGTTATTGTGTTTGAGCCGTGCAAATGATTTCTGATGTTTTTGTGCAGATTAAGTGTTTCGAGATCAGACCAGAGTTCCTTTAATTGCAATAATAACTTTCACTATCCCAAAAGGTGCAGTATGGTTCAGTTTCCGTGTACATTTTGTAAATTTTGTACATATACTTATTCACTTTATATTATTATTTTTATTATTATTTCTGTTTTTATTATTATTGTTTATCTTGATTGCATCACACTTTTCTCCTTTTTTGCACTAAACTGTCCTGGAGCTACAGTGACTGCTGAATTTCTCCACTGCGAGATCAATAAAGTCCTATCTTATTTTATCTTAAAAAGGAAATAACTAATAATAAGAATAAGAATAAGAATTAAAATAAAATAAAATAAATTGGTAGGTAAAAAGCAGCGGACTTGGCAACCGTGGGGGGCGGACGTGACGCGGCTGGAGTCCGGGTCAAAGTGGCCCAAACTCGGCTTGTACTTCCTTTCCTTTAGCGGTGGCCGTGGAGCAGCAGCAGTGAGTGGCGTTTTCCTTCCCGAAATCCGCGTCCATCGCTCATAAACCGCACTTTTAAACACGTTCATCACGTCACATCACGTCCTCACGGCTTCATGTCCCCGATGGGCCTGATATTTGACTTTATTTATGAACGATGAGGATAAAAAATGATCATAATTCGGAGCGATGTAGCGTTAGCATTCTGGTTCAACATGGCTGCGCACTAGCCAAGTGTTTGCCTTTAAAACGAGACGTTACAATGGTCTAACTTGTTTTACTACAACGTTATCATGTGTACATTTACCTCAACACGATTATCAAACAATTAGCAGTATATAAGTGTAATTTTTAAGTCTTAAAACGAATAAATGTGTCCCTCTGTTGATGCTATCTCCGCATTAGCTCCAGCGCTAACAGTCCCGGCGTCACTGAACGCACGCCTTCTCCTCACGCTTTCTCCTCACGCCTTCTCTTCACTTGTCACCTTATTTCATTATTGCGGCTGTTTGGGTCTTAAAGAGTTTGTCATTTTTGCAGAAATGGGCAAGTTCATGAAGCCTGGGAAGGTGGTGATGGTCCTCGCCGGACGCTACGCTGGACGCAAAGCCGTCATCGTCAAGGTAAAAGTTCTGGAAAGTGTTTATTCTGGATTGGACACGAAAAACCCGCGGAACTAGAATATTCACACTTTACAGCGGAGTTCAACACTCAGGGGGTGTGTTAACTGGACACTGCTGTCTGTACCTGTTATTCTCTAATGAGATTATCTGATCTGCTGTGAAACGAGTCCCTCTAAACGACATTAGTCACGAGTTAATTAACAAACGCGCTCTTTTTGTTAAATCAAACTCTTAAACGGGACCATTAGATTACAGCTGTTTGGGTTTTTTCCATCTTCAGTCCGTTGGCAGGTCAAGTCAAGAGTTCAATGAGTTGATCACAGGCTCCTGGAAATGTGCTCTTTAAACCTGTGTTTTTCTTGTTTTCAGACTAATCTTTGTTTGCCAGTTTGCTCTGTCACCACAGGAACTGTTCACACCATAGACATAAATGTAGAACCCCCCCAGTGTGGTGTGACTGCTGAGTGTCAGAGTTTAACCTGTGAACTCAGACCTGAGTGTTCTCCCTGTGCAGAACACTCAGGTCTGAGTTCACAGGTTAAACTCAGACCTGAGTGTTCTCCCTGTGCAGAACACTCGGGTCTGAGTTCACAGGTTAAACTCAGACCTGAGTGTTCTCCCTGTGCAGAACACTCAGGTCTGAGTTCACAGGTTAAACTCAGACCTGAGTGTTCTCCCTGTGCAGACCCGGACCTGCTCACGGGGCCTTTGTCCTGGTTCTGGGAGGTTGATGCTCTGTAGTTTGGGTCCAGAGTGAAACAAATGAAACAAACGAAACCACTTAAACCGTTTTGTTTTTAGTGACATTTCTTCCTCAGTTCTTGCGTCTTTACTGACTGGTTTAGCTGTGAAACTTTCGTTACAAATATCCAGACGGATCATTGAGCCTCGGACACGAACGAATCCTGATTCACATTTTGTTTATTGCACTTATTAGATTTGCCATTTGTTTTTAAGCCTTCAGTAAATGTGTTTTGAAATGATTTCACAGAAATTGTGTGAAAAGGGGAACTCGGAATAATCCAGGGTGAGTTTAAATCTAAAGAGTCTAATAAACATTTGTTTCCTCAGAACATTGACGATGGCACGACCGACCGGCCGTACAGCCACGCCCTGGTCGCCGGCATCGACCGCTACCCCCGAAAAGTGACCACCACCATGGGCAAGAAAAAGATCGCCAAGAGGTCCAAGATCAAGGCCTTCGTCAAAGTCTTCAACTACAACCACCTCATGCCCACCAGGTGAGTCCTGCCCCCCTCCTGCCCTCCAGGTGAGTCCTGCCCCCTCCAGGTGTGTCCTGCCCCCTCCAGGTGAGTCCTGCCCCCTCATGCCCTCCAGGTGAGTCCTGCCCCCCGAGTCCTGCCCCCCAGGTGAGTCCTGCCCCCCGAGTCCTGCCCCCCGAGTCCTGCCCCCTCCAGGTGAGTCCTGCCCCCGAGTCCTGCCCCCGAGTCCTGCCCCCTCCAGGTGAGTCCTGCCCCCTCCAGGTGAGTCCTGCCCCCTCCAGGTGAGTCCTGCCCCCTCCAGGTGAGTCTTGCCCTGTATCACTGTTGACAGTGTTGGTTTATTGCTCAGTTGTGACCTCTGCTGGCCTTTAAAAGTCACTGCAGCTTTATGACTCTAAAACGTTGTCTTCTTTCATTCTCACACCTAAAACCATCTTTTCTGTTGGAAAAGCTGTGGTTGAAAAGCTCCACATGTTTAATTGAATTTCTATCGAACCATTAAATTATGTCATGACTAATAAAGTAATGCAGCCAAAAATAAGTGGGAAAAAAAACGTGAAATCTCCAGATAAGTGAAGGTGTGAGGGCTGAACCGGGGACACATTTCCTTTATTACATGTAGAGCTGCTGAATTGTAATCTGGTTTGTTACATGTGATCGAACCTTTTGCACATCAGAACCTTTTGCACATCAGATTTCCTGCCGTCTGCTGCTGTGGGAACTCGTCTGTCCACAAAACAGTTTAAGAACAATAAAACGAGTTTAATCCGGTCGCGTGAGGCCCTCAAACTGCTGCTGTGTGACTCACTTTAGTCAAATGCACTTCTCATGTGGGAGGGCACCTGGTGTAAACTGCCAAACCACCGTGCAGCCGGACGGGGCAGAAGAATCCCTAAAGTGGAGTGTGTTTCTGCTGTAAATGGTTTCAGTGTGTGACCTCTGACCTCTTCTCCTCAGATACTCGGTGGACATTCAGTGTGTGACCTCTGACCTCTTCTCCTCAGATACTCGGTGGACATTCAGTGTGTGACCTCTGACCTCTTCTCCTCAGATACTCGGTGGACATCCCTCTGGACAAAACGGTGGTGAACAAAGACGTGTTCCGGGACCCGGCGCTCAAACGCAAAGCCCGAAGAGAAGCTAAGGTCAAGTTCGAGGAGAGGTCAGTTTATCCTGCAGGCCTCAGGTCTTTATCCTGCAGGCCTCACGTCTTTATCCTGCAGGCCTCACGTCTTTATCCTGCAGGCCTCACGTCTTTATCCTGCAGGCCTCAGGTCTTTATCCTGCAGGCCTCACGTCTTTATCCTGCAGGCCTCACGTCTTTATCCTGCAGGCCTCACGTCTTTATCCTGCAGGCCTCACGTCTTTATCCTGCAGGCCTCACGTCTTTATCCTGCAGGCCTCACGTCTTTATCCTGCAGGCCTCACGTCTTTATGTCTGAACTGGGGACTGAAGCCCTCGAGACTCGAGTCTGGAGTCTTTATATCCGAGTCTTAAAATGTGTGCAGCACTTTCACTTCTGTGTCACATTTCTCCTCAAAGTTTATAATGTGTTTTATTTCTTTCTCTGGACCCTGAAGTGGCCTCAGAGCAGCTCCAGCACTTTTCACACACTCATGACTCAAAGACTCTTTATTCCCAGAGCTTTGGTCACTCACTCCAGACCCGACGGTGTTAAGCACCAACACTCACTCCAGACCCGACTGTGTTAAGCACCAACACTCACTCCACTGTCGCACCTCCAGCAGCTTTTGGGTTTAATGTGTCGACCTGTTATTTGGTTGAAGAACGTCTCCTGAATAAAGAGCTCACTTCCTGCTGGAGTTAAGGGAAGTTTCCCACATTCACGTTTGTGAAATAAAGTATTTAGTTGTTGTTTCCTGTAGGTCTGTGAAAGAGGTTCAGTTTTTATAGAACTGGTCTTAAAGGTTTGAATTGCACCGTCTGCAGTCTCTTCAGGACCTTTAAACATCTCAGTTTTAAATCACGACTCCGGACGGTCAAACTGTTTAAAACTGTTTTAAAACTGTTTTAAAACTGTTTTAAAGCCTCCAGAGAATCGGAGCAGTGACGTGTTGGTCACATGAACATTTACACAAAAGAACAGAGTCTGTAAGATGCAAAACGTTTTCCACATTCCCCTTTGACACGAGTGAGTTTCCTGTTGAACAGGAAGTGGAAACTTCAGGAGCAAAACAAACGGCTGCTGCAGTTTGAAATACAGAAAAATACTGAGAACTAACGTGATCTTTATTCTCAAACTCTTGGTGAGAACTTTGTTTTAGACCGGGTTTAGTCCTGGTTTAGACCGGGTTTAGACCGGGTTTAGACCGGGTTTAGACCGGGTTTAGACCGGGTTTAGACCCGGTTTAGACCCGGTTTGGACCGGGTTTGGACCGGGTTTGGACCGGGTTTGGACCGGGTTTGGACCGGGTTTAGTCCGGGTTTAGACCGGGTTTAGACCCGGTTTGGACCCGGTTTAGTCCTGGAACGTCGCTGAACTCGTCTAACGTGTCGTGTTTTTTCTTTAGGTACAAGACCGGGAAAAACAAGTGGTTCTTCCAGAAGCTTCGATTCTAAACTCGCTCCAATAAATTTGTACAAAGAAACTTTTGGACTGGGCTGGATTTTTTTTACTGTAAAATATTGATTCCCTCTCCTGTGTCAGATGCCCTCCCGTCCTCCTGTTTCCCACTTCTTTCCTCTGGGTCATTTCTGTTTCATCTGCACCGGAGATGATGTAGTCCTGGAATAGACCGGGGTTTAGACCGGGTTTAGACCGGGTTTAGACCGGGTTTAGTCCGGGGTGAGACCGGGGTGAGACCGGGGTGAGACCGGGGTGAGACCGGGGTGAGACCGGGGTGAGACCGGGGTTAGTCCTTGTTTAGACCGGGTTTAGACCGGGTTTAGTCCGGGGTGAGACCGGGGTGAGACCGGGGTGAGACCGGGGTTAGTCCTTGTTTAGACCGGGGTTAGACCGGGGTGAGACCGGGGTGAGACCGGGGTGAGACCGGGGTGAGACCGGGGTGAGTCCTTGGTTAGACCGGGGTTAGACCGGGGTTAGACCGGGGTTAGACCGGGGTTAGACTGGGTTTAGACTGGGTTTAGACCGGGGTTAGTCCTTGTTTAGACCGGGTTTAGACCGGGGTTAGACCGGGTTTAGACCGGGGTTAGACCGGGGTTAGACCGGGGTTAGACCGGGGTTAGACTGGGTTTAGACTGGGTTTGGACCGGGTTTAGACCGGGTTTAGTCCTTGTTTAGACCGGGGTTAGACCGGGGTTAGACTGGGTTTAGACCGGGGTTAGACTGGGTTTAGACTGGGTTTGGACCGGGTTTAGACCGGGGTTAGTCCTTGTTTAGACCGGGGTTAGACCGGGGTTAGACCGGGGTTAGACCGGGGTTAGTCCTTGTTTAGACCGGGGTTTAGACCGGGTTTAGACCGGGTTTAGACCGGGTTTAGTCCGGGGTGAGACCGGGGTGAGACCGGGGTGAGACCGGGGTGAGACCGGGGTGAGACCGGGGTGAGACCGGGGTGAGTCCTTGTTTAGACCGGGTTTAGACCGGGTTTAGTCCGGGGTGAGACCGGGGTGAGACCGGGGTTAGTCCTTGTTTAGACCGGGGTGAGACCGGGGTGAGACCGGGGTGAGACCGGGGTGAGACCGGGGTGAGTCCTTGGTTAGACCGGGGTGAGACCGGGGTGAGACCGGGGTGAGACCGGGGTGAGACCGGGGTTAGTCCTTGTTTAGACCGGGTTTAGACCGGGTTTAGTCCGGGGTGAGACCGGGGTGAGACCGGGGTTAGTCCTTGTTTAGACCGGGGTTAGACCGGGGTTAGACCGGGGTTAGACCGGGGTTAGACCGGGGTTAGACTGGGTTTAGACTGGGTTTAGACCGGGGTTAGTCCTTGTTTAGACCGGGTTTAGACCGGGGTTAGACCGGGGTTAGACCGGGGTTAGACCGGGGTTAGACCGGGGTTAGACTGGGTTTAGACTGGGTTTGGACCGGGTTTAGACCGGGTTTAGTCCTTGTTTAGACCGGGGTTAGACCGGGGTTAGACTGGGTTTAGACTGGGTTTGGACCGGGTTTAGACCGGGTTTAGTCCTTGTTTAGACCGGGGTTAGACCGGGGTTAGACCGGGGTTAGACCGGGGTTAGACCGGGGTTAGACTGGGTTTAGACTGGGTTTGGACCGGGTTTAGACCGGGGTTAGTCCTTGTTTAGACCGGGGTTAGACCGGGGTTAGACCGGGGTTAGTCCTTGTTTAGACCGGGGTTAGACCGGGGTTAGACCGGGGTTAGACCGGGGTTAGACTGGGTTTAGACTGGGTTTAGACTGGGTTTGGACCGGGTTTAGACCGGGTTTAGTCCTTGTTTAGACCGGGGTTAGACCGGGGTTAGACTGGGTTTAGACTGGGTTTGGACCGGGTTTAGACCGGGTTTAGTCCTTGTTTAGACCGGGGTTAGACCGGGGTTAGACCGGGGTTAGACCGGGGTTAGACCGGGGTTAGACTGGGTTTGGACTGGGTTTGGACCGGGTTTAGACCGGGGTTAGTCCTTGTTTAGACCGGGGTTAGACCGGGGTTAGACCGGGGTTAGACCGGGGTTAGACCGGGGTTAGACTGGGTTTGGACTGGGTTTGGACCGGGTTTAGACCGGGGTTAGTCCTTGTTTAGACCGGGGTTAGACCGGGGTTAGACCGGGGTTAGTCCTTGTTTAGACCGGGTTTAGACCTGGGTTAGACCTGGGTTAGACCTGCTTTAGACCGGGGTTAGTCCTGGATTCAGACCTGGATTCAGGGGCCTCTCCAGACCTGCTGCACTCGGGGCTCAGACATTAATGTGAAATGTGGAAGTAAAAAATGTTTTACTTGTAATAAACCAAAACCAGTGCTTCAAACTCACCTCAGATTCTGTCTGTGGATCTTTGAGTAAAGATGTGGAAGAAACGGCTGCGTTTGGTCAGTTCGGTCCGTTTGGACCGTTTGGTCCGTGTTGGAGGTAAAACTACTGCATCTTAGGCCCACTTCCCCGGGTGAAGGTGAGGGGCCCCTGGGGCGGCGCAGGGACACGAGCTCGGGGCCCCTGGGGCGGCGCAGGGAGACGAGCTCGGGGCCCCTGGGGCCGTGTGTGTAACGTTCACTGCTGTAACCTCGTCCTTCAGTGGAAATGATTTTCACTCTTTCACTTCCCAAACACGAGAGAAAAACCACAGACTGGAGATGGAGTTGTTTTGGTTCTTTAGTTCTTTTGGTTCTTTTGGTTCTTTTAGTGAAAACTTCCAGGTCACAGGTCACAGGACATTTAGAGTTTCAAAGACCAAAGGGAGTTACACTTACAGAAGTAAATGAGCTCAAAGTTCAGCACTTTTACACTTGTGAATGTGCAGCGTCTTTTACGTGAAGAAATAATACAAATATTTATTATAAAACAGACCATAAAAAAAACAGGTTTCGGCTGTTTTAGCACAAATTATGTGCCCAAGTTTCACCAGTGAAAAAAATCCGTTTGGAGCTTTAAGTCTCCATGGCAACGCCACAGAACGCGCACATATTTAACTTTACTCACGTGACCAAACCCACCGACAGAAGAAAAGAAGTTTGATGACGTTAGACGAGGTTCAGTGCGCGAGATCTGGCTCCAGATACCGCGACATGTGTGATCCGAGAAGGAAAAACCAACACACAAACTCTGGGTCGGTCCTGGGTCGGTCCTGGGGTCGGTTCTGGGTCGGTCCTGGGTCGGTCCTGGGGTCGGTTCTGGGTCGGTTCTGGGTCGGTCCTGGGGTCGGTTCTGGGTCGGTCCTGGGTCGGTCCTGGGTCGGTTCTGGGTCGGTCCTGGGGTCGGTTCTGGGTCGGTCCTGGGTCGGTCCTGGGTCGGTCCTGGGGTCGATTCTGGGGTCGGTCCTGGGTCGGTCCTGGGTCGGTCCTGGGTCAGTCCTGGGTCGGTCCTGGGTCAGTCCTGGGGTCGGTCCTGGGTCGGTCCTGGGTCGGTCCTGGGTCGGTCCTGGGGTCGGTTCTGGGGTCGGTCCTGGGTCGGTCCTGGGTCGGTCCTGGGTCGGTTCTGGGTCGGTTCTGGGTCGGTCCTGGGTCGGTTCTGGGTCGGTCCTGGGGTCGGTCCTGGGACGGTCCTGGGTCGGTCCTGGGTCGGTTCTGGGGTCGGTTCTGGGGTCGGTCCTGGGTCGGTCCTGGGTCGGTCCTGGGTCGGTCCTGGGGTCGGTCCTGGGAGGGACCCGGACTGAGGCCCTGTGGCGCCGCCGCGTGGACAGACCTGGTGCTGTTCGCTTCCTGATTCTGTGGAAGGGAAAGTGAAACTAAACAGAAGCGACGAAGCAGGTAAGAACCGCGGAGCTCCGTCAGTGCGGGATTTGAACACAGACAGAGAAACAGACAGAAAAACAGACGGAGAAACAAACAAACAGAGGCTCGTGTTGTGACGTGTCTTGGAGCGGGTTAAAACTGTACTTTTCTTTTCTAAAATACGTAGAAACTGAATGTGATTTGAGTTTTGTCTTCGTCATTCCGCCTGACGAACTCCAACTCCGAGTTCTGTGTTTTCGCCACTGAAACAGTTTAAAATAATCGCGTCTCTGGACTTTGTTTTTCAGGCTCAGTTCGTCATGTCTTCAGACGAGGTAAGAAACAGAGAGAAACATTTGAGTTTGTGGAACAGGTGATTCCCGAAACACACAAAAACACACACACTATACACACACACACTATACACACACTGTACACACACTACACACACACACTATACACACACACACTATACACACACAAAAACACACACACTACACACACTGTACACACACACTATACACACTATACACACTATACACACACTATACACACTACACACACACTGTACACACACTACACACACACTATACACACTATACACACACTATACACACACACTGTACACACACACACACTATACACACACACACACAGTTTTAATATTGAATCTTTCGACTTGAATCTAAAATCTCCAGATTAAAAATATTCGAATACTCAGAGGTGCAGAGTACTCACTTACTTTTACTTGAGTAACTTTTTATCGAAACTGCTTTTTTGGCCGAATATTTTTACTACAATGTGAGAAATATTTTTATTGAAGTAACAGTACTTTTACTCGAGTATCAGTCCTTTTACTGGAGTAACAGTACTTTTACTCGAGTATCAGTCCTTTTACTGGAGTATCAGTACTTTTACTCGAGTATCAGTCCTTTTACTCGAGTATCAGTCCTTTTACTGGAGTAACAGTACTTTTACTCGAGTATCAGTCCTTTTACTGGAGTAACAGTACTTTTACTCGAGTATCAGTCCTTTTACTCGAGTATCAGTGCTTTTACTCGAGTATCAGTCCTTTTACTCGAGTATCAGTGCTTTTACTCGAGTATCAGTCCTTTTACTCGAGTATCAGTACTTTTACTCGAGTATCAGTACTTTTACTCGAGTATCAGTACTTTTACTCGAGTATCAGTCCTTTTACTCGAGTATCAGTGCTTTTACTCGAGTATCAGTACTTTTACTCGAGTATCAGTCCTTTTACTCGAGTATCAGTACTTTTACTCGAGTATCAGTCCTTTTACTCGAGTATCAGTCCTTTTACTCGAGTATCAGTACTTTTACTCGAGTATCAGTACTTTTACTCGAGTATCAGTCCTTTTACTCGAGTATCAGTCCTTTTACTCGAGTATCAGTACTTTTACTCGAGTATCAGTCCCTCCTCAGTCCAAAGGGTCAAAATGTTTCTGTGAATCTGAATTTTCACTTTTGTTTTTCCTTCAGATTCAGTTTGTCTCAGTTTTTTGTGTCAATTTGAAAATTCCAGATTTTGTGATTTAATTTTCAGGTTTTGGTTTGAGTTAATCACAGAACGATGTCACTGAAGTACTCTGAAAGTACACTGAAAGTACTCTGAAAGTACACTGAAAGTACTCTGAAAGTACTCTGAAAGTACACTGAAAGTACTCTGAAAGTACACTGAAAGTACTCTGAAAGTACACTGAAAGTACTCTGAAAGTACTCTGAAAGTACACTGAAAGTACTCTGAAAGTACACTGAAAGTACTCTGAAAGTACACTGAAAGTACACTGAAAGTACACTGAAAGTACTCTGAAAGTACACTGAAAGTACTCTGAAAGTACACTGAAAGTACTCTGAAAGTACACTGAAAGTACTCTGAAAGTACTCTGAAAGTACACTGAAAGTACTCTGAAAGTACACTGAAAGTACACTGAAAGTACTCTGAAAGTACACTGAAAGTACACTGAAAGTACTCTGAAAGTACTCTGAAAGTACTCTGAAAGTACTCTGAAAGTTTCACACTGCAGCTTTAACCTTCACCAAATAAATCCTGTTTCTGTCGGCAGGATTTTTCTCTGGTTTTGGAGCCGTCAGAGGAAACGCTGGAAGGAGTGAGATTCCTGATCCAGAACGAGAAGGTAAATCCTGGTTTAGTCCTGGTTTAGTCCTGGTTTAGACCTGGTTTAGTCCTGGTTTAGTCCTGGTTTAGACCTGGTTTAGTCCTGGTTTAGTCCTGGTTTAGTCCTGGTTTAGTCCTGGTTTAGACCTGGTTTAGTCCTGGTTTAGACCTGGTTTAGTCCTGGTTTAGTCCTGGTTTAGTCCTGGTTTAGACCTGGTTTGGACCTGGTTTAGTCCTGGTTTGGACCCGGTTTAGTCCTGGTTTAGTCCTGGTTTAGACCTGGTTTAGTCCTGGTTTAGACCTGGTTTAGTCCTGGTTTAGTCCTGGTTCAGTCCTGGTTTAGTCCTGGTTTAGTCCTGGTTTAGACCTGGTTTAGTCCTGGTTTAGACCTGGTTTAGTCCTGGTTTAGTCCTGGTTTAGTCCTGGTTTAGTTCTGGTTTAGTCCTGGTTTAGTCCTGGTTTAGACCTGGTTTGGACCCGGTTTAGTCCTGGTTTAGTCCTGGTTTGGACCCGGTTTAGACCTGGTTTGGACCTGGTTTAGTCCTGGTTTGGACCCGGTTTAGTCCTGGTTTAGTCCTGGTTTAGTCCTGGTTTAGTCCTGGTTTAGTCCTGGTTTAGACCTGGTTTAGTCCTGGTTTAGACCTGGTTTAGGCCTGGTTTAGTTCTGGTTTAGTTCTGGTTTAGACCTGGTTTAGTCCTGGTTTGGACCCGGTTTAGACCTGGTTTGGACCTGGTTTAGTCCTGGTTTAGTCCTGGTTTAGTTCTGGTTTAGTCCTGGTTTAGTTCTGGTTTAGTCCTGGTTTAGTCCTGGTTTAGACCTGGTTTGGACCCGGTTTGGACCCGGTTTAGTCCTGGTTTAGTCCTGGTTTAGTACTGGTTTAGTCCTGGTTTAGACCCGGTTTAGTCCTGGTTTAGTCCTGGTTTAGACCTGGTTTAGTCCTGGTTTGGACCCGGTTTAGTCCTGGTTTAGTCCTGGTTTAGTCCTGGTTTAGTCCTGGTTTAGTCCTGGTTTAGTCCTGGTTTAGACCCGGTTTAGTCCTGGTTTAGTCCTGGTTTAGACCTGGTTTAGTCCTGGTTTAGACCTGGTTTAGTCCTGGTTTGGACCCGGTTTAGTCCTGGTTTAGTCCTGGTTTAGTCCTGGTTTAGTCCTGGTTTAGACCTGGTTTAGTCCTGGTTTAGTCCTGGTTTAGTCCTGGTTTAGACCTGGTTTAGTCCTGGTTTAGTCCTGGTTTAGTCCTGGTTTGGACCTGGTTTAGTCTCGGTTTAGTCCTGGTTTAGTCCCGGTTTAGACCCGGTTTAGTCCTGGTTTAGTCCTGGTTTAGTCCTGGTTTAGTCCTGGTTTAGACCTGGTTTAGTCCTGGTTTAGTCCTGGTTTAGTCCTGGTTTAGACCTGGTTTAGTCCTGGTTTAGTCCTGGTTTAGTCCTGGTTTGGACCTGGTTTAGTCTCGGTTTAGTCCTGGTTTAGTCCCGGTTTAGACCCGGTTTAGTCCTGGTTTAGTCCTGGTTTAGTCCTGGTTTAGTCCTGGTTTAGACCCGGTTTAGACCCGGTTCTGTTGCAGGGGCGCTTGTCTCAGTTGGAGCAGGACCAGAGGGAACTGGACCAGAGCCTCAGAGAGACCCAGAGTCTGACCCAACAGTCCAGAGACCGGATTCTGGTTCTACAGCAAGACCTGGACCAGGACCAGACCAGGACCAGAGACCAGGAGGCTCAGGACCAGGTCAGGACTCGCTCTGTGTCAGATGCCCTCCCCGTGTGTGTGTCAGGTGCCCTCAGTGTGTCAGATGCCCTCCCCGTGTGTGTGTGTCAGATGCCCTCAGTGTGTCAGATGCCCTCCCCGTGTGTGTGTGTCAGATGCCCTCAGTGTGTCAGATGCCCTCAGTGTGTCAGATGCCCTCAGTGTGTCAGATGCCCTCAGTGTGTCAGATGCCCTCCCCGTGTGTGTGTGTCAGATGCCCTCAGTGTGTCAGATGCCCTCCCCGTGTGTGTGTGTCAGGTGCCCTCAGTGTGTCAGATGCCCTTCCTTCTCTCAGGAGCGGCTGGAGCTGCTGAAGCAGGAGGAGCAGGAGCTGAAACAGGAGCTGGAGCGAGTTTTGGCTCAACTTTTGGAAGAAGAAGAAACGACCGAGAAACTGAGAACCCAGGTCGACGTGAGTCCAGAGAGACCACACACACCTGCACCAGAGGGACCACACACACCTGCACCAGGGGGACCACACACACCTGCACCAGGGGGACCACACACACCTGCACCAGGGGGACCACACACACCTGCACCAGGGGGACCACACACACCTGCACCAGAGGGACCACACACACCTGCACCAGAGGGACCACACACACCTGCACCAGGGGGACCACACACACCCGCACCAGGGGGCCCACACACACCTGCACCAGAGGGACCACACACACCTGCACCAGGGGGACCACACACACCTGCACCAGAGAGACCACACACACCTGCACCAGAGGGCCCACACACACCTGCACCAGGGGGACCACACACACCTGCACCAGGGGGACCACACACACCTGCACCAGGGGGACCACACACACCTGCACCAGGGGGCCCACACACACCTGCACCAGAGAGACCACACACACCTGCACCAGGGGGACCACACACACCTGCACCAGAGAGACCACACACACCTGCACCAGAGGGCCCACACACACCTGCACCAGGGGGACCACACACACCTGCACCAGGGGGACCACACACACCTGCACCAGTGGGACCACACACACCTGCACCAGGGGGCCCACACACACCTGCACCAGAGAGACCACACACACCTGCACCAGAGAGACCACACACACCTGCACCAGGGGGACCACACACACCCGCACCAGGGGGACCACACACACCTGCACCAGGGGGACCACACACACCTGCACCAGAGAGACCACACACACCTGCACCAGAGGGACCACACACACCTGCACCAGAGAGACCACACACACCTGCACCAGAGGGACCACACACACCTGCACCAGAGGGACCACACACACCTGCACCAGGGGGACCACACACACCCGCACCAGTGGGCCCACACACACCTGCACCAGAGGGACCACACACACCTGCACCAGGGGGACCACACACACCTGCACCAGAGAGACCACACACACCTGCACCAGGGGGACCACACACACCTGCACCAGAGGGACCACACACACCTGCACCAGAGAGACCACACACACCTGCACCAGGGGGACCACACACACCTGCACCAGGGGGCCCACACACACCTGCACCAGAGAGACCACACACACCTGCACCAGAGAGACCACACACACCTGCACCAGAGGGCCCACACACACCTGCACCAGAGAGACCACACACACCTGCACCAGGGGGACCACACACCTGCACCAGAGGGACCACACACACCTGCACCAGAGGGACCACACACACCTGCACCAGAGGGACCACACACACCTGCACCAGAGGGACCACACACACCTGCACCACACACCCGCACCAGGGGGACCACACACACCCGCACCAGGGGGACCACACACACCCGCACCAGAGGGACCACACACACCTGCACCAGGGGGACCACACACACCTGCACCAGAGAGACCACACACACCTGCACCAGGGGGACCACACACACCTGCACCAGAGGGACCACACACACCTGCACCAGGGGGACCACACACACCTGCACCAGGGGGACCACACACACCTGCACCAGAGGGACCACACACACCTGCACCAGAGAGACCACACACACCTGCACCAGAGGGACCACACACACCTGCACCAGGGGGACCACACACACCTGCACCAGAGTGACCACACACACCTGCACCAGTGGGACCACACACACCTGCACCAGAGGGACCACACACACCTGCACCAGGGGGACCACACACACCTGCACCAGAGAGACCACACACACCTGCACGTGGGTGACCACACACCTGCACCAGAGGGACCACACACACCTGCACCAGAGGGACCACACACACCTGCACCAGAGGGACCACACACACCTGCACCAGAGGGACCACACACACCTGCACCAGGGGGTCCACACACACCTGCACCAGGGGGTCCACACACACCTGCACCAGGGGGACCACACACACCCGCACCAGGGGGACCACACACACCCGCACCAGGGGGACCACACACACCTGCACCAGGGGGACCACACACACCTGCACCAGAGGGACCACACACACCTGCACCAGAGAGACCACACACACCTGCACCAGAGAGACCACACACACCTGCACCAGGGGGACCACACACACCTGCACCAGAGAGACCACACACACCTGCACCAGGGGGACCACACACACCTGCACCAGAGGGACCACACACACCTGCACCAGGGGGACCACACACACCTGCACCAGAGAGACCACACACACCTGCACCAGGGGGACCACACACCTGCACCAGAGGGACCACACACACCTGCACCAGAGGGACCACACACACCTGCACCAGGGGGTCCACACACACCTGCACCAGGGGGTCCACACACACCTGCACCAGGGGGACCACACACACCTGCACCAGAGAGACCACACACACCTGCACCAGAGAGACCACACACACCTGCACCAGGGGGACCACACACCTGCACCAGAGGGACCACACACACCTGCACCAGAGGGACCACACACACCTGCACCAGAGGGACCACACACACCTGCACCAGAGGGACCACACACACCTGCACCAGGGGGTCCACACACACCTGCACCAGGGGGACCACACACACCCGCACCAGGGGGACCACACACACCCGCACCAGAGGGACCACACACACCCGCACCAGAGGGACCACACACACCTGCACCAGGGGGACCACACACACCTGCACCAGAGAGACCACACACACCTGCACCAGGGGGACCACACACACCTGCACCAGGGGGACCACACACACCTGCACCAGAGGGACCACACACACCTGCACCAGGGGGACCACACACACCTGCACCAGAGAGACCACACACACCTGCACCAGAGGGACCACACACACCTGCACCAGAGGGACCACACACACCTGCACCAGAGGGACCACACACACCTGCACCAGAGGGACCACACACACCTGCACCAGAGGGACCACACACACCTGCACCAGGGGGACCACACACACCTGCACCAGGGGGACCACACACACCTGCACCAGAGGGACCACACACACCTGCACCAGAGGGACCACACACACCTGCACCAGGGGGACCACACACACCTGCACCAGGGGCCCCACACACACCTGTACCAGGGGGACCACACACACCTGCACCAGGGGGACCACACACACCTGCACCAGGGGGACCACACACACCCGCACCAGAGGGACCACACACACCCGCACCAGAGGGACCACACACACCCGCACCAGGGGGACCACACACACCTGCACCAGAGGGACCACACACACCTGCACCAGAGGGACCACACACACCTGCACCAGGGGGACCACACACACCTGCACCAGAGGGACTACACACACCTGCACCACACACCTGCACCAGGGGGACCACACACACCTGCACCAGGGGGACCACACACACCTGCACCAGGGGGACCACACACACCCGCACCAGGGGGACCACACACACCTGCACCAGGGGGACCACACACACCTGCACCAGAGAGACCACACACACCTGCACCAGGGGGCCCACACACACCTGCACCAGGGGGACCACACACACCTGCATTAATTACACTCCTGTCTCCCCTGCCCCTGTCCCTGCCCCTGTCCCTGTCCCTGTCCCTGCCCCTGCCCCTGCCCCTGCCCCTGCCCCTGCCCCTGTCCCTGCCCCTGCCCCTGTCCCTGTCCCTGTCCCTGTCCCTGCCCCTGCCTCTGCCCCTTCCCCTGCCCCTGCCCCTGCCCCTGTCTGGCAGGTGTTCTCTGGAGCTCCGGAGCGCTCGGTCGTGTTCCGGGGCCAGACGGGGAGACCTGAGGAGGGGCCGCTCTTCCACATGGAGCCCCTGGTGGAGTACCCCATGGAGGGAGGCACCGCGCTCATCGCCTTCGATGAGGAAGACGGTCGGTCTGGGTCTGGGTCTGGGTTTGGGTTTAGGTCTGGGTCTGGGTTTGGGTCTGGGTTTGGGTCTGGGTCTGTTTTATGCTTTTACTTCTTTTCTTTCTCTGTCTTTTATGCTTTTACTTCTTAGATTTCTCTGTGTTTTATGCTTTTATTTCTTATATTTCTCTGTGTTTTATGCTTTTATTTCTTATATTTCTCTGTGTTTTATGCTTTTATTTCTTTTATTTCTCTGTGTTTTATGCTTTTACTTCTTTTATTTCTTATATTTTCTGGTTTTCTCGTCTGCAGTGGCTCAGAGGATTCTGTCGATGCACAAACACAGAGTGGATCTGGGAGGAGAGTTTCACCTGAACGTCGAGGCCCGAGCAGTTCCCATAATCCTCCCCTCCTCCGTACAGGTACTGTCCTCCTCCTCTCACTTCCTGTATCACCGCATGACATCACCAGGTGGAACAGAGTGTTTTCAGTGTGAGAGAAGAGTCTGAATGTGCAGGTTTGTGACTCCAGGTCTGTTTGTGACAAGGAAACTACATTAGAACAGAGCAGAGAATAGAGGAAATATTCAATAATGTTTGATTGGTTCAGTCCTGGTTTAGACCTGGTTTAGTCCTGGTTTAGTCCTGGTTTAGACCTGGTTTAGTCCTGGTTTAGTCCTGGTTTAGTCCTGGTTTAGTCCTGGTTCAGTCCTGGTTTAGACCTGGTTTAGTCCTGGTTTAGTCCTGGTTTAGTTTTCTGTGCTCCTGTCTGACCCTGTCTGACCCTGTCTGACCCTGTCTGACCCTGTCTGACCCTGTCTGTGCTCCTGTCTGCTCCTGTCTGACCCTGTCTGACCCTGTATGACCCTGTCTGACCCTGTCTGACCCTGTCTGTGCTCCTGTCTGCTCCTGTCTGACCCTGTATGACCCTGTCTGACCCTGTCTGACCCTGTCTGACCATGTCTGTGCTCCTGTCTGCTCCTGTCTGCTCCTGTCTGACCCTGTCTGTGCTCCTGTCTGACCCTGTCTGACCCTGTCTGCTCCTGTCTGACCCTGTCTGTGCTCCTGTCTGTGCTCCTGTCTGACCCTGTCTGACCCTGTCTGCTCCTGTCTGCTCCTGTCTGACCCTGTCTGACCCTGTCTGACCCTGTCTGACCCTGTGGTTCCTCTGACAGGTGCATGCCGCGGTGTGTCCCTGTCGTATCCTGGTGTCTCACCTGCCGCAGATGGACAGAACGACTCTGGAGGATAAACTCTACATCCACTTCTCCAGGAGCAGGAACGGAGGAGGAGAAGTGGACGAGTGCCACCTGCTGGAGGAGAGCGGAACTGCAGTCATCTCCTTCATGCAAGACCACAGTGAGTCCGGACCGGGTCTGGACCAGGACTAAACCAGGACTAAACTAGGACTAAACTGGGTCTGGACCAGGACCAAACTGGGACTAAACTAGGACTAAACCAGGACTAAACTAGGACTAAACTGGGACTAAACTAGGACTAAACCAGGACTAAACTAGGACTAAACTGGGACTAAACTAGGACTAAACCAGGACTAAACTAGGACTAAACTGGGACTAAACTAGGTCTAAACCAGGACTGGACCAGGACTAAATCAGGACTAAACCAGGACTAAACTAGGACTAAACCAGGACTAAACCAGGACTAAACCAGGACTGGACCGGGTCTAAACTCTTTTACATCTCCCCAGTTGCGAAGGGTCTGACAGACGTGGAGTTTCATGATGTGAAGATGTTGGAGGGAACTCACCGAGTCCGAGTCACGCCCTTCGTCAACGGGACCATCGCCGACCTACAGGTACTACAAGGACTACAAGTACAAGTACAAGTACTACAGGTACTACAGGTACTACAAGGACTACAAGTACAAGTACAAGTACTACGGGTACTACAGGTACTACAAGGAGTACAAGTACAAGTACTACGGGTACTACAGGTACTACAAGGACTACAAGTACAAGTACAAGTACTACGGGTACTACAGGTACTACAAGGACTACAAGTACAAGTACAAGTACTACGGGTACTACAAGTACAAGTACAAGTACAAGTACTACGGGTATTACAGGTACTACAAGGACTACAAGTACAAGTACAAGTACAAGTACTACAGGTACTACAGGTACTACAGGTACTGATACTCTGGTGGCTGTGCCTCCTTGTCAGATCTCAGGAGCTCAGGGCCTGGTTGGTTCTTGGGTGGAGACACTGGGACTTCCAGGGGCCACAGGGGGGCGCCAGTCACAAAAAAACTGTTGTGGTTGTGTCCTGAGGCAAAACACTTCACCCACACTGCAGAGTATGAAAGTGGAGTGTGTGAGTGATGTCGTTTCTGTCAGTTTGCCCCAGGGCAGCTGTGGCTACAGCAGTTTACACCAGAAAGTGGAGAGAATGAAGAAGGAAGTGTAAATCCTGATCTGTAAATCCTCATCTGTAAATCCTGATCCGTAAATCCTCATCTGTAAATCCTGATCTGTAAATCCTGATCTGTAAATCCTGATCTGTAAATCCTGATCTGTAAATCCTGATCTGTAAATCCTGATCCGTAAATCCTCATCTGTAAATCCTGATCTGTAAATCCTGATCTGTAAATCCTGATCTGTAAATCCTGATCTGTAAATCCTGATCTGTAAATCCTGATCCGTAAATCCTCATCTGTAAATCCTGATCTGTAAATCCTCATCTGTAAATCCTGATCTGTAAATCCTGATCTGTAAATCCTGA
>CM068351.1:2211247-2303747 GCA_034769755.1 Odontamblyopus lacepedii
TAAAAACACACACACATACATACACATATACATACACACATACATACATACATAAAACATACACACATATACATAGATACACATACATACATACATACATACACATAAAAACATACACACATACATATACATAGATACACATACATACATACATAACATACACACATACATACATGCATACATACACATACATACAAACATACACACACATACATACATACACACATACATACATAAAACATACACACATAAGGACCAAACCAACAACACTGTGTGAAAAGAGAAGTTTATTGATAAATGTTCAAGGCAGCGCAAATATGGATGGGTTGAGATTCGTTGGGGGGACTTCGTCTCAATAATCAATTGGTAATATACCTACACACACACATACACATACATTCATACATATACAAATACATACAGATACATGTCTTGGGACTTGACTTGGACTTGAGATGAAAGACTTGAGACTCAAAATGACGACTTGGTCCCACGAGGAAACAAAACCCTCTTTCTTCAGACGATCTCCTGAGATTTTCCACATTAAACGATGGATCTTTCTTTTCTGTTCCCACGTGTCCTTATGTCTGTGTGATCCCTCAGTGGTCCAGGGCTAAACCAGGTCTAAACCAGGACTAAACCAGGACTAAACCAGGTCTAAACCAGGACTAAACCAGGGCTAAACCAGGTCTAAACCAGGCCTAAACCAGGGCTAAACCAGGACTAAACCCGGTCTAAACCAGGGCTAAACCAGGTCTAAACCAGGACTAAACCCGGTCTAAACCAGGTCTAAACCTGGTCTAAACCAGGTCTAAACCAAGTCTAAACCAGGTCTAAACCAGGTCTAAACCAGGTCTAAACCAGGTCTAAACCAGGTCTAAACCAGGTCTAAACCAAGTCTAAACCAGGTCTAAACCAGGTCTAAACCAGGTCTAAACCAAGTCTAAACCAGGTCTAAACCAGGTCTAAACCAAGTCTAAACCAGGTCTAAACCAGGTCTAAACCAGGTCTAAACCAGGTGTAAACCAGGTCTAAACCAGGTCTAAACCAGGTCTAAACCAAGTCTAAACCAGGTCTAAACCAGGTCTAAACCAGGTCTAAACCAGGTCTAAACCAGGTCTAAACCAGGTCTAAACCAAGTCTAAACCAGGTCTAAACCAGGTCTAAACCAGGTGTAAACCAAGTCTAAACCAGGTCTAAACCAGGTCTAAACCAGGTCTAAACCAAGTCTAAACCAGGTCTAAACCAGGTCTAAACCAGGTCTAAACCAAGTCTAAACCAGGTCTAAACCAGGTCTAAACCAGGTCTAAACCAAGTCTAAACCAGGTCTAAACCAGGTCTAAACCAGGTCTAAACCAAGTCTAAACCAGGTCTAAACCAGGTCTAAACCAGGTCTAAACCAGGTCTAAACCAAGTCTAAACCAGGTCTAAACCAGGGCTAAACCAGGTCTAAGCCAGGTCTAAACCTGGTCTAAACCAGGACTAAACCCGGTCTAAATCAGGTCTAAACCCGGTCTAAATCAGGTCTAAACCCGGTCTAAACCAAGTCTAAACCAGATCTAAACCTGGTCTAAACCAGGGCTAAACCAGGTCTAAACCAGGTCTAAGCCAGGTCTAAATCAGGTCTAAACCCGGTCTAAACCTGGTCTAAACCCAGTCTAAACCAGATCTAAACCAGGTCTAAACTATAACTAAACCAGCTCTGTTCTGTCAGTGTTTCAGTATCGATACCTGAGGAAAATGAGGATCTAGTTTGGATTCGTATCAGATTTTCAGTATTTTTGAATGAGCTCCTCACTCTGAACGAGTTTTTGTTCATGTGATTCTCTGCTCACAGTTTCAGTTTAATACAACATTTGGCAACTGAACCCTTAACTGTTCTGTTCTGATGCCGTTTCCTCGTCACAAACAAATCTGGACTCGTGTTTGCCGACAGGATCCATACTGGATTTTCTGGATTTTAAGAGTTTTGTTTTGAAATAAATGCGATTCCACATTTGTCAAACAGAAATAGATTTTAATGTAAAAACGGTCCAATGTAACAGCACATTTTATAAAAGGAAAAATAAAGTTTCACTAAAATAACCCAAATATTCAGCGGTTAAAGCAGCAGGAGGCACTTGAACACAGAGGGGCCGCTTTAAAGAGGGGCTGCAGCACAACTCCACTACTTTCACTTTCACTTTCACTTTCAGGAGGAATATTGCAATGTTTTTAATCAAGGTTCAGTTTCACAACGTGTTTGGAAAGGTCTAAACCACAGGGTGAGCAGCTTTTACACAGAAAAACACCTCATGGAGACACAGGGAGGGCATCTGACAAAACCAGGTCTAAACCAGGTCTAAACCAGGTCTAAACCAGGTCTAAACCAGGTCTAAACCAGGTCTAAACCAGGTCTAAACCAGGTCTAAACCACACAAGGGGGAGGGCACCTGACTTAACTGTTAACTGTTCAAATTTAGGTTTTGTAAACTTCTATTTTCATGTTTTAGTGTTTTGTGTTTCCTTCACTTCGTGCAGCCCTCTTTTACATTCAAATAAATCGGGACGAACCACAAACCAAATCAGCACAAAAGAGAAAAAATCTTTTTAAATAAAATACAAATAAAAGCACAAACACTTTTACAACTGTGTTTTTACAGTCGGTTTACAGTGAGTTTCATCATCTCAAACAAACGTCCACACGAGCCGAGACGCCCAGGAGCTACTCGAGTACTTCACCTGCCCATTCAGGAGCTACTCGAGTACTTCACCTGCCCATTCAGGAGCTACTCGAGCACTTCACCTGCCCATTCAGGAGCTACTCGAGTACTTCACCTGCCCATTCAGGAGCTACTCGAGTACTTCACCTGCCCATTCAGGAGCTACTCGAGTACTTCACCTGCCCATTCAGGAGCTACTCGAGTACATTTTCAGTTTACAGTCGTCGTCTTTTTGGGGATTTAATTTTCCCGTCTGTTTTATGTTTTGATGTTGCAGTTTTTCACTATTCTTAAGTCAGTGCCCACAGCCCCACAGTGCGTATATATGAGTGGACTAAGCTAACCCGTTAGCCACTGACCCGTTAGCCGCTGACCCGTCAGCCGCTAACCCGTCAGCCGCTAACCCGTCAGCCGCTAACCCGTCAGCCGCTAACCCGCTTGCCGCTAACCCGCTTGCCGCTAACGGGTTAGCCGCTAACGGGTTAGCCGCTAACGGGTTAGCCGCTAACGGGTTAGCTTAGTCCACTCACAGATACAGAATCTGCTCTGCCCATTTTCCCAATAGATTTTTTAAATTCAAACATTTAGAGTTCAAAGCACAAAGTTTAAAGAAGTTCAGCTCCAGTCAAATGAAGCTCATCAGGGCAGAGATCTGGAGTTTCACACTGGAAAAAGGAATTTATAAAAAATATATTTATTAACCAGGTCTAAACCAAGTCTAAACCAGATCTAAACCAGGTCTAAACCAGGTCTAAACCAAGTCTAAACCAGGTCTAAACCAGGTCTAAACCAGGTCTAAACCAGGTCTAAACCAGGTCTAAACCAAGTCTAAACCAGGTCTAAACCAGGTCTAAACCAGGTCTAAACCAAGTCTAAACCAGGTCTAAACCAGGTCTAAACCAGGTCTAAACCAAGTCTAAACCAGGTCTAAACCAGGTCTAAACCAGGTCTAAACCAGGTCTAAACCAGGTGTAAACCAGGTCTAAACCAGGTCTAAACCAGGTCTAAACCAAGTCTAAACCAGGTCTAAACCAAGTCTAAACCAGGTCTAAACCAGGTCTAAACCAGGTCTAAACCAGGTCTAAACCAGGTCTAAACCAGGTCTAAACCAAGTCTAAACCAGGTCTAAACCAGGTCTAAACCAGGTGTAAACCAAGTCTAAACCAGGTCTAAACCAGGTCTAAACCAGGTCTAAACCAAGTCTAAACCAGGTCTAAACCAGGTCTAAACCAGGTCTAAACCAAGTCTAAACCAGGTCTAAACCAGGTCTAAACCAGGTCTAAACCAAGTCTAAACCAGGTCTAAACCAGGTCTAAACCAGGTCTAAACCAGGTCTAAACCAGGTCTAAACCAGGTCTAAACCAGGTCTAAACCAGGTCTAAACCACACAGGGGGGAGGGCACCTGACTTAACTTTTAACTGTTCAAATTTAGGTCTATAAGAAAAATGAATGACAATAAAAAGAGTGAGAGACGAGGCGTCAAACACAAAACTACAACAGATTTTCCCTCCTTCAGACCACAGATTGTGACCGGCTCGTCTCGGCTCGTGGACAAACACTTTTTTTTTTTGCAGTTTAACGTTTCGGTGCAAATTTCACTCGTTCCGTCGTCTCGCTCAGTGCTTTTTCCAGTGTCGACAAAAAGAATCCGATTTTTACAGAACGGTAACAGTCTACGGTTCTACCACGTCACGCAGGAGCTTTAGATTTCTACATGTGTTTGTGCTCGGGGACGGCGGAGTCACGGCCGCCACTAGGGGGAGACACTGCAGCAAAGTGTCCAAGAAAAGATGGAAAAGAATCTGAAAAGAGCCGCGTGCGTCCTGAGGTCATTCGTCTGGTTATTCAGGTTTCTTCTCTCTTCACTCGTTCCGAGACGCTTCGCTCTCGTCCGGACGTGGTTTATTTGAACAGCGCTCGTCCGGTAAAATGACCTCGCTGCAGGACGGATCATTCCACTACTTTTAAACCGTTTTCTGATCGATTTACAGTTGAACTCGAGCACGTTTGAAGCTAATGTTTGTTTCTAGAGGCGGTGGAACTCTGTCGGGAGCCAAAAAACGGCACAGATCAGTGGCAACGTAGAGGCGAATTTGTCAACTGGACCAAAGATCGAGTGTTTTGGGCTTTTCAGCAGAGATCATTTTAAAATCTGAATCTCACACGCGGCTCCTTTAAGTTCAGCGGCTCGGACTCGTTTTAAACACATTTACTCACAAGACTTTACACGGTTTTGCTTTTTTTAAATAAACGTATAAATACTGAACCTCATCTAAAGTGGAGTGAGACCGAAGTGAACAGCTCCCCCCGGAGGAACGACGGGGAAACGCGTCGTGTTTCAGACCAAAGGGGAAAAAACATCAACGAGGAATCAAAACTAGAACCAGAAACCAGAAACCAGAAACCAGCCGTTTGGACTCATCCTGAACTGTGAGAAACCGTTTTTTACAGCAAACTAAACCCAACAGAGGCGATTATCTCTGAGAGGAGTCGGGTTTCTCGGAGGCTCCTGTAACTCGACAAACACAAAGTCTCTGCACCTGATTTTTAAAAACCATGAAAAAGTTCTTCTAAACTTAAATACTTGAGCTCTTCGGACGCTCTGAATGCGTGAGGGGAAGTGAGGAGGAACTACGGACCTCTGTGGAGTTTTCCCTTCACGGTAAAGCTAAAAAACAACAACAACTAGCATGCTCACGCGCACTTGCTGGTTCCACAGTGGCAGAACACAGTGGGTTTGTTCTGCTCAAACAGCTTCTCTGCACTGGGGCCAGACACGTTTTACTCAGATTCATGTGGGGGAAAAAATCAGGTACAGGAGCTTTAATGCCACACTGTGTAACATTCTCGACGTCATCTCCATGGAGACGAGCGACAGGGCGGCTCCTCTGTGCAGTAACGTTCCTCGGGAGGCTTAAATCGGGTTAAAAACGTAAAAAAAAGGACCTGTGTTCTGTGGAGGAGCAGGAGGCAGGAGGCGCCTCTCCGCGGATCTGACCCGTGACTCGGCCCGGCGGCTCCACGGAGACGGGCGAGGTTAATGCCGCTGTATGTAACATTCCGGGATCTTCCGGCGCAGTAACGATTCCTCTGGGAGGTTTAAATCAGGCTAAAAACGTATTGCTTCTGGAGTGTGTTCCTGTGCGTAAGAGAAAGAGGAGGAGAGGAGGAGAGGAGGAGGAGGAGGAGGAGGAGGAGAGGAGAGGAGGAGGAGGAGAGAGAAGGAAGAGGGGGAAAGAGGAGGAGAGAGGAGGAGAGAGAAGGAGGAAGAGGAGGAGGAGAGGGGAGGAGGAGATAGAAGGAGGAGGAGAGAGAAGGAGGTGAAGGAGGAAGAGGAGGAAAGAGGAGGAGGAGAAGGAGGAGGAGGAGAGGGGAGGAGGAGGAGGAGAGGAGGAGGAGAGAGGAGGAGGAGGAGGAGGAGAAGGAGGAGGAGGAGAGGGGAGGAGGAGAGGAGGAGGCGAAGAGTCCACGGGATAAACAGGAGAAAGTGCAAAAAAGTCGGGTTTGTTTCAGACGACGAGCGGCGCCCAGTCACTCTGTGTGCGTCCATACTGAGGAGAGGAGGAGGAGGAGGAGGAGAGGAGGAGGAGGAGGAGGAGAGGAGGAGGAGAGGAGAAGAGGAGGTGGGAGGAGGAGGAGAGGAGGAGGAGAGGAGGAGAGGAGGAGAGGAGGAGGAGAGGAGGAGGAGAGGAGAAGAGGAGGAGGAGAGGAGGAGGAGAGGAGGAGAGGAGGAGAGGAGGAGGAGGAGGAGGAGGAGAGGAGGAGAGGAGGCGGAGAGGAGAGGAGAGGAGGAGGAGAGGAGGAGGAGAGGAGAAGAGGAGGTGGGAGGAGGAGGAGAGGAGGAGGAGAGGAGGAGAGGAGGAGAGGAGGAGGAGGAGGAGAGGAGGAGAGGAGGAGGAGAGGAGAAGGAGGAGAGGAGGAGAGGAGGAGAAGAGAAGGTGGGAGGAGGAGGAGAGGAGGAGAGGAGGAGAGGAGGAGGAGAGGAGGAGGAGGAGAGGAGAAGAGGAGGTGGGAGGAGGAGGAGAAGAGGAGAGGAGGAGGTGGGAGGAGGAGAGGAGGAGAAGGAGAGGAGAGGAGGAGAGGAGGAGGTGGGAGGAAGAGAGGAGGAGAGGAGGAGGAAAGGAGGAGAGAGGAGGAGAGGAGGAGGAGGAGAGGAGAGGAGGAGAGGAGAGGAGGAAGTGGGAGGAAGAGAGGAGGAAAGGAGGAGGAGGTGGGAGGAGGAGAAGGAGAGGAGAGGTGGAGAGGAGGAGGTGGGAGGAAGAGAGGAGGAGAGGAGGAGAGGAGGAGGTGGGAGGAAGAGAGGAGGAGAGGAGGAGGAAAGGAGGAGAGAGGAGGGGAGGAGGAGGAGGAGGAGAGGAGGAGAGGAGGTGGGAGGAGGAAGAGAGGAGGTGGGAGGAGGTGGGAGGAAGAGAGGAGGAGAGGAGAGGAGGAGGTGGGAGGAGGAGAGGAGGTGGGAGGAGGTGGGAGGAAGAGAGGAGGAGAGGAGAGGAGGAGGTGGGAGGAGGTGGGAGGAAGAGAGGAGAGGAGGAGGAGAGGAGAAGGAGACATTAGACATGTGCAGCAGTTCCTCGGGGCCCCACAGGAGGCGCTCTCACCTGAATGTCCGTGAGCTCTTTGTAAAAACGTTTCGCCAGATCAGGGCCGTTCCTCATGGTGGGAATTTGGTGCATCTGAAACAGAAGAAACGATCAGGACAGAACGAAGCTGAAACATCCAGACGCGAACTGAAACCTGCTGAAACATCCAGACGCAAGCTGAAACCTGCTGAAACATCCAGACGCGAACTGAAACCTGCTGACACATCCAGACGCGATCTGAAACCTGCTGAAACATCCAGACGCGAACTGAAACCTGCTGAAACATCCAGACGCGAGCTGAAACCTGCTGAAACATCCAGACGCGAGCTGAAACCTGCTGAAACATCCAGACGCGAGCTGAAACATCCAGACGCGAGCTGAAACCTGCTGAAACATCCAGACGCGAGCTGAAACCTGCTGAAACATCCAGACGCGAGCTGAAACATCCAGACGCGAGCTGAAACATCCAGACGCGAGCTGAAACCTGCTGAAACATCCAGACGCGAGCTGAAACCTGCTGAAACATCCAGACGCGATCTGAAACCTGCTGAAACATCCAGACGCGAGCTGAAACCTGCTGAAACATCCAGACGCGAGCTGAAACCTGCTGAAACATCCAGACGCGAGCTGAAACCTGCTGAAACATCCAGACACGAGCTAAACCTGCTGAAACATCCAGACGCGAGCTGAAACCTGCTGACACATCCAGACGCGAGCTGAAACCTGCTGAAACATCCAGACGCGAGCTGAAACCTGCTGAAACATCCAGACACGAGCTGAAACCTGCTGAAACATCCAGACGCGAGCTGAAACCTGCTGAAACATCCAGACACGAGCTGAAACCTGCTGAAACATCCAGACGCGAGCTGAAACCTGCTGAAACATCCAGACGCGAGCTGAAACCTGCTGAAACATCCAGACGCGAGCTGAAACCTGCTGAAACATCCAGACGCGAGCTGAAACATCCAGACGCGAGCTGAAACCTGCTGAAACATCCAGACGCGAGCTGAAACCTGCTGAAACATCCAGACGCGAGCTGAAACCTGCTGAAACATCCAGACGCGAGCTGAAACCTGCTGAAACATCCAGACACGAGCTGAAACCTGCTGAAACATCCAGACGCGAGCTGAAACCTGCTGAAACATCCAGACGCGAGCTGAAACCTGCTGAAACATCCAGACGCGAGCTGAAACCTGCTGAAACATCCAGACGCGAGCTGAAACCTGCTGAAACATCCAGACGCGAGCTGAAACCTGCTGAAACATCCAGACGCGAGCTGAAACCTGCTGAAACATCCAGACGCGAGCTGAAACCTGCTGAAACATCCAGACGCGAGCTAAACCTGCTGAAACATCCAGACGCGAGCTGAAACCTGCTGAAACATCCAGACGCGAGCTGAAACCTGCTGAAACATCCAGACGCGAGCTGAAACCTGCTGAAACATCCAGACACGAGCTGAAACCTGCTGAAACATCCAGACGCGAGCTGAAACCTGCTGAAACATCCAGACACGAGCTAAACCTGCTGAAACTAGGACTAAACCGGGTCTAAACCAGGTCTAAACCAGGACTAAACCGGGTCTAAACCAGGACTAAACCAGGACTAAACCGGGTCTAAACCAGGTCTAAACCAGGACTAAACCGGGTCTAGACCAGGACTCGTACCTGGCCCTTGTACAGGACTAAACCAGGACTAAACCGGGTCTAAACCGGGACTAAACCAGGTCTAAACCAGGACTAAACCGGGTCTAGACCAGGACTCGTACCTGGCCCTTGTACAGGTCTAAACCAGGACTAAACCGGGTCTAAACCGGGACTAAACCAGGTCTAAACCAGGACTAAACCGGGTCTAGACCAGGACTCGTACCTGGCCCTTGTACAGGACTAAACCAGGACTAAACCGGGTCTAGACCAGGACTCGTACCTGGCCCTTGTACAGGTCTAAACCAGGACTAAACCAGGTCTAGACCAGGACTAAACCAGGTCTAAACCAGGACTAAACCGGGTCTAGACCAGGACTCGTACCTGGCCCTTGTACAGGCCTAAACCAGGACTAAACCAGGTCTAGACCAGGACTAAACCAGGTCTAAACCAGGACTAAACCGGGTCTAGACCAGGACTCGTACCTGGCCCTTGTACAGGTCTAAACCAGGACTAAACCAGGTCTAGACCAGGACTAAACCAGGTCTAAACCAGGACTAAACCGGGTCTAGACCAGGACTCGTACCTGGCCCTTGTACAGGTCTAAACCAGGACTAAACCGGGTCTAAACCAGGACTCGTACCTGGCCCTTGTACAGGTCTAAACCAGGACTAAACCAGGTCTAGACCAGGACTAAACCAGGTCTAAACCAGGACTAAACCAGGTCTAGACCAGGACTCGTACCTGGCCCTTGTACAGGCCTAAACCAGGACTAAACCAGGACTAAACCAGGTCTAGACCAGGACTAAACCAGGTCTAAACCAGGACTAAACCGGGTCTAGACCAGGACTCGTACCTGGCCCTTGTACAGGTCTAAACCAGGACTAAACCGGGTCTAAACCAGGACTCGTACCTGGCCCTTGTACAGGTCTAAACCAGGACTAAACCAGGTCTAGACCAGGACTAAACCAGGTCTAAACCAGGACTAAACCGAGTCTAGACCAGGACTCGTACCTGGCCCTTGTACAGGTCTAAACCAGGACTAAACCGGGTCTAAACCAGGACTCGTACCTGGCCCTTGTACAGGTCTAAACCAGGACTAAACCAGGTCTAGACCAGGACTAAACCAGGTCTAAACCAGGACTAAACCGGGTCTAGACCAGGACTCGTACCTGGCCCTTGTACAGGTCTAAACCAGGACTAAACCAGGTCTAGACCAGGACTAAACCAGGTCTAAACCAGGACTAAACCGGGTCTAGACCAGGACTCGTACCTGGCCCTTGTACAGGACTAAACCAGGACTAAACCAGGACTAAACCAGGACTCGTACCTGGCCCTTGTACAGGTCTAAACCAGGACTAAACCAGGACTAAACCAGGACTAAACCAGGACTAAACCAGGACTCGTACCTGGCCCTTGTACAGGTCTAAACCAGGACTAAACCAGGACTAAACCAGGACTCGTACCTGGCCCTTGTACAGGACTAAACCAGGACTAAACCAGGACTAAACCGGGTCTAAACCAGGTCTAAACCAGGACTCGTACCTGGCCCTTGTACAGGACTAAACCAGGACTAAACCAGGACTAAACCAGGACTAAACCAGGACTAAACCAGGACTCGTACCTGGCCCTTGTACAGGACTAAACCGGGACTAAACCAGGACTAAACCAGGACTAAACCAGGACTCGTACCTGGCCCTTGTACAGGACTAAACCAGGACTAAACCGGGACTAAACCAGGACTAAACCAGGACTCGTACCTGGCCCTTGTACAGGACTAAACCAGGACTAAACCAGGACTAAACCAGGACTAAACCAGGACTAAACCAGGTCTAAACCAGGACTAAACCAGGACTAAACCAGGACTAAACCAGGACTCGTACCTGGCCCTTGTACAGGAGGCTGCCCACAGGACAAACCACACAGGCCGTTCCAGCTCCAAACACCTCGAGGACTCGACCCTGGACCAGAGCCTCCATCAGGTCCTTCATCTGCAGACGCCGCTCGGACACTCGGAACAGGCCCTGGAGAACCGAGGAGAACAGGAGGAGAACAGGAGGAGAACAGGAGGAGAACAGGAGGAGAACAGGAGGAGAACAGGAGGAGAACGTGAGGAGAACAGGAGGAGAACAGGAGGAGAACGTGAGGAGAACGTGAGGAGAACAGGAGGAGAACAGGAGGAGAACAGGAGGAGAACAGGAGGAGAACAGGAGGAGAACAGGAGGAGAACAGGAGGAGAACAGGAGGAGAACCAGAGGAGAACAGGAGGAGAACAGGAGGAGAACAGGAGGAGAACCAGAGGAGAACAGGAGGAGAACAGGAGGAGAACATGAGGAGAACAGGAGGAGAACAGGAGGAGAACCAGAGGAGAACATGAGGAGAACAGGAGGAGAACAGGAGGAGAACAGGAGGAGAACAGGAGGAGAACAGGAGGAGAACAGGAGGAGAACGTGAGGAGAACCAAGGAGAACCGGAGAACGTGAGGAGAACAGGAGGAGAACAGGAGGAGAACAGAGGAGAACCGGAGAACGTGAGGAGAACAGGAGGAGAACCAGAGGAGAACAGGAGGAGAACAGGAGGAGAACAGGAGGAGAACAGGAGGAGAACAGGAGGAGAACCAGAGGAGAACAGGAGGAGAACAGGAGGAGAACAGGAGGAGAACAGGAGGAGAACAGCAGGAGAACCAGAGGAGAACCAGAGGAGAACAGGAGGAGAACCAGAGGAGAACAGGAGGAGAACAGGAGGAGAACAGGAGGAGAACAGGAGGAGAACAGGAGGAGAACAGGAGGAGAACAGGAGGAGAACCAGAGGAGAACCGGAGAACAGGAGGAGAACAGGAGGAGAACAGGAGGAGAACAGGAGGAGAACAGGAGGAGAACAGAGGAGAACCGGAGAACGTGAGGAGAACAGGAGTAGAACAGGAGGAGAACCAGAGGAGAACAGGAGGAGAACCAGAGGAGAACCAGAGGAGAACAGGAGGAGAACCAGAGGAGAACAGGAGGAGAACAGGAGGAGAACAGGAGAACGTGAGGAGAACAGGAGGAGAACAGGAGGAGAACAGGAGAACAGGAGGAGAACAGGAGGAGAACAGGAGGAGAACAGGAGGAGAACAGGAGGAGAACAGGAGGAGAACAGGAGAACATGAGGAGAACAGGAGGAGAACAGGAGGAGAACAGGAGGGGAACAGGAGGAGAATGTGAGGAGAACAGGAGGAGAACAGGAGGAGAACGTGAGGAGAACAGGAGGAGAACCAGAGGAGAACAGGAGGAGAACCAGAGGAGAACAGGAGAACAGGAGGAGAACAGGAGAACAGGAGGAGAACAGGAGGAGAACAGGAGGAGAACAGGAGAACAGGAGGAGAACAGGAGGAGAACAGGAGGAGAACAGGAGGAGAACAGGAGGAGAACAGGAGGAGAACAGGAGAACAGGAGGAGAACAGGAGGAGAACACAGAGAAAGAGCTCAATGTTGGAATTGAGACACAACAGCTCAGGGAAATTTGGAACATTAAACAAGGTCTAAACCAGGACTAAACCAGGACTAAACCAGGACTAAAGCAGGACTAAAGCAGGACTAAAGCAGGACTAAAACAGGACTAAACCAGGACTAAAGCAGGACTTAACCAGGACTAAACCAGGACTAAAGCAGGACTAAACCAGGACTAAACCAGGACTAAACCAGGACTAAACCAGGACTAAAGCAGGACTAAACCAGGACTAAAGCAGGACTAAAGCAGGACTAAAACAGGACTAAACCAGGACTAAAGCAGGACTTAACCAGGACTAAACCAGGACTAAACCAGGACTAAAGCAGGACTAAACCAGGACTAAACCAGGACTTAACCAGGACTAAACCAGGACTAAACCAGGACTAAAGCAGGACTAAAACAGGACTAAAGCAGGACTTAACCAGGACTAAAGCAGGACTAAACCAGGACTAAACCAGGACTAAACCAGGACTAAAACAGGACTAAAGCAGGACTAAAGCAGGACTAAAGCAGGACTAAACCAGGACTAAACCAGGACTAAACCAGGACTAAACCAGGACTAAAGCAGGACTAAAACAGGACTAAAACAGGACTAAAACAGGACTAAAGCAGGACTTAACCAGGACTAAAGCAGGACTAAACCAGGACTAAACCAGGACTAAAGCAGGACTAAAACAGGACTAAAACAGGACTTAACCAGGACTAAAGCAGGACTAAACCAGGACTAAAGCAGGACTAAAACAGGACTAAAACAGGACTAAAGCAGGACTTAACCAGGACTAAAGCAGGACTAAACCAGGACTAAACCAGGACTAAAGCAGGACTAAAACAGGACTAAAACAGGACTAAAGCAGGACTAAAGCAGGACTAAACCAGGACTAAACCAGGACTAAACCAGGACTAAACCAGGACTTAACCAGGACTTAACCAGGACTAAACCAGGACTAAAGCAGGACTAAACCAGGACTAAACCAGGACTAAACCAGGACTTAACCAGGACTAAAGCAGGACTAAAGCAGGACTAAAGCAGGACTAAAGCAGGACTAAAGCAGGACTAAAGCAGGACTAAACCAGGACTAAAGCAGGACTAAAGCAGGACTAAACCAGGACTAAACCAGGACTAAACCAGGACTTAAGCAGGACTAAAGCAGGACTAAACCAGGACTAAACCAGGACTAAACCAGGACTAAAGCAGGACTAAAGCAGGACTAAACCAGGACTAAACCAGGACTAAAGCAGGACTAAACCAGGACTAAACCAGGACTAAACCAGGACTAAACCAGGACTTAACCAGGACTAAAGCAGGACTAAACCAGGACTAAACCAGGACTAAAGCAGGACTAAAACAGGACTAAAACAGGACTAAAACAGGACTAAAGCAGGACTAAAGCAGGACTAAACCAGGACTAAACCAGGACTAAACCAGGACTAAACCAGGACTAAACCAGGACTTAACCAGGACTTAACCAGGACTTAACCAGGACTAAACCAGGACTAAACCAGGACTAAACCAGGACTAAACCAGGACTAAACCAGGACTAAACCAGGACTTAACCAGGACTAAACCAGGACTAAACCAGGACTAAAGCAGGACTAAAGCAGGACTAAAGCAGGACTAAAGCAGGACTAAAGCAGGACTAAACCAGGACTAAAGCAGGACTAAAGCAGGACTAAAGCAGGACTAAACCAGGACTAAAGCAGGACTAAACCAGGACTAAACCAGGACTAAAGCAGGACTAAAGCAGGACTAAAGCAGGACTAAAGCAGGACTAAAGCAGGACTAAACCAGGACTAAAGCAGGACTAAACCAGGACTAAAGCAGGACTAAACCAGGTCTTACCCAGGTCCGGGCCAGGTCCAGCAGAGACTGTCGTGTGACTCCAGGAAGAATGAGGCCGTCGTCCAGAGGAGGAGTCACCAACTCCAACTCTGTAACAGACCGAGACTGAGACCAGGACTAAACCAGGACTGAACCAGGACTGAACCAGGACTGAACAGGGTCTAAACCGGGTCTAAACTAGGTCTAAACCAGGCCTGAACCAGGTCTGAACCAGGTCTGAACCAGGTCTAAACCAGGACTAAACCAGGACTAAACCAGGACTGAACCAGGACTGAACCAGGTCTGAACCAGGGCTAAACCAGGACTAAACCAGGACTAAACCAGGACTAAACCAGGCCTAAACCAGGCCTAAACCAGGCCTAAACCAGGCCTAAACCGGGTCTAAACCAGGTCTAAACCAGGCCTAAACCAGGTCTAAACCAGGCCTAAACCGGGTCTAAACTGGGTCTAAACCAGGCCTAAACCAGGCCTAAACCGGGTCAAAACCAGGCCTAAACCAGGTCTAAACCAGGTCTAAACCGGGTCTAAACCGGGTCTAAACCAGGTCTAAACCAGGTCTAAACCGGGTCTAAACCGGGTCTAAACCGGGTCTACCCCGGCCCCGGCTCTCACCTCCGTTACTGTCTTTCCAGTAGATGAACAGGTTCATGGTTCCCACTTCGGTGATCTCCTCGTGGGGCCCGTAGAGCCACAGGACCTGCTGACAGCCGCGCTTCACCGCCTCGTTCTGCACCGCGATGGTCGGCCCGTAGTTCCTGCCACACAGCACAGGGGGCGCCACGGCACACAGGGATTTGTCACAGGAAAATAAAAACGCTGATGTATTTTCTAACAATGGAAATGGAGACAGAATAATCATAAAGAGTGAGTCTGTGTTTGAGGAGGAACGTCTGGAGAACATTAGAAGTTTGTTTAATACACAAACTTTAAAATATAATTCAAATATAATTCAAATATAATTCAAATATTTGATCCAGTTCACGTTTCCCAGGATAAAACCACAGCCCAAACTCACAGGGTCCAAACCACAGTCCGTATACAAGGATATTTTTATAAAACTAATATTTCCCTCGCTCCGTTTTCTGAAATAACATCGTGTACAGACCATCGCTTTCAGGAAGGTTTTCGTTTACATGAACCCGCATAAATACACCGGGACAAACACTTCATTTTCAAAATTATCCGCCCAGAAACGGCGACTCTGGGTTCGGGTTAAAAGTCTGTTTCAGTCTTTAGTCTTTTGCTCTGACCTCTTTCCATTTGTACTCTGATCACAGGCAAAAATGTCGGCTCTTCCTCGTTGTGATCAGATGTTCAGCTGTTGCTCTGCTCCGTTTGCCCCACGGAGCCTTCGTCCACTCTGCACCTTTTACCTGGCTGCAGAAGGACTGGAAATTGTCTGAACTATTGTCCTTAAATGTTTTTAAAGCCAAACTGAGCCTTACAGCCTCTGCCTCTATAAAGTGCAGCTGTGTTTCAGAACCGGTGCAGTTTTAATGTTTATTTATATGTTCTTGTTTTGAAATGTGCCTCTTGGCCTGGACTCAATGGGACCTTCCTGGTTAAATAAAGCTCAAATAAAATAAAAAAAATAAAAAACGATTGACAGTTTTGTGTAGGTTTGCGTTTGACTTCATGGAGGTGATGCAAACACAGGACGAGTGTTTGAGCAGAAGTGACGCGACTGCTGCTCTGACGCTTCTGATCACCACCACAGAAGAACCTGAACACTGGTCACACTTTGGCGTCAACCGCCTAAACACACAAACGCCAAACCGGAGTTTTCCAAAATCTCCACTTTTGCCCGAGTTTTTAGAAAGATTTGTTTTCAGAGGCGAATTCTCCGTTTCCGTGTAAAAGACGGGCACAAACGAAGGGAAATTTCTCCATTTTTAAAAATATCCGTGTGCGTGTAAACAGGGCCTCAGTGAGGGTGACGTCTCCACAGCGTCGCTCACATGAGGCTCCTGTTGCCACGGTTACAGGAGCGAATCTGGACCCAGGTCCATATTTGGAAATCCTCCCGCGAGTATCATAGCAACACAAGAGCCAATCATGAGTGAGGAGGTTAAATGTGGCGCCTCCTCCTGGCAGAGCTGATGCATCATATATACGGACTATGGATGTGATACTCTGCACCTGCAGGACACTGGATTTACCTGATTCTGCACAAGAAGAAGAAACTTTGAGCTTTAAAGAGTTTAAGTCACTGATTTATGTTGTTTGTTCTGTTCCGCATTTAACAACAACAGAGTCACAATTTAACCAAATTCTCTTTACTTTCTGCTCGTTAAATTCTGCTCGTTCAGATTCTAGTCACATTAGATATTGTGACTGTTTGAGATATTTTGTCATTTTATTTCAGAAATCGTCACTCGGGGGAAAGCGGGAAGGGAACTTACTTAGCAACGAAACGAGCTGTCAATCAAACCTGTTGCTAACGCTAGGGGGAGGGGCCTCGGGGAATGAAGGCGTCTGATTGGTCCGTTATTTCTGTTCAGATCTTGATTCAGGAACAAAACAGAGAAATGAAAAGTTCAGGATCCTGTGTGGCGGCTTCAGACGAACAGTTTAAGTCCAGAATGACGAGGCTCAGAGCAGCAGGTACAGACAGAGGGACGAGAAGATCCTAATGTGAAGGAGCCCCAAGAGCCTCCTGGAGCACTTCCTGTTTGGCACGTGGCGGCTAACGGGTTAGCAGCTAACAGGTTAGCTTAGTCCACTCATATATACGGACTATGGTCCAAACTCACAGGGCCGCGTCCAAATCTCATCTGATAACCTTAAGTATTTCCTCCCTGTCCCCTGGGCCCTCGGACCACAAACTGGGCCAGAGCCTCCACAGATGTTTCTCATTCGGCCATTTGAGGACAACGCTCCGGGAGGTGAAAGTCTGTGCACACGGACCTGGTTTAGACCTGCTTTAGACCCGGTTTAGACCCGGTTTAGACCTGGTTTAGACCTAGTTTAGACCTAGTTTAGATCTGGTTTAGACTTGATTTGGACCTGGTTTACTCCTGGTTTAGTCCTGGTTTAGTCCTTTTTTGGACTTGGTTTAGACCTGGTTTAGGCCTGGTTTAGAGGTTTAGACTTGGTTTAGATCTGGTTTAGACCTGGTTTAGACCTGGTTTAGACCTGGTTTAGACCTGGTTTAGACCTGGTTTAGACTTGATTTGGACCTAGTTTAGTCCTGGTTTAGTCCTTTTTTGGACTTGGTTTAGACCTGGTTTAGGCCTGGTTTAGACTTGGTTTAGATCTGATTTAGACCTGGTTTAGACCTGGTTTAGACCTGGTTTAGACCTAGTTTAGACCTGGTTTAGACCTAGTTTAGACCTAGTTTGGATCTAGTTTAGACCTGATTTAAAGCTGGTTTAGACTGGTTTGGATCTAGTTTAGACTCGGTTTAGACCCGGTTTAGACCTGGTTTAGACCTGGTTTAGACTCGGTTTAGACCTGGTTTGGACCTGGACCACTGATGATTCCACAGATATAAGGACACACGGGAATAGGAAAGAAAGTTCCACCGTTTAATGTGGAAAATCACAGGGTTTGGGCTGGAGAAAGAGGGTTTTTTTCATGGTGGGATCAGAATCGGTATCGAGTATCGAGTATCGAGCCTGTCCCTCAGTATCAGAAGAGTTTAACTTTAGTAGCCCACACACTCACCCTCCCATCTTGTAGGCCCCGACTCCGCCCTTCCAGGCCCGGACGAAGGCGGGGTCGGCGAGCAGCGACACCGGGTTGAAGGAGCCGGTGGCGAAGTACGGCCCCACGGGGCCCACGATGACGAAGATCATGGCCTTCCCCGCACGAGCCACGCCCAGAGACGGCTGCAGGACAGAGGAGCGTCAGTGCACCCGGGACCACGCAGACGCACGCTCGGGGGGCTACATGCATGTCTATGGCAGAGTGTTCATCCGTTTCCATGGTGACACGACGCACACGTTAGCAAACACGGCCAAAAGGTTTTACGACGTCTGAAAACTCAAGAAAAAAACTCCAAAAGTGATTTCACTACACTTCACCCACTACAAATGTGTTTATTTACTGTAAGATGCTGGAGCCACTTTAAAGATATAAACTTGTTTATAGCACTGAACAAACTGTAGCCGCTGTGTTCAGTTTTAAAACATAAATTTATTGTATATATAGTTTTATAATTCTTATCTTTATAGAGTTTGTCTATTTTTAAGTAATTCTGTACTTCTATTGCTGCTACTGTTTTCTTGCTGTTCTCTTAACTGTGCGTTGCAACACTGTCCCCATTGTGGGACAAATAAAGGATAAATAAATAAAGGAATAAATAATAAAGGATATTTTATCTTATCGAGACATTTTCATTCTCCTGTGATCAGAGCGTAGTTTAGATTTTAATCTGAGAGACTTCTGTTGCTGCATTTTTTTATTTATTTTTTTGCTTTATGGCCATTCGCAAACACGAATTTCTGTATTTTGGCAAAACTAATGATAAATGATGCTCCTTTTTACTGTTGGCAGGGATCAGGTTAGTCAAAAATTGTTACAGTCCTGTTTTAGTCCTGGTTTAATCTTAGTTTATTACAGGTGTAGATCAAATTGGTCAAAAATAGGGATATCTGGGACATTTCTTATATAAAACTTGGACAAAGTAATGGTTTTGGATAAATCTTCTGGGACATGGGACACAGGGCTCAAAACTGGGACAACGCACGTGTTAGCAAACACTGCCAAAAGGTTTTAGATCGTCTGAAAATTCAAGAAAAAACCTCTAAAAGTGATTTAAAGAGACGTTTTCATTCTCCTGTGGTCAGTGTTCATGGTTCTGTTTAAGAGTTTGATTTTAGCTAAAAGGTGAAAGTGACTCACTAAAAAACTGCTGGCTAACGCTAATGCTAACGCTAACGCTAATGCTAACGCTAGCTTGTGACTGTAATGTTCTTCGATACAAAGAGCTTTTGATTCTATACGATATATTTCAAATCGATTTGATATGGTTCAATAAAGAAATCAAGGCTAAATCGCGGTTGTGACACTAAAATTCTTTGTTAAAACCCTCAAAGTTCATATGAAACACGAACATTTTACTCATCAAAACAGTGAAAATGTCAAATGTGTCGCATAAACGAGCTTCCTTCCTCTGAACAAACCACAAAAGTGCAAAATAATTTAATAATGTAAAAATACAACAAAAAAATACAATACATAATAAATAAAATAAATAAATAAAAATAAAATAAAAATACAAAATAAATTAAAGCAACAAAACTATAGCTGTAACAAAATCATTTAATAATATAAAAATAAAATAAAAAATGCAAAAAATAAAAATAATACAATAAAAATACATAATAAAAAAAATACAATACAATACAATACAAATCAATTAAATAAGCAACAAAACTGTAGCTGTAACAAAATAACTTAGTAAAATATACAAAAAATAATTCTTGGTGATATATCGATACAGCAGCCTATGATATCGATACCATATCAGCACATTAAAAGACACAATATATCGATATTTTTGCACACCCCTGATGCATATGGTGTATATATGGAGGGCTGTGCAGAAATATCGATATATCGTAATGTTTAATGTGTTTAATGTGATGATGCTGTATCGATATATGTATTTTTTGGTATATTTTACCCAATTATTTTGTTGCAGCTGCAGTTTAGTTGCTTGTTCAGAGGAAGGAAGCTCGTTTATGCGACACATTTGACATTTTCACTGTTTTGATGAGTAAAATGTTCGTGTTTCATATGAACTTTGCACAAAAAGTAGTTTAACAAAGACTTTTACTATCACAGCCATGATTCTGCACCAGGATATGAATGAATGAATTTATTTTGGTTGTCAAGATTCATAAAGAAATAACATTTACAAATACATTTCCTCATTGTGTGGGTCACAACCAAGAAAAGGATTGGGCTGAAGCGACATTACAACAACTCAAACAGAACAATATTCTACCTTCTTCTTATTATTCCATCGTTTTACTCTTTACAATAATGTGGATATGTTAATCATTTCATATTTTAACGTTTTCTTAAACTGTGTTAGAACTAATCGACTTAAACCGATGGTCGAGCTCATTCCAGAGTTTAACTCCTAAAACAGACACGTCTTTGTTCTGACCGCAGCAAACCTCTGAGGCTGAACCAACTATTTCCTCATTTAAATAAAGATTGTTTTCCTACAGGAGGATCATTATTCACAGCACGATACAGAATTTACATCATTTTAAACTTAACTATATCTGCAAATTTCAATATATTAGATTTAAAGTTCATTGGTTGAATCGCTGAATCCAGCTTTATTAATGTTTCGTTCGACCCTTTTTGTAATTTAATTATTGGATCTAAACATGTTTTGCACGTGTTTCCCCAGATTTCAGAGCAGTGAGACGGATAAGGAAGCACAAGTGATGAATATAATAAATGCAAACTTTTCCTGTCTAATAAATGTTTAGTTTTCTAAAGTTTGCCAATAGTTTTGGAGATTTTACTCTTGACATGTCGTATATTTGGCTTCCAACAAATCTGATGGTCGATAATCGCTCCCGAAAATCTCATAAACTCTAATTCAATCCCATTCCAGTTCAGTTTTAGATCTTATGTATCAGCAGCTTCTTAATGATACCCGGCCCTGTGCATATGTGCGGTCCTGCAGTAAAACACATGTCCGACTCTGTTTCTACAGCTTCTGTCGTTACCTCGATCCCGATGAACGTGGGTCTGATGTACAGACTCGTGTTCTGAGCCGAAGGAACCCAGTCCTGGTCCAGCTCCACCAAAGCCTTTATGCAGTTCAGCAGCTCCTCTTTATCGAACAGCTGCAGGAAACACCACCGACAGCTCAGGTCATCATCTTATAATGTCATTATATCATTATATCATTATCTTATTATCTTATTATATTATCAAACAGGTGACGCAGACAGCAACAGAACTAAATATCATTTAAATATGACATAAAACAGACAGAAATACGAGGTAAACATGTTCACGTCTGACTGAACGCCAGGGTCCCACAGAGTAAGAGCCCGAGGACAGTTCGGTCTCTGCGGTGATTTCAAAATAAAACAGATTTAAGTGGACACGATTCTCAGACGTTTTGAGTCTTAAACCCTCCGGATCTTTGCTCGTTTTAAACGGGTCCAAACTCAAACCCAGAGTCTCGTGTGGACGGGGACGGGTGGGGTTAGGGTTTAGTCCAGGGGTGTTTTTTCATCCAGGACCACATATAAAACACAGAGCAGCGTGAGGCCGATCGAGGGTCAAAACAGTGAGTAATTCAAATCTGTGCGTTTGTAACAGGTTTAAATGACCCTCCAGACCTTTGCTCAGGCTCAGACCCTCAAAAGGACACACGAAATTTGCTTGATCAGGGTAGATTTCAAAAATATACAGTAAAAAGTACTACTGCAGGAGTGTGGGCCGATTCCCCTGGAAGCCTGAGGGCCAAAACAATGGGCCTGAGGGCCACATATGGCCCCCGGGCCATAGTTTGGACATGCCTGGCTGAGGGAGACGGTTTCTCTGCAAGGCTGTTTGTGTTTCTGTGCGTTATGTAATCCACTGTGCACACGTCTGAGGGACAGAGAGCACACGAGCTCAAGGACAATGGAAAAGGACAGAAACAGAGGGAGGGGAGGGTGAAAGAGAGAGAGAGAGACTAAGAGGGCAGAAAGAGAGAGAGAGAGAGACTGAGAGGGCAGAAAGAGAGAGAGAGAGAGACTAAGAGGGCAGAAAGAGAGAGAGAGAGAGAGACTAAGAGGGCAGAAAGAGAGAGAGAGAGAGACTAAGAGGGCAGAAAGAGAGAGAGACTAAGAGGGCAGAAAGAGAGAGAGAGAGACTAAGAGGGCAGAAAGAGAGAGAGACTAAGAGGGCAGAAAGAGAGAGAGAGAGAGAGACTGAGAGGGCAGAAAGAGAGAGAGAGAGAGAGAGACTAAGAGGGCAGAAAGAGAGAGAGACTAAGAGGGCAGAAAGAGAGAGAGAGAGAGACTAAGAGGGCAGAAAGAGGAGAAAAGGACAGAAACAGGGAGGGCAGAGACAGAGGAGGAGGAGTGGACTGGGGGCTGGTGCTGAAGGAGGAGGGGGAGAGTCATAAACTGTGATGTAAATAACCCCAGAGTCAGTGAACACAACACGCTGCTTTCAAGGAACAACAGATCACATGGAACTGAGAGAAACTCTGAAAGACTCTTACAGCCTGAGACAGTCTCACAGTGTCTCCGTCTGTCTCACAGTGTCTCCGTCTGTCTCACAGTGTCTCAGTCTGTCTCAGTGTCTCACAGTGTCTCAGTCTGTCTCACAGTGTCTCCGTCTGTCTCAGTGTCTCACAGTGTCTCAGTCTGTCTCACAGTGTCTCCGTCTGTCTCAGTGTCTCACAGTGTCTCACAGTGTCTCAGTCTGTCTCACAGTGTCTCCGTCTGTCTCACAGTGTCTCCGTCTGTCTCAGTGTCTCCGTCTGTCTCAGTGTCTCCGTCTGTCTCACAGTGTCTGTGTCTCACAGTGTCTCCGTCTGTCTCAGTGTCTCAGTGTCTCACAGTGTCTCAGTGTCTCAGTGTCTCCGTCTGTCTCACAGTGTCTCAGTCTGTCTCACAGTGTCTCCATCTGTCTCACAGTGTCTCCGTCTGTCTCACAGTGTCTCAGTCTGTCTCAGTGTCTCACAGTGTCTCCGTCTGTCTCACAGTGTCTCACAGTGTCTCCGTCTGTCTCACAGTGTCTCAGTCTGTCTCAGTGTCTCACAGTGTCTCCGTCTGTCTCACAGTGTCTCAGTCTGTCTCAGTGTCTCACAGTGTCTCCGTCTGTCTCACAGTGTCTCAGTCTGTCTCACAGTGTCTCAGTCTGTCTCACAGTGTCTCACAGTGTCTCCGTCTGTCTCACAGTGTCTCCGTCTGTCTCACAGTGTCTCCGTCTGTCTCACAGTGTCTCACAGTGTCTCCGTCTGTCTCACAGTGTCTCACAGTGTCTCCGTCTGTCTCACAGTGTCTCCGTCTGTCTCACAGTGTCTCCGTCTGTCTCACAGTGTCTCACAGTGTCTCCGTCTGTCTCACAGTGTCTCACAGTGTCTCCGTCTGTCTCACAGTGTCTCCGTCTGTCTCACAGTGTCTCAGTCTGTCTCACAGTGTCTCAGTCTGTCTCACAGTGTCTCAGTCTGTCTCACAGTGTCTCCTGTCTCACAGTGTCTCCGTCTGTCTCACAGTGTCTCACGCACGAGTTGTTGCAGGTTTGGGTGGAGTGAAGCTGTGCACAGTGTTTGTGAAACCCACAGGTAAAGGTGAGGGTGAGTTTAATATGAAATCATGTTGAATAATGTTAAATATTAAACTCACGGGTAAACAGCTCCTCTCGCCTGGTGTGTGTGTGGTAGTGGGTGTGGTTGTGGTAGTGGTTGTGGGTGTGGTAGTGGTTGCGGTTGTGGGTGTGGTTGCGGTAAACTCACGGGTAAACAGCTCCTCTCGGCTGGTGTGTGGTTGTGGTAGTGGGTGTGGTAGTGGTAGCGGTTGTGGGTGTGGTTGTGGTAAACTCACGGGTAAACAGCTCCTCTCGGCTGGTGTGTGGTAGTGGGTGTGGTTGTGGTAGTGGGTGTGGTTGTGGGTGTGGTAGTGGGTGTGGTTGTGGTAGTGGGTGTGGTAGTGGTTGCGGTTGTGGTAAACTCACGGGTAAACAGCTCCTCTCGGCTGGTGTGTGGTAGTGGGTGTGGTTGTGGTTGCGGTTGTGGGTGTGGTAAACTCACGGGTAAACAGCTCCTCTCGGCTGGTGTGTGGTAGTGGGTGTGGTTGTGGTAGTGGGTGTGGTTGTGGTAGTGGGTGTGGTTGTGGTAGTGGGTGTGGTAGTGGGTGTGGTAGTGGTAGTGGGTGTGGGTGTGGTAGTGGGTGTGGTAGTGGGTGTGGTAGTGGTAGTGGTTGTGGGTGTGGTTGTGGGTGTGGTTGTGGTAGTGGGTGTGGTTGTGGTAGTGGGTGTGGTAGTGGGTGTGGTAGTGGGTGTGGTAGTGGTAGTGGTTGCGGTTGTGGGTGTGGTTGTGGTAAACTCACGGGTAAACAGCTCCTCTCGGCTGGTGTGTGGTAGTGGGTGTGGTTGTGGTAGTGGTTGTGGGTGTGGTTGTGGTAGTGGGTGTGGTTGTGGTAGTGGGTGTGGTAGTGGGTGTGGTAGTGGGTGTGGTTGCGGTTGTGGGTGTGGTAAACTCACGGGTAAACAGCTCCTCTCGGCGCTGCGGTGCATTCGCTCCATATTTAACATGGGTCTGAAGAGGCGGACGCGGTCGTCGTCTCCTCTAAACGCCTTCATCCCCTCGAACAGCTGCAGAGACACTGAGCATTAATGTGGGAGCAGGGGGCGGAGCCTCGTACAGGTGCTGCTCAGGAGGGTTGGAATAGGGCCTGGGAGAGATCTCTAGATGACTCAAACACACAGAGGACATAATGGATTTCTGTCCAACGTACGACAGCTAAAACCTTCTGATCGTTCACTCGATGGAATTCTCCAAACTCCTGTACAAGACTCCGATGTGACCAGTGCTTCTGACCATCCAGAACCTCCCGAGCTCAGAACCTCAGAACCTCCTCGAGCTCAGAACCTCCCCGAGCTCAGAACCTCCCTGAGCTCAGAACCTCCTCGAGCTCAGAACCTCAGAACCTCCTCGAGCTCAGAACCTCCCCGAGCTCAGAACCTCCCTGAGCTCAGAACCTCCCCGAGCTCAGAACCTCCCTGAGCTCAGAACCTCCTCGAGCTCAGAACCTCAGAACCTCCTCGAGCTCAGAACCTCCTCGAGCTCAGAACCTCCCTGAGCTTAGAACCTCAGAACCTCCTCGAGCTCAGAACCTCAGAACCTCCTCGAGCTCAGAACCTCCCCGAGCTCAGAACCTCCTCGAGCTCAGAACCTCCCCGAGCTCAGAACCTCCTCGAGCTCAGAACCTCCCCGAGCTTAGAACCTCCCTGAGCTCAGAACCTCAGAACCTCCTCGAGCTCAGAACCTCCCCGAGCTCAGAACCTCAGAACCTCCCCGAGCTCAGAACCTCAGAACCTCCCTGAGCTCAGACGGGTTCATAGCTCTCCGTCCGGTCGTGTCCCAGACTTTAAATTCGCTGAATTCTGAGTTTCTCTCAAACTTTAAGCACATTTCTAAGAAGACTTTTTTTTGTCCAAACTGTTGGACAAATGTTGTGGTACTGGTAAAACCCAGAGTTTCCTCCTCGGTGAAGTGAAGCCACACCTGCTCTGACCTTCACCTCCTGCGGTTTGGACCGGTGGGGATCTTTACATAATCATCTTTAGTCTTTAAGTAGGCGCTTACTGGACTATAAGCCGCTCCTTTTTCCCCAGGCTTTGAACCATGCGGCTTTTAGAACAGAGCGGCTAATGTGGATTTTTCTTCCACCACTAGGGGGCGCTCTGACCGGACTTTCAAAAACAAGATAGACGGAAAATTAATGCTACTTTTTATTTAGCAGATATAACACACACGAAATTACTAACTGGTAATTATTTTCAAATCCTCGCCCCTTCATCATGAAAAGCACGAAGGAGTTTGTATGATGCAAGTTTTAAGCTGAAGGCATCGATCTTGCTCCAGGAAGGAACCGCTGTAGAGCCCTGCACCCGCGGGACCCACGGGACCCACAGGACCAACACAAAACAGTGCGGGACCATGGATGTAATAAGAACATCTGAGAGAACATTCTGAGAGAACATTCTGAGAGAACATTCTGAGAGAACATTCTGAAAGAACATTCTGAAAGAACATTCTGAGAGAACATTCTGAGAGAACATTCTGAGAGAACATTCTGAGAGAACATTCTGAGAGAACATTCTGAGAGAACATTCTGAAAGAACATTCTGAAAGAACATTCTGAGAGAACATTCTGAGAGAACATTCTGAGAGAACATTCTGAGAGAACATTCTGAAAGAACATTCTGAGAGAACATTCTGAGAGAACATTCTGAGAGAACATTCTGAGAGAACATTCTGAGAGAACATTCTGAGAGAACATTCTGAGAGAACATTCTGAGAGAACATTCTGAGAGAACATTCTGAGAGAACATTCTGAAAGAACATTCTGAGAGAACATTCTGAGAGAACATTCTGAGAGAACATTCTGAGAGAACATTCTGAAAGAACATTCTGAGAGAACATTCTGAGAGAACATTCTGAGAGAACATTCTGAGAGAACATTCTGAGAGAACATTCTGAGAGAACATTCTGAGAGAACATTCTGAAAGAACATTCTGAGAGAACATTCTGAGAGAACATTCTGAGAGAACATTCTGAGAGAACATTCTGAAAGAACATTCTGAAAGAACATTCTGAGAGAACATTCTGAAAGAACATTCTGAGAGAACATTCTGAAAGAACATTCTGAAAGAACATTCTGAAAGAACATTCTGAGAGAACATTCTGAGAGAACATTCTGAGAGAACATTCTGAGAGAACATTCTGAAAGAACATTCTGAGAGAACATTCTGAGAGAACATTCTGAGAGAACATTCTGAAAGAACATTCTGAGAGAACATTCTGAGAGAACATTCTGAGAGAACATTCTGAGAGAACATTCTGAAAGCTTATTGCGGGCGGGAGCAGGACAGAAGAATGCGGGAGCAGGACAGAAGAATGCGGGAGCGGGACTGAAAATTGTGTCCCGCAGACCTCTACCTGCTGCTGTAAGCTCGGCGTCAATTTCAGCGGAGATGATTGAAGTGACTTGTGGTTTCACTGCACAGGAGAAATGAAGGTCAATTACCGGTTCTTTTCTGTTTTTGACCTGTTTTAATCAGCACAGTTGCTCCGTGTTAAAAGGCACTGGTCAGAAAGAATCTGTTCAGGTAAATAAATGTACATTTACAGGACAAAATCGTTCTGTAGATGCAGTAAATATCTCATTTTTCAACATAGATATCAGCGGTTTATAGCCCGGTGCACTTTTTTCTTAATTTTTTTTTAAAAAATAGATGGATGCGGCTCATATACCGGTGCCTCTATAGTCCGGAAAATACGGTATATAAGACGTGTAATTCCATAATTTGTGAATAAGTTAAACTCATGATTTATAATCAGAACCGAAGGCTCAACTACAACAGACACAGAATAATAATAATCTGATACATTTTATGTACGTGGGGGGTCAGGTGCAGAGGACTGGGCGGAGAACAGCTGCTCCCACGACCCAGCCGGATAAAGAGGAAGACGACGGACATTTTATTTATTAGGCGCCTTTCTGGGCACTCACAGTGTTACAAGAACAGAAACTAATTAAGCACCATTAAAACATACAGTTAAAAAGACTTAAGCCCTGTTCACACGGGGTCAGTTTGACCTGTGGACCTTTGGTGGTTTGTAATAATCGCGGAGGACGTCTGAGTCTTAATTAGTGCTGCCACTAACGACTAATTTTCTAACGATTAATCTCTCGACTAATTTTTCGATTAGTCGACTAATCTAAACGACTAATAAAAAAAAAAGCGGTTCTAACACACACAAGTGTGTGTGTTAGATTTTACCTTGTGTGTGCTGTGCGTGCGAGTTGCAAAGGTTATTGCTGTTATGTCTGTTGTGTGTGCTCATTCAACAATGTTGAACAACGATATGCACACACAATTTAACGAGTTTGCACGAGCAGCATATGCAACGGTATGCTCAATACCTCATGCATCGTGGTCGTGGTCGAGAAAGAGAGACCAGCCAGCAGAGTGCGCCGCGGCAAATACTTCCTCAAGTTTGTTTTCTTTGGCGGTGCCATTATTTACCACTGCTGTTAGCCTTTGGTGAAGCCGAGGTTAGCCACCTCGGCGTCAACCCCGGATGTAGCCGCTGTCAGCAGCACCGGTGTCGGCCTCGGCGCAGTTGCTGCCAGCGGCACCGGTGTCGCTCGGGTGTAGCCGCTGTTAGCCGCGCCGGTGTCCGCCTCGGGTGTAGCCGCTGTTAGCTGCGCCGGTGTCCGCCTCGGGTGTAGCCGCTGTTAGCTGCGCCGGTGTCCGCCTCGGGTGTAGCCGCTGCCTGCCGCACCGGTGTCGGCCTCGAGTGTAGTACGACTAGTGGTGTGGAGGGGAAATACCTGATCTCAGGCAAGCAAAAGGTCTCTGGACGAGCCGTTTGAGACCAAAAATAAATAAAGGCGAATATTCGACCAAAAAAATTGTAGTCGACTCATTTTCATAATCGATTACGTCGACAACGTCGAATAATCGCGGCAGCACTAGTCTTAATCCAGGGCGAATGCTCCACGTCTGTAATTTGTAAAGTAAAAATTCTGCCGCAAATTCCCTACGATATTTCCCCAAACACAGAGGTCCTGATGACACTCGTCCTGTGTGAATCTGCAGCTCAGAGGTCCTGATGACACTCGTCCTGTGTGAATCTGCAGCTCAGACGTCCTGATGACACTCGTCCTGTGTGAATCTGCAGCTCAGACGTCCTGATAACACTCGTCCTGTGTGAATCTGCAGCTCAGACGTCCTGATGACACTCGCCCCGTGTGAATCTGCAGCTCAGACGTCCTGATGACACTCGCCCCGTGTGAATCTGCAGCTCAGACGTCCTGATAACACTCGTCCTGTGTGAATCTGCAGCACAGACGTCCTGATAACACTCGTCCTGTGTGAATCTGCAGCTCAGACGTCCTGATGACACTCGCCCCGTGTGAATCTGCAGCTCAGACGTCCTGATGACACTCGCCCCGTGTGAATCTGCAGCTCAGACGTCCTGATGACACTCGCCCCGTGTGAATCTGCAGCTCAGACGTCCTGATGACACTCGCCCCGTGTGAATCTGCAGCTCAGACGTCCTGATGACACTCGTCCTGTGTGAATCTGCAGCACAGACGTCCTGATAACACTCGTCCTGTGTGAATCTGCAGCTCAGACGTCCTGATGACACTCGTCCTGTGTGAATCTGCAGCTCAGTGTTTGTCGTTGTAAATGCGTCTTTTCTGTCTGTTCCTTTTATTTCCGCTGACTTTTCTCTCTATATTGAGCACATTTTACATCTATTCGAGTAACGGAGGCTGCGGTAGAAATTTTGATGAGCAGTTTTGAGCTTTTTAGGAGCAAATTATAACACAGCCTCAGAGCCTCTACGTGGAAACTGATCCACAAAAAGGGCGAGAGATCCAAGAGGAGACGATCTCACAGGACGTTGACCTGGGTGTTCTGTAGCAGCGATAAGAAACATGTATTATTATTTTTAGCATCATATTTATAGATTTACTTACTTAACAGCGCAAAAGATCTAGACACGGATGTGATGTTATGACATATGCAGTGGTTATTTCAGTAAAATAGAGTCATTTACGGACTTCGTTTGTCCCGTGCGAATGGGCTGTGACACAGAGGTGGGCGGGAATTTGCTAATTACCAGACGTCCCCAGGTTCTACTTATCCTGTGTGAATAGAGCTTTAGTCAGGATATCTCCCCTTTAATTATGTCTCTCGCTTTGTTGGATTCAATTTGCTTCCTTCTGTTACTCTGACTTCTACTGAGGCAGCGCTGTGTGACTCTGGGTGTAAATATGCTCCGTATGATGAGACTCTGTCAGAGCTGTGATCGTCCCACAATCACCGGAATAAATCAGACTCTGTGATTTAAGACGACTTCTGTTTTATTCTTTATACTTTAGAAACTCCACAGCAGCTCTGAGCTGTTCTCCTGTGACGGGCTCTGCTCCAGCAGCTTCAGAGAGTTTGACCCTCGAAGAGCGAGGAACATGTTTCTATAACCGCAGAACTTTGTAAGTGTAACAGACAGAAACGTCCTTTTCCCCTCTGAAAGTGCAGACACAGAGGTTTCCGTACATTTCTGCGGCTTTATCCTACGTCACACTCACGCTGTGTGATGACGGGAGCAAAACGAGTGTCCAACAGGAACTTTGTTTTCCCCAAACTCATGCGCTCCGTCCATTTTGATGGAGCCAAACTTTGCCAAAGAGTGAAGTGAGTCAAGATGGTCGACTCCTCTGACTGTGTGTGTTTATAACGAGGGAAAAAGTCGCTCTAAGTGGAGTTAATTCTCACACACATGGAAAATGACACATCTTGGTGTGTGTAATTGTGCATCTCTTTCTGTTTTTATTTAAAGGTTTATTTCAGTCCAAATGAACAAATCCAAATGTAATTTCCACCCTGGAAATGCAGAAGTGCTGTGGCTCTGGCCGTGGTCCTGACAGGAGCTGTTTCCAGGACTGGACCAGGAAAGTCATGGAGCCACTGCACTTTTTTTGTTTTTAGGGCAATAAGGAGATTTTTAATTTACTTACAGACTTGAGATTTTGCATTTTTGTAGCTCAGGCCCTAAATTAAGCATTTTTATGTCCAAAAAGTTGTTTCTACATATTTATTTTCTGTTGTTTTTTTTTTTCATCTCTATTTCTGGTCCTGTAGCTTTTCTCACAGCCTCATGACACAACTACAGCAGCAGATTGTGAAATAACAGGTTGGACTGAACAAAAGGAGGTAGAACACTTCATTAGGGGGAAAAAGGAGGAGGGGTTAAGATCCTGCTGATGTTTTTTAAATGTCTGAATGTTCTGGCGCCTCCTGCTCTCTCGGAGCTTCGGTCCAGGCTCCTGAGCTCAGCAGAACACACGGGTTTAGATGTTCCAACGTCCTGGTTCAAAACAAACACTGGAGCTGGAGCTGGTCCCAGACTCGGGAACATTCCTCTGGGCTTCAGAACGGCCCAGACTTTAAATAGGTTTAAATCTCTGTTGGAATCTCCCTCGTTTGCACAGGCTTCAACACTCTGACTCTGAACCTCGTTTGTATTCTGCCGTTTTACTCTTTTGTCTCTCGCTCTTCGGGCAGATGTGGCCGTTTTGTAAATGAGCTTTTGGTCGTCGCACTGCAGGAGAATTTATCTGATTCTGGCTGCGATTTGCTTCTCCCGAGTTTGGGGAGAAGTGACCGGATTTCGTGTCTTTGTTGGTGATTTTAAAGGCTCCTCGTGTGCGTCGTAACCACCAAACACCAGCGTCGCCACAGTTACAGGCGAAAAACCAGAGCCTGAAGTCGCCCCGTCAAACTCAAACCTACGAAAACTGTGTCAAACGTTTGTGCTGCAGAAAGTTTCGTTTGTGCTGTGGTGGAAAACTTCTCCTTTGTTTTCTGTTGTGATCGATTTAAGCTAAATGTATTTTACGGGTTTAGATACTGTTAAAAAAAGTGTTTCTTTCTTCCTGCACATGTGGTGGAGGAATCTGCTGTTCCTGGAGGACCTCAGGACAGGACTCTGCTCCGTCTTTACCCAATGTTCTTAAAACAACAAGCTGTTGATTTGCTTATTCTCCTCGTGTAGAACAGTGGATCCTTGGGGGTAAATCTGCTCGACGCCTCAGCTGAACCGGACCCGTCGTCTCTGTTTGGAGGGCGTTCAGTCTCTGTTTGGAGGGCGTTCAGTCTCTGTTTGGAGGGCGTTCAGTCTCTGTTCGGAGGGCGTTCAGTCTCTGTTCGGAGGGCGTTCAGTCTCTGTTCGGAGGGCGTTCAGTCTCTGTTCGGAGGGCGTTCAGTCTCTGTTCGGAGGGCGTTCAGTCTCTGTTCGGAGGGCGTTCAGTCTCTGTTCGGAGGGCGTTCAGTCTCTGTTCGGAGGGCGTTCAGTCTCTGTTCGGAGGGCGTTCAGTCTCTGTTCGGAGGGCGTTCAGTCTCTGTTTGGAGGGCGTTCAGTCTCTGTTTGGAGGGCGTTCAGTCTCTGTTTGGAGGGCGTTCAGTCTCTGTTTGGAGGGCGTTCAGTCTCTGTTTGGAGGGCGTTCAGTCTCTGTTTGGAGGGCGTTCAGTCTCTGTTTGGAGGGCGTTCAGTCTCTGTTTGGAGGGCGTTCAGTCTCTGTTTGGAGGGAGGTCAGTCTCTGTTTGGAGGGCGTTCAGTCTCTGTTTGGAGGGCTGTTCAGTCTCTGTTTGGAGGGCTGTTCAGTCTCTTTTTGGAGGGCGTTCAGTCTCTGTTCGGAGGGCTGTTCAGTCTCTGTTTGGAGGGCTGTTCAGTCTCTGTTTGGAGGGCTGTTCAGTCTCTGTTTGGAGGGCTGCTCAGTCTCTGTTTGGAGGGCGTTCAGTCTCTGTTTGGAGGGCTGTTCAGTCTCTGTTTGGAGGCTGTTCAGTCTCTGTTTGGAGGGCGTTCAGTCTCGGTTTGGAGGGCTGTTCAGTCTCCGTTTGGAGGGCGTTCAGTCTCTGTTTGGAGGGCTGTTCAGTCTCTGTTTTCTGGGCGTTCAGTCTCTGTTTGGTGGGCGTTCAGTCTCTGTTTGGAGGGCGTTCAGTCTCTGTTTGGAGGGCGTTCAGTCTCTGTTTGGAGGGCGTTCAGTCTCTGTTTGGAGGGCGTTCAGTCTCTGTTTGGAGGGCGTTCAGTCTCTGTTTGGAGGGCGTTCAGTCTCTGGAGGGCGTTCAGTCTCTGTTTGGAGGGTGTTCAGTCTCTGTTTGGAGGGCGTTCAGTCTCTGTTTGGAGGGCGTTCAGTCTCTGTTTGGAGGGTGTTCAGTCTCTGTTTGGAGGGTGTTCAGTCTCTGTTTGGAGGGCGTTCAGTCTCTGTTTGGAGGGTGTTCAGTCTCTGTTTGGAGGGCGTTCAGTCTCTGTTTGGAGGGCGTTCAGTCTCTGTTTGGAGGGTGTTCAGTCTCTGTTTGGAGGGCGTTCAGTCTCTGTTTGGAGGGCGTTCAGTCTCTGTTTGGAGGGCGTTCAGTCTCTGTTTGGAGGGCGTTCAGTCTCTGTTTGGAGGGCGTTCAGTCTCTGTTTGGAGGGCGTTCAGTCTCTGTTTGGAGGGCGTTCAGTCTCTGTTCGGAGGGCGTTCAGTCTCTGTTCGGAGGGCGTTCAGTCTCTGTTTGGAGGGCGTTCAGTCTCTGTTTGGAGGGTGTTCAGTCTCTGTTTGGAGGGCGTTCAGTCTCTGTTTGGAGGGTGTTCAGATTCTCCTCGTGTTGACGTTTGTCGACTGTAGAAGAGCCGGTTTTTGTTTTGCCGTGGGTCAGATCAGGGACAGACGGACGTTGCGTTTTCTTTTTTCATTTTTTCTGTGATTGTGGCACATTTGCTTTAATAAATCCAGACTCTTTGATTCAAGAAAACTTCTGTCCAGTTTTTATTCTTCTCAGACATAAAAACAACACTGTGATTCCGGTTCTTCAGATATTTGCGGTTTGATTTTCGGCCGCCGACGTCATCCAGAACCTCAGAATGTGAAACGGCCTCAAAACAGGAAGAAAATTATAGAAAACGATGTAATTTCTGCTCAGCTGACGGAGACAAACTCCACAAAACTAGTGACGATTAACGACCTGAGGCTGAGGAAAAGTCTGTGTTATTATAAAATCTGAACCAAAAGCAAAAGACTAAAGACTGAAACAGACTTTTCCTCAGCCTCAGGTCGTTCCTCTTCTCTAGTTTTGTGGAGTTTGTCTCCGTCAGCTGAGCAGAAATGACGTCCTGTAATTACCACAGAAATAATAATGAAGAATTTTAGAAATAAACTCACACAAATGAAACTGTCACAGCACAAAACAGCACAAACCAAATACAAACGTTTTCTGTCATTTTCTTCCTGTTTTGAGGCTGTTTCACATTCTGAGGTTCTGGACGACGTCATCGACCAAAATAAAACTGAATATCTGAAGAACCAGAATCACAAACTGAACTTTCTGCAGCACAAACGACTGACACAGTTTTTGTAGGTTTGAGTTTGATGAGGCGACTTCAGCAGGTTGGTGGTGTTGGTGGTGTTGGTGGTGTTGGTGGTGTTGGTGGTGGTGTTGGTGGTGTTGTTGGTGGTGGTGGTGTTGGTGGTGGTGTTGGTGGTGGTGGTGGTGTTGGTGGTGGTGGTGGTGTTGGTGGTGGTGGTGGTGTTGGTGGTGTTGTTGGTGGTGGTGGTGTTGGTGGTGGTGTTGGTGGTGGTGTTGGTGGTGGTGGTGTTGGTGGTGGTGTTGGTGGTGTTGGTGGTGTTGGTGGTGTTGGTGGTGGTGTTGGTGGTGGTGGTGGTGTTGGTGGTGTTGGTGGTGGTGGTGGTGTTGGTGGTGGTGTTGGTGTTGGTGGTGTTGGTAGTGGTGTTGGTGGTGTTGGTGGTGGTGTTGGTGTTGTTGGTGGTGTTGTTGGTGGTGTTGGTGGTGGTGTTGGTGGTGTTGGTGGTGGTGTTGGTGGTGGTGTTGGTGGTGGTGTTGGTGGTGGTGTTGGTGGTGGTGTTGGTGGTGGTGTTGGTGTTGGTGGTGGTGTTGGTGGTGTTTGTGGTGTTGGTGGTGGTGTTGGTGTTTGTGGTGTTGGTGGTGGTGTTGGTGGTGTTGGTGGTGTTGGTGGTGTTGGTGTTGGTGGTGGTGGTGTTGGTGGTGTTGGTGGTGGTGTTGTTGGTGGTGTTGGTGGTGTTGGTCTGAGGCGGGGGCGGGACTCACCTCGATGGAGTAGTGCAGGGCGGAGGAGGCCGGGTGCAGCGACAGGTTCTGGAAGGGCTGGATCCGGGGGGGTCCCCACCCCCCGGACTCGCTCCAGTTTATCACCAGCATGTGGTCGGAAAAGTGCTTCCCAAAAACCAGAGACGACGAGTCCGGTTTGGGACGAGGAGACGAAGAGCGCTCCACAGACAGATCTGCAGCCTACGGCAACGAGGAGGAGGAGGAGAGGAGGAGAGGAGGAGGAGGAGGAGAGGAGAGGAGAGGACAGGAGGAGGAGGAGAGGAGGAGGAGGAGAGGAGGAGGAGGGGGGGAGGAGAGGAGGAGAGGAGGAGGAGAGGAGGGGGAGAGGAGGAGGAGGACAGGAGGAGAGGAGGAGGACAGGAGGAGGAGGAGAGGAGGAGGAGAGGAGGAGAGGAGGACAGGAGGAGGAGGAGAGGAGGAGAGGAGAGGACAGGAGGAGGAGGAGAGGAGGACAGGAGGAGGAGGACAGGAGGACAGGAGGAGGACAGGAGGAGGAGGAGAGGAGGAGGAGAGGAGGACAGGAGGAGGAGGAGGAGAGGAGGAGAGGAGGAGGAGGACAGGAGGAGGAGGACAGGAGGAGGAGGACAGGAGGAGGAGGACAGGAGGAGGACAGGAGGAGGAGGACAGGAGGAGGAGGAGAGGAGGACAGGAGGAGGAGGAGGAGAGGAGGAGGAGGAGAGGAGGAGGAGGACAGGAGGAGGAGGACAGGAGGAGGAGGACAGGAGGAGGAGGAGAGGAGGGGGAGAGGAGGAGGAGAGGAGGAGGAGGAGAGGAGGAGGACAGGAGGAGGAGAGGAGGAGGAGGAGAGGAGGGGGAGAGGAGGAGGAGAGGAGGAGGACAGGAGGAGAACAGGAGGAGAGGAGGAGGAGGAGAGGGGGAGGACAGGAGGAGGACAGGAGGACAGGAGGAGGACAGGAGGAGCAGGAGGAGGAGGACAGGAGGAGGAGGACAGGAGGAGGAGGACAGGAGGAGGAGAACAGGAGGAGGAGGACAGGAGGAGGAGGACAGGAGGACAGGAGCAGGACAGGAGCAGGAGGAGGACAGGAGGAGGACAGGAGGAGAGGAGGAGGAGCAGGAGGACAGGAGGAGCAGGAGGAGGAGGAGAGGAGGACAGGAGGAGGACAGGAGGAAGACAGGAGGAGGACAGGAGGAGGAGGAGAGGAGGACAGGAGGAGGAGGAGAGGAGGACAGGAGGAGGACAGGAGGAGGACAGGAGGAGGACAGGAGGAGCAGGAGGAGGAGGAGCGATCGCACATCCAGTGATTTTGATTTTTCATTTTCATTACACAGAAAAAGGGACGTCACAGGTCAAAGAAACGCTCCTGAGATTCTTGGACGAGTTTAAAGCTGCACCGTGTAACTTTCCCGCCGGGGCTCTGTCACCTGCTCGTTTCCATGGAGACGTCACCGCTCTGTTTGGAATGTTCCGCAGTGCGACGTTAAACAGCTCGACTTTACGTTCATTCAGTCACAGGAGGTTTTCAGAGCTCAGAAAAACCCAGAAACACAAAGTGTGAGCGGAGTCGCCTCTCCACAGATCTGACCTGTGGAACTCAGTGCAGATCATCGGAACATTCCAGACAAAGCGGTGGCGTCTCCGTGGGAAACGGTGACGGTGGAGTTCTGGAGCTGCACCTTTGACCTGTGACTTCCTGCAGACGTTTTGTTCCAGACGTGAGGCACAAAAACAGAGGAATTATTTTACACCGAATTCAATTAAACGAAATTAAACAAATTTAGAAACATCGAAAAACAGACGAGAACAAAAACAAGGAAAAAACACGTTAAACACGACTAAACCAGGACTAAACCAGGACTAAACCAGGACTAAACCAGGACTAAACCAGGACTAAACCAGGACTAAACCAGGACTAAACCAGGTCTAAACCAGGTCTAAACCAGGTCTAAACCAGGACTAAACCAGGACTAAACCAGGACTAAACCAGGACTAAACCAGGACTAAACCAGGACTAAACCAGGACTAAACCAGGACTAAACCAGGTCTAAACCAGGTCTAAACCAGGTCTAAACCAGGACTAAACCAGGACTAAACCAGGACTAAACCAGGTCTAAACCAGGTCTAAACCAGGTCTAAACCAGGACTAAACCAGGACTAAACCAGGACTAAACCAGGTCTAAACCAGGACTAAACCAGGACTAAACCAGGACTAAACCAGGAGTAAACCAGGAGTAAACCAGGAGTAAACCAGGTCTAAACCAGGACTAAACCAGGACTAAACCAGGTCTAAACCAGGACTAAACCAGGACTAAACCAGGACTGAACCAGGTCTAAACCAGGACTAAACCAGGACTAAACCAGGACTAAACCAGGACTAAACCAGGACTAAACCAGGTCTAAACCAGGACTAAACCAGGACTAAACCAGGACTAAACCAGGAGTAAACCAGGAGTAAACCAGGAGTAAACCAGGACTAAACCAGGACTAAACCAGGTCTAAACCAGGACTAAACCAGGACTAAACCAGGACTAAACCAGGAGTAAACCAGGACTAAACCAGGAGTAAACCAGGTCTAAACCAGGACTAAACCAGGACTAAACCAGGACTAAACCAGGACTAAACCAGGACTAAACCAGGTCTAAAACAGGGCTAAACCAGGACTAAACCAGGACTAAACCAGGACTAAACCAGGACTAAACCAGGAGTAAACCAGGTCTAAACCAGGACTAAACCAGGTCTAAAACAGGGCTAAACCAGGACTAAACCAGGACTAAACCAGGACTAAACCAGGACTAAACCAGGACTAAACCAGGAGTAAACCAGGTCTAAACCAGGAGTAAACCAGGAGTAAACCAGGAGTAAACCAGGACTAAACCAGGACTAAACCAGGACTAAACCAGGTCTAAACCAGGACTAAACCAGGTCTAAAACAGGACTAAACCAGGACTAAAGTTGGACTTGAGAGAGAAAAGGAGCAAGAGTCCTTCTTTGGTGTCTGATGTCTCCTCGTCCCAGATTCATGTTTGTTCATTTAAACTCGAAGACCCGCGACATCGTCCACGACTCAGAGGAACATGTTTGTATAACCTCAGAACTTTGTAAGTGTAACAGACAGAAACGTCCTTTTCCCCTCTGAAAGTGCAGACACAGAGGTTTCCGTACATTTCTGCGGCTTTATCCTACGTCACACTCACGCTGTGTGATGACGGGAGCAAAACGAGTGTCCAACAGGAACTTTGTTTTCCCCAAACTCATGCGCTCCGTCCATTTTGATGGAGCCAAACTTTGCCAAAGAGTGAAGTGAGTCAAGATGGTCGACTCCTCTGACTGTGTGTGTTTATAACGAGGGAAAAAGTCGCTCTAAGTGGAGTTAATTCTCACACACATGGAAAATGACACATGTTGGTGTGTGTAATTGTGCATCTCTTTCTATTTTTATTTAAAGGTTTATTTCAGTCCAAATGAACAAATCCAAATGTAATTTCCACCCTGGAAATGCAGAAGTGCTGTGGCTCTGGCCGTGGTCCTGACAGGAGCTGTTTCCAGGACTGGACCAGGAAAGTCATGGAGCCACTGCACTTTTTTTGTTTTTAGGGCAATAAGGAGATTTTTAATTTACTTACAGACTTGAGATTTTGCATTTTTGTAGCTCAGGCCCTAAATTAAGCATTTTTTATGTCCAAAAAGTTGTTTCTACATGTTTGCTGTGGGTTTTGTATAAAAGAGTGTGAATTTTATTTTATTTTTTTCATCTCCATTTCTGGTCCTGTAGCTTTTCTCACAGCCTCATGACACAACTACAGCAGCAGATTGTGAAATAACAGGTTGGACTGAACAAAAGGAGGTAGAACACTTCATTAGGGGGAAAAGGGGCAGTTTGAAAAGCAACATTAAGACAAAAATCCAGATGAGGAGAAATGTACTAAAACTGCCCTCAGGGGATAAAGCAGAGTTTCATTGGACCGAGATGAAGCTTTGACGACGCATTTGCTCCACTAGACGAGATCTGCCGTTCTACATCTGCTTTATCTGATCTCGTGTGTTTTTTTACCGCTTTATGTTTTACACGAGCAAAATAAAAACATAAATGAACCGAACTCCAGCGTCTGTGTGGGACGAGGAAACATCAGAGCAGGAAACAACACGAGGCCTTGAGTATCGAGTCAGAGCAGACGATTCTTCACAAACGTGTTCACGGGTTCATGCAGGAGGAGGTGCAGTACCTTAAATGAACTGCAGAGGCGCACTGACCCCAGCGAGGGAAGAGCCGGCACCAGACGCCCCCGGACGATCTGAAAAACACCAACGATTCTTTTAGTCTGAGAAACACCAACGATTCTTTTAGTCTGAGAAAAACACCAACGATTCTTTTAGTCTGACAAACACCAACGATTCTTTTAGTCTGAGAATCGAACACAGGAGCGATTCTTTTAGTCTGAGAAAAACACCAACGATTCTTTTAGTCTGACAAACACCAACGATTCTTTTAGTCTGACAAACACCAACGATTCTTTTAGTCTGAGAAACACCAACGATTCTTTTAGTCTGAGAAAAACACCAACGATTCTTTTAGTCTGAGAGAAAAACACCAACGATTCTTTTAGTCTGAGAAACACCAACGATTCTTTTAGTCTGAGAAAAACACCAACGATTCTTTTAGTCTGAGAGAGAAACACCAACGATTCTTTTAGTCTGAGAGAAAAACACCAACGATTCTTTTAGTCTGAGAGAGAAACACCAACGATTCTTTTAGTCTGAGAGAGAAACACCAACGATTCTTTTAGTCTGAGAAACACCAACGATTCTTTTAGTCTGACAAACACCAACGATTCTTTTAGTCTGAGAGAAAAACACCAACGATTCTTTTAGTCTGAGAAACACCAACGATTCTTTTAGTCTGAAAAACACCAACGATTCTTTTAGTCTGAGAAACACACCTTATTCTTTTAGTCTGAAAAACACCAACGATTCTTTTAGTCTGAGAAACACCAACGATTCTTTTAGTCTGACAAACACCAACGATTCTTTTAGTCTGACAAACACCAACGATTCTTTTAGTCTGAGAAACACCAACGATTCTTTTAGTCTGAGAAAAACACCAACGATTCTTTTAGTCTGAGAGAAAAACACCAACGATTCTTTTAGTCTGAGAAACACCAACGATTCTTTTAGTCTGAGAAAAACACCAACGATTCTTTTAGTCTGAGAAAAACACCAACGATTCTTTTAGTCTGAGAAACACCAACGATTCTTTTAGTCTGAGAAACACACCAACGATTCTTTTAGTCTGAGAAACACCAACGATTCTTTTAGTCTGAGAAACACCAACGATTCTTTTAGTCTGAGAAACACCAACGATTCTTTTAGTCTGAGAAACACCAACGATTCTTTTAGTCTGAGAAAAACACCAACGATTCTTTTAGTCTGAGAAAAACACCAACGATTCTTTTAGTCTGAGAAAAACACCAACGATTCTTTTAGTCTGAGAAAAACACCAACGATTCTTTTAGTCTGAGAAAAACACCAACGATTCTTTTAGTCTGAGAAACACCAACGATTCTTTTAGTCTGAGAAAAACACCAACGATTCTTTTAGTCTGAGAAAAACACCAACGATTCTTTTAGTCTGAGAAACACCAACGATTCTTTTAGTCTGAGAAACACCAACGATTCTTTTAGTCTGAGAAAAACACCAACGATTCTTTTAGTCTGAGAAACACCAACGATTCTTTTAGTCTGAGAAACACACCAACGATTCTTTTAGTCTGAGAAACACCAACGATTCTTTTAGTCTGAGAAAAACACCAACGATTCTTTTAGTCTGAGAAAAACACCAACGATTCTTTTAGTCTGAGAAAAACACCAACGATTCTTTTAGTCTGAGAATCGAACACAGGAGCGACTCTTTTAGTCTGAGAATCGAACACAGGAGCGATTCTTTTAGTCTGAGAATCGAACACAGGAGCGATTCTTTTAGTCTGAGAATCGAACACAGGAGCGATTCTTTTAGTCTGAGAATCGAACACAGGAGCGATTCTTTTAGTCTGAGAATCGAACACAGGAGCGATTCTTTTAGTCTGAGAATCGAACACAGGAGCGATTCTTTTAGTCTGAGAATCGAACACAGGAGCGATTCTTTTAGTCTGAGAATCGAACACAGGAGCGACTCTTTTAGTCTGAGAATCGAACACAGGAGCGATTCTTTTAGTCTGAGAATCGAACACAGGAGCGATTCTTTTAGTCTGAGAATCGAACACAGGAGCGATTCTTTTAGTCTGAGAATCGAACACAGGAGCGACTCTTTTAGTCTGAGAATCGAACACAGGAGCGACTCTTTTAGCCTGAGAATCGAACACAGGAGCGACTCTTTTAGTCTGAGAATCGAACACAGGAGCGACTCTTTTAGTCTGAGAATCGAACACAGGAGCGACTCTTTTAGTCTGAGAATCGAACACAGGAGCGATTCTTTTAGCCTGAGAATCGAACACAGGAGCGATTCTTTTAGTCTGAGAATCGAACACAGGAGCGATTCTTTTAGTCTGAGAATCGAACACAGGAGCGATTCTTTTAGTCTGAGAATCGAACACAGGAGCGATTCTTTTAGTCTGAGAATCGAACACAGGAGCGATTCTTTTAGCCTGAGAATCGAACACAGGAGCGATTCTTTTAGTCTGAGAATCGAACACAGGAGCGACTCTTTTAGTCTGAGAATCGAACACAGGAGCGACTCTTTTAGTCTGAGAATCGAACACAGGAGCGATTCTTTTAGTCTGAGAATCGAACACAGGAGCGATTCTTTTAGTCTGAGAATCGAACACAGGAGCGACTCTTTTAGTCTGAGAATCGAACACAGGAGCGACTCTTTTAGTCTGAGAATCGAACACAGGAGCGACTCTTTTAGTCTGAGAATCGAACACAGGAGCGATTCTTTTAGTCTGAGAATCGAACACAGGAGCGATTCTTTTAGTCTGAGAATCGAACACAGGAGCGATTCTTTTAGCCTGAGAATCGAACACAGGAGCGATTCTTTTAGCCTGAGAATCGAACACAGGAGCGATTCTTTTAGTCTGAGAATCGAACACAGGAGCGACTCTTTTAGTCTGAGAATCGAACACAGGAGCGACTCTTTTAGTCTGAGAATCGAACACAGGAGCGATTCTTTTAGTCTGAGAATCGAACACAGGAGCGATTCTTTTAGTCTGAGAATCGAACACAGGAGCGACTCTTTTAGTCTGAGAATCGAACACAGGAGCGACTCTTTTAGTCTGAGAATCGAACACAGGAGCGATTCTTTTAGTCTGAGAATCGAACACAGGAGCGACTCTTTTAGTCTGAGAATCGAACACAGGAGCGACTCTTTTAGTCTGAGAATCGAACACAGGAGCGATTCTTTTAGTCTGAGAATCGAACACAGGAGCGATTCTTTTAGTCTGAGAATCGAACACAGGAGCGACTCTTTTAGTCTGAGAATCGAACACAGTTGCGAATCTTTTAGTCTGTGAATCGAACACAGGAGCGACTCTTTTAGCCTGAGAATCGAACACAGGAGCGACTCTTTTAGTCTGAGAATCGAACACAGGAGCGACTCTTTTAGTCTGAGAATCGAACACAGGAGCGACTCTTTTAGCCTGAGAATCGAACACAGGAGCGACTCTTTTAGTCTGAGAATCGAACACAGGAGCGATTCTTTTAGTCTGAGAATCGAACACAGGAGCGACTCTTTTAGTCTGAGAATCGAACACAGGAGCGACTCTTTTAGTCTGAGAATCGAACACAGGAGCGATTCTTTTAGTCTGAGAATCGAACACAGGAGCGACTCTTTTAGTCTGAGAATCGAACACAGGAGCGACTCTTTTAGTCTGAGAATCGAACACAGGAGCGATTCTTTTAGTCTGAGAATCGAACACAGGAGCGACTCTTTTAGTCTGAGAATCGAACACAGGAGCGATTCTTTTAGTCTGAGAATCGAACACAGGAGCGACTCTTTTAGTCTGAGAATCGAACACAGGAGCGACTCTTTTAGTCTGAGAATCGAACACAGGAGCGATTCTTTTAGCCTGAGAATCGAACACAGGAGCGACTCTTTTAGTCTGAGAATCGAACACAGGAGCGATTCTTTTAGCCTGAGAATCGAACACAGGAGCGATTCTTTTAGTCTGAGAATCGAACACAGGAGCGACTCTTTTAGTCTGAGAATTGAACACAGGAGCGACTCTTTTAGTCTGAGAATCGAACACAGGAGCGACTCTTTTAGTCTGAGAATCGAACACAGGAGCGATTCTTTTAGTCTGAGAATCGAACACAGGAGCGACTCTTTTAGTCTGAGAATCGAACACAGGAGCGATTCTTTTAGTCTGAGAATCGAACACAGGAGCGACTCTTTTAGTCTGAGAATCGAACACAGGAGCGACTCTTTTAGTCTGAGAATCGAACACAGGAGCGATTCTTTTAGTCTGAGAATCGAACACAGGAGCGACTCTTTTAGTCTGAGAATCGAACACAGGAGCGATTCTTTTAGTCTGAGAATCGAACACAGGAGCGATTCTTTTAGTCTGAGAATCGAACACAGGAGCGACTCTTTTAGTCTGAGAATCGAACACAGGAGCGACTCTTTTAGTCTGAGAATCGAACACAGGAGCGATTCTTTTAGTCTGAGAATCGAACACAGGAGCGACTCTTTTAGTCTGAGAATCAAACACAGGAGCGACTCTTTTAGTCTGAGAATCGAACACAGGAGCGATTCTTTTAGTCTGAGAATCGAACACAGGAGCGACTCTTTTAGTCTGAGAATCGAACACAGGAGCGATTCTTTTAGTCTGAGAATCGAACACAGGAGCGACTCTTTTAGTCTGAGAATCGAACACAGGAGCGATTCTTTTAGTCTGAGAATCGAACACAGGAGCGATTCTTTTAGTCTGAGAATCGAACACAGGAGCGATTCTTTTAGTCTGAGAATCGAACACAGGAGCGACTCTTTTAGTCTGAGAATCGAACACAGGAGCGACTCTTTTAGTCTGAGAATCGAACACAGGAGCGATTCTTTTAGTCTGAGAATCGAACACAGGAGCGATTCTTTTAGTCTGAGAATCGAACACAGGAGCGATTCTTTTAGTCTGAGAATCGAACACAGGAGCGACTCTTTTAGTCTGAGAATCGAACACAGGAGCGATTCTTTTAGTCTGAGAATCGAACACAGGAGCGATTCTTTTAGTCTGAGAATCGAACACAGGAGCGACTCTTTTAGTCTGAGAATCGAACACAGGAGGCGATTCTTTTAGTCTGAGAATCGAACACAGGAGCGATTCTTTTAGTCTGAGAATCGAACACAGGAGCGATTCTTTTAGTCTGAGAATCGAACACAGGAGGCGACTCTTTAGACTGAGAATCGAACACAGGACCGACTCTTTTAGTCTGAGAATCGAACACAGGAGCGATTCTTTTAGTCTGAGAATCGAACACAGGAGCGACTCTTTTAGTCTGAGAATCGAACACAGGAGCGATTCTTTTAGCCTGAGAATCGAACACAGGAGCGATTCTTTTAGTCTGAGAATCGAACACAGGAGCGACTCTTTTAGTCTGAGAATTGAACACAGGAGCGACTCTTTTAGTCTGAGAATCGAACACAGGAGCGACTCTTTTAGTCTGAGAATCGAACACAGGAGCGACTCTTTTAGTCTGAGAATCGAACACAGGAGCCGATTCTTTTAGTTTGAGTATATAACACAGGTGCGATTTTTTTAGTGTGAGATTCGAACACAGGAGCGACTCTTTTAGTCTGAGAATCGAACACAGGAGCGACTCTTTTAGTCTGAGAATCGAACACAGGAGCGATTCTTTTAGTCTGAGAATCGAACACAGGAGCGACTCTTTTAGTCTGAGAATCGAACACAGGAGCGATTCTTTTAGTCTGAGAATCGAACACAGGAGCGATTCTTTTAGTCTGAGAATCGAACCCAGGAGCGACTCTTTATGTCTGTGAATCGAACACAGGAGCGACTCTTTTAGTCTGAGAATCGAACACAGGAGCGATTCTTTTAGTCTGAGAATCGAACACAGGAGCGATTCTTTTAGTCTGAGAATCAACACAGGAGTCTGAGAATCGAACACAGGAGCGACTCTTTTAGTCTGAGAATCGAACACAGGAGCGACTCTTTTAGTCTGAGAATCGAACACAGGAGCGATTCTTTTAGTCTGAGAATCGAACACAGGAGCGACTTTTTAGTCTGAGAATCGAACACAGGAGCGATTCTTTTAGTCTGAGAATCGAACACAGGAGCGACTTTTAGTCTGAGAATCGAACACAGGAGCGACTCTTTTAGTCTGAGAATCGAACACAGGAGCGATTCTTTTAGTCTGAGAATCGAACACAGGAGACAAAAAGTCTGATAATCGAACACAGGAAAGATTCATTAAGACTGATAATCGAACACAGGAGCGACTTTTAGTCTGAGAATCGAACACAGTCGATTCTTTTAGTCTGAGAATCGAAGTCTGAGAATGACAGTTACTCTGAGAATCGAACACAGGAGCGATTCTTTTAGTCTGAGAATCGAACACAGGAGCGATTCTTTTAGTCTGAGAATCGAACACAGGAGCGATTCTTTTAGTCTGAGAATCGAACACAGGAGCGATTCTTTTAGTCTGAGAATCGAACACAGGAGCGATTCTTTTAGTCTGAGAATCGAACACAGGAGCGACTCTTTTAGTCTGAGAATCGAACACAGGAGCGATTCTTTTAGTCTGAGAATCGAACACAGGAGCGATTCTTTTAGTCTGAGAATCGAACACAGGAGCGATTCTTTTAGTCTGAGAATCGAACACAGGAGCGATTCTTTTTGTCTGAGAATCGAACACAGGAGCGACTCTTTTAGTCTGAGAATCGAACACAGGAGCGATTCTTTTAGTCTGAGAATCGAACACAGGAGCGATTCTTTTAGTCTGAGAATCGAACACAGGAGCGAGTCGTTTAGTCTGAGAATCGAACACAGGAGGCGATTCTTTTAGTCTGAGAATCGAACACAGGAGCGATTCTTTTAGTCTGAGAATCGAACACAGGAGCGATTCTTTTAGTCTGAGAATCGAACACAGGAGCGATTCTTTTAGTCTGAGAATCGAACACAGGAGCGATTCTTTAGTCTGAGAATCGAACACAGGAGCGATTCTTTTAGTCTGAGAATCGAACACAGGAGCGATTCTTTTAGTCTGAGAATCGAACACAGGAGCGATTCTTTTAGTCTGAGAATCGAACACAGGAGCGATTCTTTTAGTCTGAGAATCGAACACAGGAGCGATTCTTTTAGTCTGAGAATCGAACACAGGAGCGACTCTTTTAGTCTGAGAATCGAACACAGGAGCGACTCTTTTAGTCTGAGAATCGAACACAGGAGCGATTCTTTTAGTCTGAGAATCGAACACAGGAGCGATTCTTTTAGTCTGAGAATCGAACACAGGAGCGATTCTTTTAGTCTGAGAATCGAACACAGGAGCGACTCTTTTAGTCTGAGAATCGAACACAGGAGCGATTCTTTTAGTCTGAGAATCGAACACAGGAGCGATTCTTTTAGTCTGAGAATCGAACACAGGAGCGACTCTTTTAGTCTGAGAATCGAACACAGGAGCGATTCTTTTAGTCTGAGAATCGAACACAGGAGCGATTCTTTTAGTCTGAGAATCGAACACAGGAGCGATTCTTTTAGTCTGAGAATCGAACACAGGAGCGATTCTTTTAGTCTGAGAATCGAACACAGGAGCGACTCTTTTAGTCTGAGAATCGAACACAGGAGCGATTCTTTTAGTCTGAGAATCGAACACAGGAGGCGATTCTTTTAGTCTGAGAATCGAACACAGGAGCGACTCTTTAGTCTGAGAATCGAACACAGGAGCGATTCTTTTAGTCTGAGAATCGAACACAGGAGCGATTCTTTTAGTCTGAGAATCGAACACAGGAGCGATTCTTTTAGTCTGAGAATCGAACACAGGAGCGATTCTTTTAGTCTGAGAATCGAACACAGGAGCGACTTCTTTAGTCTGAGAATCGAACACAGGAGCGATTCTTTTAGTCTGAGAATCGAACACAGGAGCGATTCTTTTAGTCTGAGAATCGAACACAGGAGCGATTCTTTAGTCTGAGAATCGAACACAGGAGCGATTCTTTTAGTCTGAGAATCGAACACAGGAGCGAATCGTGTAGTCTGAGAATCGAACACAGGAGCGACTCTTTTAGTCTGAGAATCGAACACAGGAGCCGATTCTTTTAGTCTGAGAATCGAACACAGGAGCGATTCTTTTAGTCTGAGAATCGAACACAGGAGCGATTCTTTTAGTCTGAGAATCAAACACAGGAGCGATTCTTTTAGTCTGAGAATCAAACACAGGAGCGATTCTTTTAGTCTGAGAATCGAACACAGGAGCGATTCTTTTAGTCTGAGAATCGAACACAGGAGCGATTCTTTTAGTCTGAGAATCTAACACAGGAGCGATTCTTTTAGTCTGAGAATCGAACACAGGAGCGATTCTTTTAGTCTGAGAATCGCAGGAGCGATTCTTTAGTCTGAGAATCGAACACAGGAGCGATTCTTTTAGTCTGAGAATCGAACACAGGAGCGATCTTTAGTCTGAGAATCGAACACAGGAGCGACCTTTTAGACTTAGAATCGAACACAGGAGCGATTCTTTTAGTCTGAGAATCGAACACAGGAGCGACTTTTAGTCTGAGAATCGAACACAGGAGCGATTTAGTCTGAGAATCGAACACAGGAGCGAGTCTTTTAGTCTGAGAATCGAACACAGCAGCGTATCTTTTAGTCTGAGAATCGAACACAGGAGCGATTCTTTTAGTCTGAGAATCAACACAGGAGCGATTCTTTTAGTCTGAGAATCAACACAGGAGCGACCTTTAGTCTGAGAATCGAACACAGGAGCGAAGTCTGAGAATCAACACAGGAGCGATTCTTTAGTCTTAGTCTAGGAGCGACTTTAGTCTGAGAATCAACACAGGAGCGATTCTTTTAGTCTGAGAATCGAACACAGGAGCGATTCTTTTAGTCTGAGAATCGAACACAGCTACTTCTTTTAGTCTGAGAATCGAACACAGGAGCGACTCTTTTAGTCTGAGAATCGAACACAGGAGCGATTCTTTTAGTCTGAGAATCGAACACAGGAGCGATTCTTTTAGTCTGAGAATCGAACACAGGAGCGATTCTTTTAGTCTGAGAATCGAACACAGGAGCGAGTCTTTTAGTCTGAGAATCGAACACAGGAGCGACTTCTTTAGTCTGAGAATCGAACACAGGAGCGATTCTTTTAGTCTGAGAATCGAACACAGGAGCGATTCTTTTAGTCTGAGAATCGAACACAGGAGCGACTCTTTTAGTCTGAGAATCAAACACAGGAGCGACTCTTTTAGTCTGAGAATCGAACACAGGAGCGATTCTTTTAGTCTGAGAATCGAACACAGGAGCGACTCTTTTAGTCTGAGAATCGAACACAGGAGCGATTCTTTTAGTCTGAGAATCGAACACAGGAGCGACTCTTTTAGTCTGAGAATCGAACACAGGAGCGACTCTTTTAGTCTGAGAATCGAACACAGGAGCGACTCTTTTAGTCTGAGAATCGAACACAGGAGCGATTCTTTTAGTCTGAGAATCGAACACAGGAGCGATTCTTTTAGTCTGAGAATCGAACACAGGAGCGACTCTTTTAGTCTGAGAATCGAACACAGGAGCGACTCTTTTAGTCTGAGAATCGAACACAGGAGCGATTCTTTTAGTCTGAGAATCGAACACAGGAGCGATTCTTTTAGTCTGAGAATCGAACACAGGAGCGACTCTTTTAGTCTGAGAATCGAACACAGGAGCGACTCTTTTAGTCTGAGAATCGAACACAGGAGCGATTCTTTTAGTCTGAGAATCGAACACAGGAGCGATTCTTTTAGTCTGAGAATCGAACACAGGAGCGACTCTTTTAGTCTGAGAATCGAACACAGGAGCGACTCTTTTAGTCTGAGAATCGAACACAGGAGCGATTCTTTTAGCCTGAGAATCGAACACAGGAGCGACTCTTTTAGTCTGAGAATCGAACACAGGAGCGATTCTTTTAGCCTGAGAATCGAACACAGGAGCGATTCTTTTAGTCTGAGAATCGAACACAGGAGCGACTCTTTTAGTCTGAGAATTGAACACAGGAGCGACTCTTTTAGTCTGAGAATCGAACACAGGAGCGACTCTTTTAGTCTGAGAATCGAACACAGGAGCGATTCTTTTAGTCTGAGAATCGAACACAGGAGCGACTCTTTTAGTCTGAGAATCGAACACAGGAGCGATTCTTTTAGTCTGAGAATCGAACACAGGAGCGACTCTTTTAGTCTGAGAATCGAACACAGGAGCGATTCTTTTAGTCTGAGAATCGAACACAGGAGCGATTCTTTTAGTCTGAGAATCGAACACAGGAGCGACTCTTTTAGTCTGGATAATCGAACACCGGAGCGATTCTTTTAGTCTGAGAATCGAACACAGGAGCGATTCTTTTAGTCTGAGAATCGAACACAGGAGCGACTCTTTTAGTCTGAGAATCGAACACAGGAGCGACTCTTTTAGTCTGAGAATCGAACACAGGAGCGATTCTTTTAGTCTGAGAATCGAACACAGGAGCGACTCTTTTAGTCTGAGAATCAAACACAGGAGCGACTCTTTTAGTCTGAGAATCGAACACAGGAGCGATTCTTTTAGTCTGAGAATCGAACACAGGAGCGACTCTTTTAGTCTGAGAATCGAACACAGGAGCGATTCTTTTAGTCTGAGAATCGAACACAGGAGCGACTCTTTTAGTCTGAGAATCGAACACAGGAGCGACTCTTTTAGTCTGAGAATCGAACACAGGAGCGACTCTTTTAGTCTGAGAATCGAACACAGGAGCGATTCTTTTAGTCTGAGAATCGAACACAGGAGCGAGTCTTTTAGTCTGAGAATCGAACACAGGAGCGACTTCTTTAGTCTGAGAATCGAACACAGGAGCGACTCTTTTAGTCTGAGAATCGAACACAGGAGCGATTCTTTTAGTCTGAGAATCGAACACAGGAGCGATTCTTTTAGTCTGAGAATCGAACACAGGAGCGACTCTTTTAGTCTGAGAATCGAACACAGGAGCGACTCTTTTAGTCTGAGAATCGAACACAGGAGCGACTCTTTTAGTCTGAGAATCGAACACAGGAGCGATTCTTTTAGTCTGAGAATCGAACACAGGAGCGATTCTTTTAGTCTGAGAATCGAACACAGGAGCGACTCTTTTAGTCTGAGAATCGAACACAGGAGCGACTCTTTTAGTCTGAGAATCGAACACAGGAGCGATTCTTTTAGCCTGAGAATCGAACACAGGAGCGACTGGGGGCAGCGATGGAACCGATAAAACTCCCTCCAAAGTATTTAGAAGTTTATTTATATTTTTGATATTTTTACTCTTCGTTTTTCTGTCAAACTGTGACATGTCCGACTTTTCTGCGGGAAAAAAAAGAGTTTAACCTCATTAAAAAGTCACGAGGAAACTCAGAAAACCCCTGGAGCACAAAACACCAGCACGGGAGGGCATCTGAGGCACGGGGAGGGCATCTGAGGCACGGGGAGGGCACCTGACACACACGGGGAGGGCATCTGACACACACGGGGAGGGCATCTGACGCACGGGGAGGGCATCTGAGGCACGGGGAGGGCATCTGACGCACGGGGAGGGCATCTGAGGCACGGGGAGGGCATCTGACGCACGGGGAGGGCATCTGACGCACGGGGAGGGCACCTGACGCACGGGGAGGGCACCTGACGCACGGGGAGGGCATCTGAGGCACGGGGAGGGCATCTGAGGCACGGGGAGGGCATCTGACACACAGGGGAGGGCATCTGACACAGGGGAGGGCATCTGACACACACGGGAGGGCATCTGACACACGGGAGGGCACCTGACACACGGGGAGGGCATCTGACACACGGGAGGGCACCTGACACATGGGAGGGCATCTGACACACGGGGAGGGCACCTGACACACGGGGAGGGCACCTGACAAACGGGAGGGCACCTGACACACGGGAGGGCATCTGAGGCACGGGAGGGCACCTGACACACGGGGCGGGCATCTGAGGCACGGGGAGGGCACCTGACACACGGGGAGGGCATCTGACACACGGGGAGGGCATCTGACACACGGGGAGGGCACCTGACACACACGGGGAGGGCATCTGACGCACGGGGAGGGCACCTGACACACACGGGGAGGGCATCTGACACACGGGGAGGGCATCTGACACACGGGGAGGGCATCTGACGCACGGGGAGGGCATCTGACGCACGGGGAGGGCATCTGAGGCACGGGGAGGGCATCTGAGGCACGGGGAGGGCATCTGAGGCAGGGGGAGGGCATCTGGCTCAGTTCCGTCTGTTTCAGCGTTGGACTCGTTCGTCCGGTTTGTTGTTGTTTAGTTTCAAACTCGAGAAACGAGTTTTTTAAAAGCCCCAGATTAAAGCTGCAGCGTGAGACTGGTTCTGGTCTGGTTCTGGTCTGGTTCTGGTCTGGTTCTGGTCTGGTTCTGGTCGGGTTCTGGTCGGGTTCTGGTCGGGTTCTGGTCGGGTTCTGGTCTGGTTCTGGTTCTGGTCGGGTTCTGGTCAGGTTCTGGTTCTGGTTCTGGTTCTGGTTCTGGTCTGGTTCTGGTCTGGTTCTGGTCTGGTTCTGGTCTGGTTCTGGTTCTGGTCTGGTTCTGGTCTGGTTCTGGTTCTGGTCTGGTTCTGGTCTGGTTCTGGTCTGGTTCTGGTCTGGTTCTGGTCTGGTTCTGGTTCTGGTCTGGTTCTGGTCTGGTTCTGGTCTGGTTCTGGTTCTGGTCTGGTTCTGGTTCTGGTCTGGTTCTGGTTCTGGTCTGGTTCTGGTTCTGGTTCTGGTTCTGGTCTGGTTCTGGTTCTGGTTCTGGTTCTGGTCTGGTTCTGGTCTGGTTCTGGTCTGGTTCTGGTCTGGTTCTGGTTCTGGTCTGGTTCTGGTCTGGTTCTGGTTCTGGTCTGGTTCTGGTCAGGTTCTGGTCTGGTTCTGGTCTGGTTCTGGTCGGGTTCCGGTCTGGTTCTGGTCGGGTTCTGGTCTGGTCTGGTTCTGGTCTGGTTCTGGTCGGGTTCTGGTCTGGTCTGGTTCTGGTCGGGTTCTGGTTCTGGTCGGGTCACAGTGTGTCAGGTTCAGTGGAAAATCAGGACTGGGCGTGAGCCTCATTAAACATCCTGAACCCTCAGGTCTGATCACAGCAAACAAAACTCTGTAAAACTCTGTCAGTCATTTGTGCTGCGACAGTTTTGGACAAACTAACGACAAAAAACAAAAACAAAAAAACAGAAACAACTTTTTTCTCCATGATCCGTCTCCAAAAACCAAAATGAGAAAACAAATGATTTTTTCAGTTTTAGATTTTGTGTTTAAATGAAGGAAAAAAAACGGAGAACGGCCGTTTCCCCGAACCAACGGCGACTTCCTGTTGGTTCTGTCGCTCGTGGATCCTCTTACAGAGACTGGAGGACTGGGAGGGCATCTGAGGCACTGCACTAAACCGCTTCAAGTCCTTTCCAGAGGACAGGAAGTGTTTGGTTGAAATTGTAAACTGTGTCTCAGGTCACATGGCCCTGACCTGTGGGGTTCCCCAGGGGTCGATCCTGGGGCCCCTTTTGTTCGGCCTCTACACGCTGCCCCCTACAGGCCAGTGAATACTGCCCCCTACAGGCCGGTGAATACTGCCCCCTACAGGCCAGTGAATACTGCCCCCTACAGGCCGGTGAATACTGCCCCCTACAGGCCGGTGAATACTGCCCCCTACAGGCCGGTGAATACTGCCCCCTACAGGCCGGTGAATACTGCCCCCTACAGGCCGGTGAATACGCAGCAGTAATGCAGAAAGTTCAGTTTGTGTGATTCTGTTTTTCCCTTTTGTCTGAAACACGAGGCGTTTCCCCGTCGTTCCTGTGGGGGGAGCTGTTCACTTCGGTCTCACTCCACTTCAGAGGAGGTTCAGTATTTATACGTTTATTTAAAAAAGTCTTGTGAGTAAATGTGTTTCAAACGAGTCGGAGCCGCTGAACTTAAAGGAGTGAGATTTAGATTTTAAAGTCGATAAACACGACGTTCGACCCCAGAGACGGCCTCAGATGCCCTCCCCGTGAGTCAGATGCCCTCCCCGTGCCTCAGATGCCCTGCCCGTGCCTCAGATGCCCTCCCCGTGCGTCAGATGCCCTCCCCGTGCCTCAGATGCCCTCCCCGTGCGTCAGATGCCCTCCCCGTGCCTCAGACGCCCTCCCCGTGTGCGTCAGATGCCCTCCCCATGAGTCAGATGCCCTCCCCGTGCGTCAGATGCCCTCCCCATGAGTCAGATGCCCTCCCCGTGCGTCAGATGCCCTCCCCGTGTGTCAGATGCCCTCCCCGTGCCTCAGATGCCCTCCCCGTGCCTCAGATGCCCTCCCCGTGCGTCAGATGCCCTCCCCGTGCCTCAGATGCCCTCCCCGTGCCTCAGATGCCCTCCCCGTGCGTCAGATGCCCTCCCCGTGTGTGTCAGATGCCCTCCCCGTGCGTCAGATGCCCTCCCCGTGTGTCAGATGCCCTCCCCGTGCGTCAGATGCCCTCCCCCTGTGTGTCAGATGCCCTCCCCGTGCCTCAGATGAGTTAAAGTCCAGTGTGTGTGAAACGTGCCCTCGTCTCTGCCCCGACATAAATCGTTTACACTTTTCCGCCCACGAATGGTTCACTCTTTAAACGAGTCTGTCCGGATAGTTTTACAGTGAGGCGTGTTCCAGGTTACCCACGGCAACCGGCATGTCCCTGCAGGGCTTCGGTACGCCATTAAACGCCTAAACACATAAGAAACCACAGCGTCTCCAGCACCGCAGCACTGGGACAGTTTCATCACATTCAGAACCGTTCGCCTGATGCAGACTCGGGCAGAACGGATCGTTTGTTGGTCCAGGAGCTGCACAGTGTAAAAGCTAAAGTCAGTGAAACACAAGACACTTTGAGAGAAAAACAGCCTTGAGCCAATCGGCATTTTCCATCAAAGCCCCCAAGGCCTGGAAAACACCCCCAAGGCCTGGAAAACACCCCCAAGGCCTGGAAAACACCTCCAAGGCCTGGAAAACACCCCCAAGGCCTGGAAAACACCTCCAAGGCCTGGAAAACACCTCCAAGGCCTGGAAAACACCCCCAAGGCCTGGAAAACACCCCACAGTCTGTTTATCACTATTATGTCCTTCTAACCTTTCTTACTCCGTGTTTTGTCGAAGATTAACATACTATTTTAATTATTAACATACTATTTTAATTATTAACATATTATTTTAATTATGTAAACACTTTGTACTGATTTTTAATGAGGTCTTTCCTGTGGGGGACAGATGAAAACAGCCTCTCGACCCCTCTGGCCTCTGATACACTCGTCCTGTTGGTCAAAACAGGAAGAAAATGATGTCAAACGTTTGTATTTGGTTTGTGCTGTTTTGTGCTGTGACAGTTTCATTTGTGTGAGTTTATTTCTAAAATTCTTCATTATTATTTCTGTGGTAATTACAGGACGTCATTTCTGCTCAGCTGACGGAGACAAACTCCACAAAACTAGAGAAGAGAAACGACCTGAGGCTGAGGAAAAGTCTGTTTCAGTCTTTAGTCTTTTGCTTTTGACTCAGATTTTCTCCAAAACTAAAGAAGCACAAACGACTGACACAGTTTTTGTGCAGGTTCGAGTTCGATGAGGCGACTTCAGGCAGGTCAATATTCACTGTCCTCGTATGAAATAAACAAACGTTATTATAAACTCTGATAAACTCTGATCTCAGCTGCACAGAAAACAAACTAAACCGGAGCAGAACTGGAGTCAGAATTAGATCTGAAGCTTTTATTGCACGGTCGGACTTTTCTGGCGGAGGCTCTGTCGAATGTTACGGCTTTAAACCTTTCTAATCTCCATGGAGACCAAACCGGAGCCAGTTCCAGGTCAGGTCTGTGGAGAGGCGTCCCCGCTCACCGTCAGAAAACCACCCGTGACTGAACAAACGTGAAGTTGAGCCGTTTAACGTCGCACGCTGGGACATTCCCGGCGTCTCCATAGAAACAAGAAGGGGACGGACCCAGAGAGAGAGAAAAAGTTACACAGTGCGGCTTTACTGGAGTTCACGTGTTTTGAGCCTGTTCAGTCCAGACGTCAAATGAAACGTCACATTTAATCAAATAAATAATGAAACTAAACAGAACTCAGGTTTGTTTTCGACAAGGAAACTCCTGCGCGTTTCCACGGAAACCACACTGCGGAATAATAATGCAATATTACAGCCAAAGAAGAGTCAGGTCTGTGGAGATGCGAGCGCCCTCAGAGGAAAAACAGATGCTTTTAACTTGTACAGTGCAATAAACAGAAAAAAAAGTAAAATATGCGCTTTTATTTTGGTCCGTTTTACGCACTGCACCTTTATGTGATCTTTAATCAGAGTTTAATCAGATCTGTGCCTTTAACAAACTTAAACTCCCTAAAGTTCCAAAGAAATCTCTGAATGACGAAGACCAAAATACAAATCATTTTCTATAACTTGTGTTACTCATTCACAAAGCGCTGCACAATCTGAGAAACCAAACCAGACCAAACACTCCGGAGAACAGGGAGGAAAATATCTAATCTGAAGAGTAAATGCGCCACTGTGAAGGTCACGTCACACCTGCCGCTAGAAACCATTCCACTCACCGCAACAACCACACGCAGTCCACCAGCAGCAAAACAAACCGCCCCCAAAAACTGGAAAATTGTGACTTTTTCTGCGAACCGTGTCGCTTTGCAAACAATAACGCGGCTATAAACAGTTTCATTTCTTAGTTTAATGTGTTTTAATTCATTCGGCGCAGATATAATGTGAACAGAAGCACATCTGAGGTGTCCCGATGCGTTCAGAGTCACAAAACAACACGAGGTCAAGATGATCACATTTCTGAGTCAAACCGAGAACAGGAGATGGAAACGGGAAACGAGCCGAATTTAAGTGCAATTTGTGTCCGTGAAAAAACTGCAAATAAATCCGCAAAACTGGCACAGGATTATTTCCGAACCGGGCGCAGGTTTGGCCACGTCGGTGCCGCTGCGTTCGGTTTAAGAGGCGCGCTTCTGGACGCGACCTCTGCGCTATTTTTACGCGTTTTGTCCGAAACGCGCGTCCGGGCTGCGCGTTTTTTCCCGCCGCCCCGGTGAATCATTGACAGGAATCGGCTCCCGTGCGCGGATGGGGCTCGAGGAGGAGCGCGGGGACCCGGGGTCGGACTCACCGCTCTGAGCGCTGCCATCTCCGCCGCCGCCGCTCCGCGTAATGCGCCGCTGCGCCGCTCGGAGACAAATCCGTCCGGCCGGAAACAAACCGCGTCACTTTGAGTTCCGGGGGGGGGGGGCGCGCCGCTTTTGAAACCAGAGACCCGCGCACGAGGGACACGAGGGGCACACAGAGGGGCACAGAGAGGGGCACACAGAGGGGCACACAGACACACACACAGAGAGACACAGACACACACACAGAGAGACACAGACACACACACACACAGAGACACAGACACACAGACACACACACACAGAGAGACACAGACACACACACACAGACACACACACAGAGAGACACAGACACACACACAGAGAGACACAGACACACACACACAGAGACACAGACACACACACAGAGAGACACAGACACACACACAGAGAGACACAGACACACACACACAGAGACACAGACACACACACAGAGAGACACAGACACACACACAGAGAGACACAGACACACACACACAGAGACACACACACACACAGACACACACACACAGACACACACACAGAGAGACACAGACACACACACACAGAGACACACACACACACAGACACACACACACACACAGAGACACACACAGAGACACAGACACACACACACACACACACAGAGATACAGACACACACAGAGATACACACACACACAGAGACACAGACACACACAGAGACACAGACACACACACACAGAGATACAGACACACACACACAGAGAGACACAGACACACACACAGAGAGATACACACACAGAGATACAGACACACACACACACAGAGAGACACAGACACACACACACAGAGATACAGACGCACACACAGAGAGACACAGACACACACACACAGAGATACAGACACACACAGACACACACAGAGACACAGACACACACACATACACAGAGACACAGACACACACACAGAGACACAGACACACACAGAGACACACACAGAGATACACACAGAGACACAGACACACACAGACACACACACACACAGAGACACACACACACAGAGACACACACAGAGACACAGACACACACAGAGACACAGACACACACACAGAGATACACACACACACAGAGACACAGACACACACAGAGACACAGACACACACACAGAGATACAGACACACACACACACAGAGACACAGACACACACACACCACGGAGATACAGACACACACACACACACAGAGACACAGACACACAGACACACACAGAGACACACACACACAGACACACACACACAGAGACACACACACAGAGACACAGACACACACACAGAGAGACACAGACACACACACAGAGAGACACAGACACACACACACAGAGACACACACACACACAGACACACACACACAGACACACACACAGAGAGACACAGACACACACACACAGAGACACACACAGACACACACACACACACACAGAGACACACACAGAGACACAGACACACACACACACACAGAGATACAGACACACACAGAGATACACACACACACAGAGACACAGACACACACAGAGACACAGACACACACACACAGAGATACAGACACACACACACACACACAGAGAGACACAGACACACACACAGAGAGATACACACACAGAGATACAGACACACACACACACAGAGAGACACAGACACACACACACAGAGATACAGACACACACACACACAGAGACACAGACACACACACACAGAGATACAGACACACACAGACACACACAGAGACACAGACACACACATACACAGAGACACAGACACACACACACAGAGACACAGACACACACAGAGACACACACAGAGATACACACAGAGACACAGACACACACAGACACACACACACACAGAGACACACACACACACAGAGACACACACAGAGACACAGACACACACAGAGACACAGACACACACACACAGAGACACAGACACACACAGAGACACAGACACACACACAGAGATACAGACACACACACACACACACACAGAGACACAGACACACACACACCACGGAGATACAGACACACACAGAGACACAGACACACACACACACAGAGACACACACACACAGACACACAGACACACACAGAGACACACACACACAGACACACACACACACAGAGACACACACAGACACACAGACACACACAGAGACACACACACATACAGAGACACAGACACACAGACACACACACACATAGAGACACAGACACACGGTACAGAGTAACGTCGGTCTGACCAGAATTTCAAAATAAAAAACTGGAATGTCCCCATTTTTTGGTGGTTGGTAAATTGTACAAAGAAAATTGTGAGACAAGTGCGTGATTAAGGAAAACTGCAGAAACAACTCATGACGAACGGAGTCAGGACAATCACATGGACTTTAACACAACAAATGTCTGTTTCTGCCTCTTCACTGTCGGCAGGATCAGACTGGGAACAACAGGGACACGGGGACTTTTCCTGAATAAAACTGTGACAAATCAAGAAAAATGGGTAAAAGAAATGGACCAGTTTAGTCCCGGTTCAGTCCCGGTTCAGTCCCGGTTTAGTCCCGGTTCAGTCCCGGTTTAATCCCGGTTCAGTCCCGGTTTAATCCCGGTTTAGTCCCGGTTTAGTCCCGGTTTAGTCCCGGTTCAGTCCCGGTTCAGTCCCGGTTTAATCCCGGTTTAGTCCCGGTTTAGTCCCGGTTTAGTCCTGGTTTAGTCCCGGTTTAGCCCCGGTTTAGTCCTGGTTTAGTCCTAGTTTAGTCCCGGTTTAGTCCCGGTTCAGTCCCGGTTTAGTCCCGGTTCAGTCCCGGTTCAGTACTGGTTTAGTCCTAGTTTAGTCCTGGTTCAGTCCTGGTTTAGTCCCGGTTCAGTCCCGGTTTAGTCCCGGTTCAGTCCCGGTTCAGTCCCGGTTCAGTCCCGGTTCAGTCCCGCTTTAGTCCCGGTTCAGTCCCGGTTCAGTCCCGGTTCAGTCCCGGTTCAGTCCCGGTTCAGTCCCGCTTTAGTCCCGGTTCAGTCCCGGTTCAGTCCCGGTTCAGTCCCGGTTCAGTCCCGGTTTAGTCCTGGTTCAGTCCCGGTTCAGTCCCGGTTCAGTCCCGGTTCAGTCCCGGTTCAGTCCCGGTTCAGTCCCGGTTCAGTCCTGGTTCAGTCCCGGTTTAGTCCCGGTTCAGTCCCGGTTTAGCCCCGGTTCAGTCCCGGTTCAGTCCCGGTTCAGTCCCGGTTCAGTCCCGGTTCAGTCCCGGTTTAGCCCTGGTTCAGTCCCGGTTCAGTCCTGGTTCAGTCCCGGTTCAGTCCCGGTTCAGTCCCGGTTCAGTCCCGGTTCAGTCCCGGTTCAGTCCTGGTTCAGTCCCGGTTCAGTCCCGGTTTAGCCCTGGTTCAGTCCCGGTTCAGTCCCGGTTCAGTCCTGGTTCAGTCCCGGTTTAGTCCTGGTTCAGTCCTGGTTCAGTCCTGGTTCAGTCCTGGTTCAGTCCTGGTTCAGTCCTGGTGGGGGTGTGCCGGGAGCCTGTGGTGTGATTGGTGTGTGGCTCAGACACACACAGGTCAGTCGGGGTCAGGGCGGCGCAGCTGATTGGCCGGAGCCGGAGGAGTGTCGCGGCTCCGGTTTCACGTGGGACAAAGCCTGAGCTCCTCTTTCGGACTGGAAATAACACCCTGTGACGTCATCAGGTGGTGATACAGGAAGTGCTCCAGTGCGTTTCTGAACTCACTAGAATCATCTGGATTAATACGGAAAAAGAAAATACAGAAAAAGAAAATCACCTCCAGGGTTTGAGCTTCAGTTTGAAGGCGACATTTTGAGGAGTTTGAGAAGATCAAGTTAAATCATAGACGGGAACGAATTTAAAAGTCCTGGTTTAGTCTTGATTTAGTCCGGGTTTAGTCCTGGTTCAGTCCTGTTTTAGTCCTCTTTTAGTCCTGGTTTAGTCCTGGTTTAGTCCCGGTTTAGTCCTCTTTTAGTCCTGATTTAGTCCAGTTTTAGTCCCGGTTTAGTTCTGGTTTAGTCCTGGTTTAGTCCTGGGTCAGTCCTGGTTTAGTCCCGGTTTAGTCCCGGTTTAGTCCTGGTTCAGTCCTGGTTCAGTCCTGGTTCAGTCCTGTTTTAGTTCTGGTTTAGTCCTGGTTTAGTCCTGGTTCAGTCCTGGTTTTTTTCATTTAATGTTAACGTACGACACACGGATTCTTCTCTCTTGGGCTGTTTTTATTACTATAACTTCTGTAACTTTCCTTTCGAGGTGAAATGTCGGTTCTTCGTCTCTGATTTTATCAAATGAATTTCCTCCAAAAAGTGCGAAAAATACGGTAATTGTTGCTCCACGGGCCTGGAGCTAAATGCACTTCTTATGGACGTTGTTACTTTAACCCCGCCCCTAACGCTATAACCCCGCCCACAGCACTATAACCCCGCCCCTAACGCTATAACCCCGCCCCCAGCATTATAACCCTGCCCCTAACGCTATAACCTCGCCCACAGCACTATAACCCCGCCCCTAACGCTATAACCCTGCCCCTAACGCTATAACCCCGCCCCTAACGCTATAACCCCGCCCCTAACGCTATAACCCCGCCCCTCACACTATAACCCCGCCCCTAACGCTATTACCCCGCCCCTCGCGCTATAACCCCGCCCCTCGCGCTATAACCCCGCCCCTCGCGCTATAACCCCGCCTCTAATGTTATAACCCCGCCCCTAATGCTATAACCCCGCCCCCAGCACCTACGTCACCGGTTCTTGTTTCTGGAGCCTTTAGTTGGTGCTGAGTCGGTTCTTCAGGAACAGAGTCGGTTTATTTGTGCGGAAAAACAAAATACTGGTTCAGGTTCTGGCTCTGAACCAGCAGCAGAACTGCCCTGGAGGAAAAGGAACCGTCCTGGGGCAGAAACAGAAGCAGAAACATGAACAAACTGGGAATTATTAAAAAATTCAACCTGTTTATTATTAGTTTTTATAGTATCACCAAGTTATTCTCCTCAAATTGCAAACAAAAGCAGAATTCTGTTTCATGTTTTTACAAAAACCCTGTCCTGGTCTCCTCGTTGGTCCCGTGTCCGTCAGACTCTCAGGACGTCGGGTTTTTCAGCACCAGGTCCGAGTGTCGGAGCCGCTCGTCGTCCAGCTGAAAAACACAAACCAAAATCAGACAAATCGAGGAGTTTATAAAGACCATGTTTTATTTTGAAAGGTTCATTACTGTGTTCATTATGGAACATTTTCATCACAGACACAAACGAATGTGAAAGTCCTGGTTTAGTCTCGGTTTAGTCCTGGGTTAGTCCTGGTTTAGTCTCGGTTTAGTCCTGCATTAGTCCTGGTTTAGTCTTGGTTCAGTCCTGGTTTAGTCCTGGTTTAGTCCAGGTTTTAGTCCTGGTTTAGAACTGGTTTAGTCCAGGTTTTAGTCCTGGTTCAGTCCTGGTTCAGTCCTGGTTTAGTCCTGGTTTAGTCCAGGTTTTAGTCTTGGTTTAGTCCTGGTTCAGTCCTGGTTCAGTCCTGGTTCAGTCCTGGTTCAGTCCTGGTTCAGTCCTGGTTCAGTCCAGGTTCAGTCCTGGTTCAGTCCGGGTCCTGCAGTAGCACCTGGTGTCCTCTGGGGGCGTGCGTGGGCTCGGTCCCGCTGCAGCAGAGCGTCGTAAACGGACTTTCTCCCGTCGACGGGTTCAACTTACAGCAAAAGGAAAAGACTCGGGCGGGAAGAAGCACATCCCAGTCCGACGGGCTCTGCTCCACCAGCTCCTGCAGCATCCTGCGGCACACAGCAGGGGGCGCTGTTCACCACCTCCACTACAGCAGGGGGCGCTGTTCAATACCTCCACCACAGCAGGGGGCGCTGTTCAATACCTCCACCACAACAGGGGGCGCTGTTCAATACCTCCACCACAGCAGGGGGCGCTGTTCAATACCTCCACCACAACAGGGGGCGCTGTTCAATACCTCCACCACAACAGGGGGCGCTGTTCAATACCTCCACCACAGCAGGGGGCGCTGTTCACCACCTCCACTCCACCACAGCAGGGGGTGCTGTTCACCACCTCCACCACAGCAGGGGGTGCTGTTCACCACCTCCACTACAGCAAGGGGTGCTGTTCACCACCTCCACCACAGCAGGAGGTGCTGTTCACCACCTCCACCACAGCAGGAGGTGCTGTTCACCACCTCCACCACAGCAGGAGGTGCTGTTCACCACCTCCACCACAGCAGGAGGTGCTGTTCACCACCTCCACCACAGCAGGGGGCGCTGTTCACCACCTCCACCACAGCAGGGGGCGCTGTTCACCACCTCCACTACAGCAGGGGGTGCTGTTCACCACCTCCACTACAGCAGGGGGTGCTGTTCACCACCTCCACTACAGCAGGGGGTGCTGTTCACCACCTCCACTACAGCAGGGGGTGCTGTTCACCACCTCCACCACAGCAGGGGGCACTATTCACCACCTCCACTACAGCAGGGGGCGCTGTGTTTACGACGCGCTCACAACCATTTCACAAAAACCAGAAAACCATCGTGTCCAGATGTGAGGAAATTATTTCAATATAATAAAACAAAACATCTCGTAAATGTCGTTTTGAAGAGATGAAGAATTTAAATATTGAGCTTATCGTTTATAGCAAATAATTCTATCAGAAGTGAAACAGACTGTAAACTTCCAAATAAAAGTATAAAGTGATATTTCTGCTCTTTTGTGGATAATTTTATCTAAATAATATTAATAAAAACGTAAAAACTTCTAAATTTTACTCCTTAAAATCTTAATTACGGCAGTTCTTACAGGAGTTCTTCCTGATTTAGTTTGAGTCAAATTCACGCACAATAAAAGCGGCTCGTTTCAGTGTCTCATATCGAATATAAATAATATAAAATATAAATCATAAAGAACGTCGTGGCTGAATAAACTAAACAAACACATAAATGTAGATACTCCTGACCTGTCGATCGTCTGCTGGCTGCTCTGGTCCGTCCCGGCCTGAGGATGCTGCACCACCAGAGGGAATTCAACCGACAACTCCGCCTTCAGCTGCCTGTTGATCTGAGGCCCGGGACAGGGGTTAGACCGAGGAGTGAGTTCTACTGCAGCTTCAGATCTGACACACGTGTTCTGAATGAGCTTAGTTTTGGCTCTTCAACCCATAGTCTGTATATCTGAGTGGACTAAGCTAACCCGTTAGCGGCTAACCCGTTAGCCGCTAACCCGTTAGCCGCTAACCCATTAGCTGCCGCGTGCCAAACAGGAAGTGCTCCAGGAGGCTCTTGGGGCTCCTTCACATTAGGATCTTCTCGTCCCTCTGTCTGTACCTGCTGCTCTGAGCCTCGTCATTCTGGACTTAAACTGTTCGTCTGAAGCCGCCACACAGGATCCTGAACTTTTCATTTCTCTGTTTTGTTCCTAAATCAAGTTCTGAACATAAATAACGGACCAATCAGACGCCTTCATTCCCCGAGGCCCCTCCCCCTAGCGTTAGCAACAGGTTTGATTGACAGCTCGTTTCGTTGCTAAGTAAGTTCCCTTCCCGCTTTCCCCCGAGTGACGATTTCTGAAATAAAATGACCAAATATCTCAAACAGTCACAATATCTAATGTGACTAGAATCTGAACGAGCAGAATTTAACGAGCAGAAAGTAAAGAGAATTTGGTTAAATTGTGACTCTGTTGTTGTTAAATGCGGAACAGAACAAACAACATAAATCAGTGACTTAAACTCTTTAAAGCTCAAAGTTTCTTCTTCTTGTGCAGAATCAGGTAAATCCAGTGTCCTGCAGGTGCAGAGTATCACATCCATAGTCCGTATATATGATGCATCAGCTCTGCCAGGAGGAGGCGCCACATTTAACCTCCTCACTCATGATTGGCTCTTGTGTTGCTATGATACTCGCGGGAGGATTTCCAAATATGGACCTGGGTCCAGATTCGTTCCTGTAACCGTGGCAACAGGAGCCTCATGTGAGCGACGCTGTGGAGACGTCACTCACTCAGACTCAGAGATACAGAATATGAGAATATCGTAATATCGTGAACTTTCCCACGATATCACAGTAAATATCGTACCGTGAGCTTCAGACCGTATCGTATCGAGAGAATTCGATATCGGTTCAGCTCTAGTGTTTGTGGATTTCTCCAAATTGAATCTGTGAATTTGTGTATTTGCTGCACAAATTCAAATCAAATTTTACAAACTGAATTTTCAGTTTTACAAATGTTTTTTTGTTTTTACAAATGAAAAAAAAAATAAAATTCCAAACACGTCTATTTGTAACGATCAAAATCCAAGTGAAAAAATATTAAATTTGCATTTGTGGAAATCAAAACACAAACAAACCAAAGAACGTTTGTGGATTAAAGAGACAAAACTAACCCTGTCCCTGTGTGTCAGATGCCCTCCCCCTGGTTCAGTCCTGGTTCAGTCCTGGTTTAGTCCTGGTTCAGTCCTGGTTTAGTCCTGGTGTAGTCCTGGTTTAGTCCTGGTTTAGTCCTGGTGTAGTCCTGGTTTAGTCCTGGTTTAGTCCTGGTTTAGTCCTGGTTTAGTCCTGGTTCAGTCCTGGTTCAGTCCTGGTTTAGTCCTGGTTTAGTCCTGGTTCAGTCCTAGTTTTAGTCCAGGTTTAGTCCTGGTTTAGTCCTGGTTTAGTCCTGGTTCAGTCCTGGTTTAGTCCTGGTTCAGTCCTAGTTTTAGTCCAGGTTTAGTCCTGGTTTAGTCCTGGTTTAGTCCTGGTTTAGTCCTGGTTCAGTCCTGGTTCAGTCCTGGTTCAGTCCTAGTTTTAGTCCAGGTTTAGTCCAGGTTTAGTCCTGGTTCAGTCCTGGTTCAGTCCTGGTTCAGTCCTGGTTTAGTCCAGTTTTTAGTCCTGGTTCAGTCCTGGTTTAGTCCTGGTTTAGTCCTGGTTTAGTCCTGGTTCAGTCCTGGTTTTAGTCCAGGTTTAGTCCTGGTTTAGTCCTGGTTTAGTCCTGGTTTAGTCCTGGTTTAGTCCTGGTTTAGTCCTGGTTTAGTCCTGGTTTTAGTCCAGGTTTAGTCCAGTTTTTAGTCCTGGTTCATTCCTGGTTTAGTCCTGGTTTAGTCCTCCTGTGCGTCAGGTGCCCTCCCCTCCGCAGACCTGGTGCAGCAGGTCCTTGGGCAGGCGCGTCAGGATCCTCACGGGGAAGCCGAAGTGTCGTATGGTGTCCAGCAGGGGGCGCACGGCCTGATCCGGCAGCAGCGAGTCCATGGGCCAAGCCTCCAGCCACTTGGAGAAATAATCGGACAAACTGAGGAGGAAACGGCGGCCGGACGAGGACGGAGGGAGCGGCCCACGGACGTCCAGACACAGCCACTGCCACGGAGCGCTCACCTGAGGACGACACAGGCAGAACATGGAGAGAGCATGCAGAGAACACGGAGAGAACACACAGAGAACATGGAGAGAACACGGAGAAAACACGGAGAACACAGAGAAAATATACAGACACAACCACTGCCACGAAGCGCTCACCTGAGGACGACACAGGCAGAACATGGAGAGAACATGCAGAGAACATGGAGAGAACACGGAGAAAACACGGAGAACACAGAGAAAATATACAGACACAACCACTGCCACGGAGCGCTCACCTGAGGACGACACAGGCAGAACATGGAGAGAACATGCAGAGAACACGGAGAGAACACACAGAGAACATGGAGAGAACACGGAGAAAACACGGAGAGAACACAGAGAAAATATACAGACACAACCACTGCCACGAAGCGCTCACCTGAGGAGGAGAACATGGAGCGAATATGCAGAGAACATGGAGAGAACATGGAGAGAATACAGAGAGAACATGGAGAGAATATGCAGAGAACATGGAGAGAACATGGAGAGAACATGGAGAGAATACAGAGAGAATACAGAGAAAACATGGAGAGAATACGGAGAGAACAAGGAGAGAACATGGAGAGAACAAGGAGAGAACATGGAGAGAATATGCAGAGAACATGGAGAGAACACGGAGAGAACATGGAGAGAACATGGAGAGAACATGGAGGAAACACGGAGAGAACACAGAGAAAATATACAGACACAACCACTGCCACGAAGCGCTCACCTGAGGACGACACAGGCAGAACATGGAGAGAGCATGCAGAGAACACGGAGAGAACACACAGAGAACACGGAGGAAACACGGAGAGAACACAGAGAAAATATACAGACACAACCACTGCCACGGAGCGCTCACCTGAGGACGACACAGGCAGAACATGGAGAGAACATGCAGAGAACACGGAGAGAACACACAGAGAACATGGAGAGAACACGGAGAGAACACAGAGAAAATATACAGACACAACCACTGCCACGAAGCGCTCACCTGAGGAGGAGAACATGGAGCGAATATGCAGAGAACATGGAGAGAACACGGAGAAAACATGGAGAGAACAAGGAGAGAACATGGAGAGAATATGGAGAAAACACGGAGAAAACACGGAGAGAACATGGAGAGAACATGGAGAGAACATGGAGAGAATATGGAGAGAGAACATAGAGAGAACAGAGAGAACATGGAGAGAATACAGAAAGAACAGAGAGAACATGGTGAGAACAGCAAGAACATGCAGAGAACAGAGAAAGAATCATTTATATTTTTGACGCGTTCTTTGTTTACAGAAGACGTGTTTTCCTCGTTTCTTTTGCACATTTGGCCTCAGACTCTCTGCGTTTACGGCGAAGGGAAAAACTCACCTCAATCACATCTGTGGAATGTTCAGCTTCTTCCTGCGAAAAAGAGTTTAAAAAAATGAGACGTGTAAAAAGAGAAACGAGAGAAACAGAAAGATTCAAACACTCACAGAGGAGCTTTTATCTGGGGCCCAGCGGATGTCCTGCAAAAAGCACAAACATCAAACACCCGAACACCACAGGGTAAAGCTGCACTGTGTCACTTTTCTGTACAGGGTCCACCTCCTGCTGGTCTCCATGGAGATGTGTTTGCTCTGCTTAGAATGTCACACAGTGCAGCATTAACCGTACAGACCAACAGGAACATGTTTGTATAACTGCAGAACTTTGTAAGTGTAACAGACAGAAACGTCCTTTCCCCCTCTGAAAGTGCAGACATTAGGGTGCATCAGTTGCCCCGATATCAGAACTTTACAACGGCCCTATACTTTTCGTGTTCCATTCGCTGAGAAAAAAATTTAGAAAAAAAATTATGAAATTCCGAGTTGATCTACCGGGTCCACATCGAGGTCAAAGTTTGGCCAATGTCCCAATGTATAAGACAGTATAGGCCTATACTGTCTTATACACTGGGGCATTGCCCAAACTTCATAATAGGCAGGTTCGGTAGACTTTAGAAAGCATGGTAGAACCACATATTTGCTTTATGTTTTTCAGAATTGGAGTGTTACAGTGTAGTTATTAAAAGAAGAAATGTCAGAACATAGCTGTAAGAAGGCTCGCATGGAGCAGCCTAAACCAATAACCCGCCAAGACTGTGCAGTATTTGGGTTAGGAGCGAAAATTACCACTGTTTCTGTTGATCTCTCATTTTTAACGATTTTTTTAGAAATTTCCAGAATTTTACAAGGGATGTGGACCCGGTAGATGACATTCGAATTACAAAAAAATTTACCAGGAATTTTTTCTAGTTGAATGGAACACTAAAACATTAGGGCCGTTTGCAAGTTCTCGATTTTTAAAAAAAAGGGGGCAACTGATGCACCCTAGCAGACATAGAGGTTTCCGTACATTTCTGCGGCTTTATCCTACGTCACACTCACGCTGTGTGATGACGGGAGCAAAACGAGTGTCCAACAGGAACTTTGTTTTCCCCAAACTCATGCGCTCCGTCCATTTTGATGGAGCCAAACTTTGCCAAAGAGTGAAGTGAGTCAAGATGGTCGACTCCTCTGACTGTGTGTGTTTATAACGAGGGAAAAAGTCGCTCTAAGTGGAGTTAATTCTCACACACATGGAAAATGACACATCTTGGTGTGTGTAATTGTGCATCTCTTTCTATTTTTATTTAAAGGTTTATTTCAGTCCAAATGAACAAATCCAAATGTAATTTCCACCCTGGAAATGCAGAAGTGCTGTGGCTCTGGCCGTGGTCCTGACAGGAGCTGTTTCCAGGACTGGACCAGGAAAGTCATGGAGCCACTGCACTTTTTTTGTTTTTAGGGCAATAAGGAGATTTTTAATTTACTCACAGACTTGAGATTTTGCATTTTTGTATCTAAGGCCCTAAATTAAGCATTTTTTATGTCCAAAAAGTTGTTTCTACATGTTTGCTGTGGGTTTTGTATAAAAGAGTGAATTTTATTTTCAGTTTTTTTTTTCATCTCTATTTCTGGTCCTGTAGCTTTTCTCACAGCCTCATGACACAAGTACAGCAGCAGATTGTGAAATAACAGGTTGGACTGAACAGAAGGAGGTAGAACACTTCATTAGGGGGAAAAGGGGCAGTTTGAAAAGCAAAATTAAGAACAAAATCCAGGTGAGGAGAAAAGTAGTAAAACTGCCCTCAGGTCTTCAGGGGTTAAACTTTTACTGTTTTTATTGTGTAAATGTGTTTTTACTGTGTGGAGGCTCAGCTCTCCACAGATCTGACCTGTAACTTGGCCTGGTGGAATCTCCGTACACTAGAGCAGGTTTTTGGACCCTGCGTCTTAAAAGTTCCACAGTGCCTTTAACAGTTGCATTGTGCAGTTACCTGGGAGATGCAGTAGTTCCCGTGGAAGAAATGTGGAAAAGAGTGAATTTTGAGCAGCTCCTCGTCCACGACGACGCCGCAGCGCTCCAGGGCATCAGGGGCATCAGGGGCATCCGGGGCATCAGGGGCATCAGGGGCATCAGGGGCATCAGGGGCATCAGGGGCATCAGGGGCATCAGGGGCATCCGGGGCATCAGGGTCTCTGAAACAAAACCGAGCACCACGGAAATAAGGCAAGTTTATAGAAAAATGTTGAATAAAAAGTGTGATAAAAGAAGGAGGCTGATCCCTGCGGCGACGGGACTCTGGGGTTAACACAGCCTTTAACGGCCAAAACCTGGAACGATCAGGTTTAGTGTCGGCAACTTTTTACCACTATCCAAAAATGATGTGGAAAAAGAGCTGTTTTCACTCCACCTGAAGTCCTCAGTGACACCAGAATATTTCACTTTTAACATTCGACAGGCAGAATCAGACCTCATGTGCTCGTCTCCTTTGGTCCTGCAGATCAGCGCCACAACTCTCGGTTTTGTTATCACTTTCCATGAATCAATCCAAATCCTGTTTTATATCGTGCTCCAAAAGCTGAACAGACGCTGAGGAGCTGGACTAAAAACAACCAAGTCCTCTGCAGGCGTGAAATGATGCACAACATAACTTATGAAAGTTACAGAAAATAAAACACACGTTCTGTTATAGAGCCTCAAAGTGCTTCAGATCCTGGTGAAACACACTTGTGTTCAGCTTTACAGAAGCTGCTGGACACAGGAGCAGAGAGGACGACCTGGAGCTCACCTGAGCCCCGCCTCCTCCTCACACAAACGCACAAACACCAACACACACCTGAGCCCCGCCTCCTCCTCACACAAACACACAAACACCAACACACACCTGAGCCCCGCCTCCTCCTCACACAAACGCACAAACACCAACACACACCTGAGCCCCGCCTCCTCCTCACACAAACACACAAACACCAACACACACCTGAGCACCGCCTCCACCTCACACAAACGCACAAACACCAACACACACCTGAGCCCCGCCTCCTCACACAACCACACCAACACCAACACACACCTGAGCCCCGCCTCCTCCTCACTCAAACACACAAACACCAACACACACCTGAGCCCCGCCTCCTCCTCACACAAACACACCAACACCAACACACACCTGAGGCCCGCCTCCTCCTCACACAAACACACAAACACACACCTGAGCCCCGCCTCCTCCTCACACAAACACACCAACACCAACACACACCTGAGCCCCGCCTCCTCCTCACACAAACACACAAACACCAACACACACCTGAGCCCCGCCTCCTCCTCACTCAAACACACAAACACCAACACACACCTGAGCCCCGCCTCCTCCTCACACAAACACACCAACACCAACACACACCTGAGGCCCGCCTCCTCCTCACACAAACACACCAACACCAACACACACCTGAGCCCCGCCTCCTCCTCACACAAACACACCAACACCAACACACACCTGAGCCCCGCCTCCTCCTCACACAAACGCACAAACACAAACACACACCTGAGCCCCGCCTCCTCCTCACTCAAACACACAAACACACACCTGAGGCCCGCCTCCTCCTCACTCAAACACACAAACACACACCTGAGGCCCGCCTCCTCCTCACTCAAACACACAAACACAAACACACACCTGAGCCCCGCCTCCTCCTCACACAAACGCACAAACACAAACACACACCTGAGCCCCGCCTCCTCCTCACTCAAACGCACAAACACAAACACACACCTGAGGCCCGCCTCCTCCTCACACAAACGCACAAACACAAACACACACCTGAGGCCCGCCTCCTCCTCACACAAACGCACAAACACAAACACACACCTGAGGCCCGCCTCCTCCTCACTCAAACACACAAACACACACCTGAGGCCCGCCTCCTCCTCACTCAAACACACAAACACACACCTGAGGCCCGCCTCCTCCTCACTCAAACGCACAAACACAAACATAAACGCTCAAACGCACAAACACAAACATAAACGCTCAAACGCACAAACCATAGAACTATAATAAAATCTGGAAGATGAATCTAAGATGGCGCCCTATTGTTTTCAATGGTCTGAGCTCATTGGTGCATTAACACAAAAAAGATTTTCATTTCCGCATTTACTTCCTTATTTGCAGCCGGGTTAGCGGCTAACGGGTTAGCCGCTAACCCGGGCTAACCCGTTAGCCGCTAACCCGTTAGCCGCTAACCCGTTAGCCGCTGTGTGCCAAACAGGAAGTGCTCCAGGAGGCTCTTCTGGCTCCTTCTCTCCTTTTTCCCTTTGACTTACACTGAGATTTTCTGGCTCGTCTCTGGACCTGCTGCTGTGGCTTCGTCATTTTGGTCTTAAATTGTTCGTATGAACCCACGACACAGGGTCCTGATTTTTCTTTTTGCTATTTTGTCCGTCAAAAAAAACCTTATTCAATACATAGACCTGGCTCCAGATTGGCTCCTGTAACCGTGGCATCGTGAGCCTCATTTGAGCGACGCTGTGGAGACGTCACACTCATTTAGTCCACTTTTTATACAGTCTATGGTTGGGCTGTGACGTCAGAAACGCACTTCTGACCAATCAGAGCGCGAGCTGCTGGAGCAGAGCGGCTCAGTGCAGGGCGAGGCTAACTCTAACAAAGCTGATTTTTAGGCACTTTGACGATTAAAAACTTTTTTCAAGTTCATAATGTAAAAAAACAGAAGAATCCCTACAAAATCCGACCTTTGTGAAAGCTGTGGACGCCCTGTCAGCCGAACACGGGCAGGTGGATTTCTGAAAAAATGCTCTTTGCTTCAATGCAAGAGTTTTTCTTAGGCCGCAGCTGCAGTATCTCACTCGGCTACAACTCAATCTGCACACACGGATAGAGGGGGCGGGGCTTATCCAGCTCTTTTATACATCTATGACACAAGCACCAACACACACCTGAGCCCCGCCTCCTCCTCACACAAACACACAAACACACACCTGAGCCCCGCCTCCTCCTCACTCAAACGCACAAACACAAACACACACCTGAGCCCCGCCTCCTCCTCACTCAAACACACAAACACCAACACACACCTGAGCCCCGCCTCCTCCTCACTCAAACACACACCTGAGCCCCGCCTCCTCCTCACTCACACACACACCTGAGCCCCGCCTCCTCCTCACTCACACACACCTGAGCCCCGCCTCCTCCTCACTCACACACACACCTGAGCCCCGCCTCCTCCTCACTCACACACACACCTGAGCCCCGCCTCCTCCTCACTCACACACACACCTGAGCCCCGCCTCCTCCTCACTCACACACACACCTGAGCCCCGCCTCCTCCTCACTCACACACACACCTGAGCCCCGCCTCCTCCTCACTCACACACACACCTGAGCCCCGCCTCCTCCTCACTCACACACACACCTGAGCCCCGCCTCCTCCTCACTCTGCTCTGTGTTTGATTCTGTTTCCATGGCGACGGGAGTCAGACCTGCTCGACTCTTCGGAGGTCGACTGCGAGGCTGAAACACACAAACACAGAAGTCTAATGTTAAGTTTAAGTTTCAGCTTCAGTATTAAAGACACAGTTTTGTAAATGCAGCTGAGCCACACTCACTCTTCCCCTTTTACTTTGGGCTGTGGACACAGACGGTTCGTGTGAAACCTGCAAAAAGAACAAAAAAAAAGAGGTGATAAATTACAAACATTTTAAATCAAGTTGTTTATTTAATCATAAATATCAGTTTTAATCAAAAACACAAACGTGCATTTAATAAAGTCTAATCCCCAAATAAACTGGTCTGAGACTATTTCAAACTTATGGCACAACGACGCCCCCTGCAGGAGGAAACATGCAGCGTTTCTTCTTTTGACTCCAATTCACTTCCTGGAGACTGAGTCTGACCTTAAGCACAGTCACTGCTCCCCTGATCTAAACCTTCACCTAAACCTTCACCTAAACCTAAACCTTCACCTAAACTTTCACCTAAACTTTCACCTAAACTTTCACCTAAACCTAAACCTTCACCTAAACTTTCACCTAAACCTTCACCTTCACCTAAACTTTCACCTAAACCTTCACCTTCACCTAAACTTTCACCTAAACCTTCACCTTCACCTAAACCTTCACCTAAACCTTCACCTAAACCTTCACCTAAACCTTCACCTAAACCTTCACCTAAACCTTCACCTAAACCTTTACCTAAACCTTCACCTAAACCTTCACCTTCACCTAAACCTTCACCTAAACCTTTACCTAAACCTTCACCTAAACCTTCACCTAAACCTTCACCTAAACCTTCACCTAAACCTTCACCTAAACCTTCACCTAAACCTTCACCTAAACCTTCACCTAAACCTTTACCTAAACCTTCACCTAAACCTTTACCTAAACCTTTACCTAAACCTTCACCTAAACCTAAACCTTCACCTAAACCTAAACCTTCACCTAAACCTTCACCTAAACCTTCACCTAAACCTAAACCTTCACCTAAACCTTCACCTAAACCTTCACCTAAACCTTCACCTAAACCTTCACCTAAACCTTCACCTAAACCTTCACTTAAACCTAAACTTTCACCTAAACTTTCACCTAAACCTTCACCTAAACTTTCACCTAAACCTAAACTTTCACTTAAACCTTCACCTAAACCTAAACTTTCACCTAAACTTTCACCTAAACTTTCACCTAAACCTTCACCTAAACCTTCACCTAAACCTTCACCTAAACCTTCACCTAAACCTAAACCTTCACCTAAACCTTTACCTAAACCTTCACCTAAACCTTCACCTAAACCTTTACCTAAACCTTCACCTAAACCTTCACCTTCACCTAAACCTTTACCTAAACCTTTACCTAAACTGAACCCAGATCTGAGCTTCAAACTGTGATGCTGAAAAAAACCACACGTGTGTTTTTTATGTTGAAACGACAGAACAGAAAAAGTTTAGAGTTTCCTCACAGTGTTGCATCATAATGAAGACACAATCCCTTTTCTTTCAGGAACCGCATTCCCAAAACTTTGCCCCCGCCCACCTGCCCCTGCCCCCGCCCACCTGCCCCTGCCCCGCCCACCTGCCCCTGCCCCGCCCACCTGCCCCTGCCCCGCCCACCTGCGTGAAGTCGCCTCATCAAACTCAAACCTACAAAAACTGTGTCCATCGTTTGTGCTGCAGAAAGTTCAGTTTGTGTGATTCTGGTTCTTCAGATATTCACAGTTTTATTTTGGTCGATGACGTCGTCCAGAACCTCAGAATGTGAAACAGCCTCAAAACAGAAGAAAATGATGTCAAACGTTTGTATTTGGTTTGTGCTGTTTTGTGCTGTGACAGTTTCATTTGTGTGAGTTTATTTCTAAAATTCTTCATTATTATTTCTGTGGTAATTACAGGACGTCATTTCTGCTCAGCTGACGGAGACAAACTCCACAAAACTAGTGAAGAGAAACGACCTGAGGCTGAGGAAAAGTCTGTGTTATTATAGAAAATATGAATCAAAAGCAAAAGACTGAGACAGTTTTGACATAGTTTTGTAGGTTTGAGTTTGATGGGGCGACTTCACGGAGGTCCCCTGCCCACTGCCCTCCCCGGACCCCCTGCCCTCCCAGAACCCCCTGCCCTCCCTGGACCCCCTGCCTCCTGCCCTCCCCGGACCCCCTGCCCTCCCTGGACCCCCTGCCTCCTGCCCTCCCCGGACCCCCTGCCCTCCCTGAACCTCCGTCGCGGGGCTGAAGACGGTGGGCACGGCGTCGTCTTTCAGGGTGATGCATTTCCCCGTTCGGTCGAGGTGTTTCTCCTCAAAATGAAGAATGCACAAAACGGAAAACCGCGACGGAGCCCAGTCCTCACGGCCCATGTTCCCCAACCACCGCCGCAGCTTCTTCGGGTTATACAGAGGAAACCTGCAGACGAGACCCGGTTTAGACCTGCTTTAGTCCTGCTTTAGTCCTGGTTTAGTCCTGGTTTAGTCCTGGTTTTATACTAGTTTTGGCCTGGTTTAGTCCTGGTTATGATATGGTTTAGTCCTAGTTTGGTTTAGACCTGGTTTTGTCCTGGTTTTATACTAGTTTTGGCCTGGTTTAGTCCTGGTTTAGTCCTGGTTTAGTCCTGATTTAGTCCTGGGTTAGTCCTGGTTTTGACCTGCTTTAGTCCTAGTTTGGATTAGTCCTAATTTAGTCCTGGTTATGATTTGGTTTTGTCCTGGAATAGTCCTGGTTTAGTCCTTGTTTGGTTTAGTCCTAATTTAGTCCTGGTTATGATTTGGTTTTGTCCTGGAATAGTCCTGGTTTAGTCCTTGTTTGGTTTAGTCCTAATTTAGTCCTGGTTATGATTTGGTTTAGTCCTGGTTTTGTCCTGGAATAGTCCTGGTTTAGTCCTTGTTTGGTTTAGTCCAGGTTTAGTCCTGGAATAGTCCTGGTTTAGTCCTGGTTTGGTTTAGTCCAGGTTTAGTCCTGGTTAACAGTATCCACTAAAACAGAGGACTGGTTAAAGCAAAGAAAATGTGTCTTAAAAGTATAAAAATGACATAAAACTGCACAGTCGGGGCCAAAGTCTCAAAGACTCAATAAAATGTACTGAACCTGACGTGGTCTGCCAAACCTTTTATTGATTTATTGATTGATTGATTTTTTGTTAACTTTGTCCCTAGGGACCAATAAACGGAGGCTCTGCTCTGCCAGAAATATCGCAACAAAGAATTGTGGACATTTTAGTGTTTGTAGCCTTCATTTATTAATAGAAAAATGTCATCTTTACCTCACTGGTAAAGTTTAATCTTAAATAATTTGGTTCTGTTAAAGTTGTAATGGGCCTGTTGATCACCAACTAGTAGTGAAATCATCACAGATCCATTGATTTTGGTTGGATTTTTATATATTTTTTCTGTTGAATGAGTATATTTGGTATATTTGGTAAAAAAGAATGGCACATTGGCTGAATAGTTGAAGGTAAAGATGAATATATTGGAAAAAAGTGAAAAAACGCCTTATTTTTGCATTAAATTGAGCCAAAATCATGTAGAAATGCGTTTTAAGAATTATTTTTTCACTGAATGTTATCACCACATGTGTTCTTTGCTTCTGGAATTCATTTATTGACAGCTTACCCAACCCACTGAGGATTTAAGGAAAGTTTTCAACATGCTCCATCAAAAATGAAGGGCACATACACTAAAATAGCCACAATTTTCCCCCGATATTTCCGACAGAGCAGACCCTCCAATTGTTGCTCCTTAAAGTCAAAGTTAACAAAAAACACAAATAAAAAGTATGTCAGATTCAAGCCATTTTTGAGACTTTAGCTGCGTGAATAATAAGATTCTGAGCACAGAAGATTGTTGACGTTTGGGTCTCCTTCAGTAAAGAGTCTCTGGTGTCATTTTTTACTACGTTTTACGCGTTTTTTCGTCACTTACTTGAAGAATTTGATGTCTGACTCACTGGAACTTTCACAGTTATCCGCACAGCATTTATACCTCCCCATTTTCACTTTTATTCCCAAGAATCAAGGCCAAAAATAACAAAAATGTAAGAGTTTGGGTCGAAGTAGCAACGTTAGCATTTAGCAACCGTAACGCGCTAGCATCCGGTCAGGGCTTTCACAATAAACCGTTGATTATACGGAATTTTTTTGCTATATTTTCAAGTTAAGTGATTACATATAGGGAGTTAAAAATTCCGAATAAATACACAGCACATAAAATGTTTAATGTGGTGCAAATATTTTGTAAAACCTTGAATAAATAAGCTATTTCCGGTGAGATTTATGTTAGCTTTACGTTAGCATTAAGCAGGAAGTTGGCTACATTCCCGCCCTCTGCTGCCCTCTCCTGTCAGTCTTGGACCATTACACTACAATAATAATAAAATAAACAGAATTATCTCATAGTTTAAAAAAATAAAACCGTAAATAACTGAGAGAAGCACTTTCTTTAACTTTCATACAGTAAAGTAATACTACAACAGGCAACAGTGTAGTATTTAGCTAAACTTATGTATTTTAAGATTTTTCCAACAGGTCAGTGAATAAACAAGCAGATGAGGAAATCCCCTTATTAATAAAGTGCATTTCCCCCTTATTTATTTATATATATGTCATTAGGAAATACCAAATAACCCCCAGGAAGATACACATAAAACAGAACTTTATTAAAAAAAATTAGAAATGTCGCCTCAGGTTAAATGAGGTCAATAGAATCGGACAAAAGCATCAGTTTGATTTGGATTTGATGTGGATCCTCCACTCGTCCCAGTCCAACAGGTTTCTGCTGGTTTCCCACCGAGTCTCGCCCAGTGCTGAAAAAGAATCACAACAATAATCAGAAGAATTACGGAAAAACAAAGTAAACGCGGTCGGCCATTTTGTTTTACTCACATTTCATGAAAGGGTCAAAGTGTTTCTCCAGCAGTTTTTCACTTTGGTCCACGAGATCCCAGTGTCCTGAGGGCGAAGAGACTTTATCAGGACTAAACCAGGTCTAAACCAGGACTAAACCAGGTCTAAACCAGGACTAAACCAGGACTAAACCTGGTCTAAACCAGGACTAAACCAGGACTAAACCAGGACTAAACCAGGACTAAACCAGGACTAAACCAGGTCTAAACCAGGTCTAAACCAGGTCTAAACCAGGACTAAACCAGGTCTAAACCAGGACTAAACCAGGACTAAACCAGGTCTAAACCAGGACTAAACCAGGTCTAAACCAGGACTAAACCAGGACTAAACCAGGTCTAAACCAGGTCTACCCCAGGACTAAACCAGGACTAAACCTGGTCTAAACCAGGACTAAACCAGGACTAAATCAGGACTAAACCAGGAATAAACCAGGAGTAAAACTGGTCTAAACCTGGACTAAACCAGGTCTAAACCAGGTCTAAACCAGGACTAAACCAGGACTAAACCAGGACTAAACCTGATCTAAACCAGGACTAAACCAGGACTAAAGCAGGACTAAACCTGGTCTAAACCAGGACTAAACCAGGACTAAACCTGGTCTAAACTAGGACTAAACCAGGACTAAACCAGGTCTAAACCGGGTCTGGACTGGAGGACGTACTGTTCGTGGGCTCCGTGTGTCTCTGTGTGAGGAGCCTCCTCAGACTCAGAGCCTGACACATGGATTTAAACTCATCTCTCACCGAAGCTCCGTGAAGCAGACACACACACACACAACCTGAAAAAGAATGCACAAAAATCACACACACACACAACCTGAAAAAGAACGCACAAAAATCACACACACAACCTGAAAAATAACGCACAAAAATCACACACACAACCTGAAAAAGAATGCACAAAAATCACACACACAACCTGAAAAAGAACGCACAAAAATCACACACACAACCTGAAAAATAACGCACAAAAATCACACACACAACCTGAAAAAGAATGCACAAAAATCACACACACACACAACCTGAAAAAGAACGCACAAAAATCACACACACACACAACCTGAAAAAGAACGCACAAAAATCACACACACAACCTGAAAAAGAACGCACAAAAATCACACACACAACCTGAAAAAGAACGCACAAAAATCACACACACACACAACCTGAAAAAGAACGCACAAAAATCACACACACAACCTGAAAAAGAACGCACAAAAATCACACACACAACCTGAAAAAGAACGCACAAAAATCACACACACAACCTGAAAAAGAACGCACAAAAATCACACACACACACAACCTGAAAAAGAACGCACAAAAATCACACACACACACACAACCTGAAAAAGAACGCACAAAAATCACACACACACAACCTGAAAAAGAACGCACAAAAATCACACACACACAACCTGAAAAAGAACGCACAAAAATCACACACACACACACAACCTGAAAAAGAACGCACAAAAATCACACACACACAACCTGAAAAAGAACGCACAAAAATCACACACACACACACAACCTGAAAAAGAACGCACAAAAATCACACACACACACACAACCTGAAAAAGAACGCACAAAAATCACACACACACAACCTGAAAAAGAATGCACAAAAATCACACACACACACAACCTGAAAAAGAACGCACAAAAATCACACACACACAGGAGGAAAAGGTGGAGTTAATGTATTTTTACTAGTTTTCATTTTTTGAGGCTCCTGCTCCAGATCAGGGACGAGCGTTCGATTAAATTTTCTTAGTCGATTGTCAATAGGAGTCAATAGGAGTCAAATGGGAGTCAATGGGAGTCAATAGGAGTCAATGAGAGTCAATAGGAGCCAATAGGAGTCAATAGGAGTCAATAGGAGTCAATGGGAGTCAATAGGAGTCAATAGGAGTCAATGGGAGTCAATAGGAGCCAATAGGAGTCAATAGGAGTCAATAGGAGTCAATGGGAGTCAATAGGAGTCAAATGGGAGTCAATGGGAATCAATAGGAGTCAATGGGAGTCAAATGGGAGTCAAATGGGAGTCAATGGGAGTCAATAGGAGTCAATGGGAGTCAAATGGGAGTCAATAGGAGTCAATGGGAGTCAAATGGGAGTCAATGAGAGTCAATAGGAGCCAATAGGAGTCAATGGGAGTCAATAGGAGTCAATGAGAGTCAATAGGAGCCAATAGGAGTCAATGGGAGTCAATAGGAGTCAATGGGAATCCATAGGAGTCAATGGGAGTCAATGGGAGTCAAATGGGAGTCAATAGGAGTCAATGGGAGTCAAATGGGAGTCAATGAGAGTCAATGAGAGTCAATAGGAGTCAATAGGAGTCAATAGGAGTCAATAGGAGTCAAAGGGAGTCAGTAGGAGTCTATGAGAGTCAATAGGAGTCAATGGGAGTCAATGGGCGTCAGTAGGAGTTAATGGGAGTCAACAGGAGTCAATGGGAGTCAATGGAAGTCAAAAGGAGTCAGTGGGAGTCAGTAGGAGTTAATGGGAGTCAATAGGAGTCAATGAGAGTCAATAGGTGTCAATGGGAGTCAGTAGGAGTTAATGGCAGTCAACAGGAGTCAATGGGAGTCAATGAGAGTCAATAGGTGTCAATAGGAGTCAATGGGAATCAATGGGAGTCAGTAGGAGTTAATGGGAGTCAACAGGAGTCAATGGGAGTCAATAGGAGTCAATGAGAGTCAATAGGAGCCAATAGGAGTCAATGGGAGTCAATAGGAGTCAATGGGAATCAATAGGAGTCAATGGGAGTCAAATGGGAGTCAAATGGGAGTCAATGGGAGTCAATAGGAGTCAATGGGAGTCAAATGGGAGTCAATAAAAGTCAATGGGAGTCAAATGGGAGTCAATGAGAGTCAATAGGAGTCAATAGGAGTCAAAGGGAGTCAGTAGGAGTCTATGAGAGTCAATAGGAGTCAATGGGAGTCAATGAGAGTCAGTAGGAGTTAATGGGAGTCAACAGGAGTCAATGAGAGTCAATAGGTGTCAATAGGAGTCAATGGGAGTCAATGGGAGTCAGTTGGAGTTAATGGGAGTGAACAGGAGTCAATGGGAGTCAATGAGAGTCAATAGGTGTCAATGGGAGTCAATAGAAGTCAATAGGAGTCAGTGGGAGTCAGTAGGAGTTAATGGGAGTCAGTAGGAGTTAATGGGAGTCAACAGGAGTCAATGGGAGTCAATGAGAGTCAATAGGTGTCAATGGGAGTCAATAGAAGTGAATAGGAGTCAGTGGGAGTCAGTAGGAGTTAATGGGAGTCAACAGGAGTCAATGAGAGTCAATGAGAGTCAATAGGAGTCAATGGGAGTCAGTAGGAGTTAATGGCCGTCAACAGGAGTCAATGGGAGTCAATGAGAGTCAATGAGAGTCAATAGGTGTCAATGAGAGTCAATAGGAGTCAATGGGAGTCAATGGGAATCAATAGGAGTCAATGGGAGTCAAATGGGAGTCAAATGGGAGTCAATGGGAGTCAATAGGAGTCAATGGGAGTCAATAGGAGTCAATGGGAGTCAAATGGGAGTCAATGAGAGTCAATAGGAGTCAATAGGAGTCAATAGGAGTCAAAGGGAGTCAATGGGAGTCAGTAGGAGTTAATGGGAGTCAACAGGAGTCAATGGGAGTCAACAGGAGTCAATGGGAGTCAATGAGAGTCAATAGGTGTCAATAGGAGTCAATGAGAGTCAATAGGAATCAATGGGAGTCAATGAGAGTCAATAGGTGTCAATGAGAGTCAATAGGAGCCAATAGGAGTCAATGGGAGTCAATAGGAGTCAATGGGAATCAATAGGAGTCAATGGGAGTCAAATGGGAGTCTATGAGAGTCAATAGGAGTCAATGGGAGTCAGTAGGAGTTAATGGGAGTCAACAGGAGTCAATGGGAGTAAATGAGAGTCAATAGGTGTCAATAGGAGTCAATGGGAGTCAATAGGAGTCAATGGGAATCAATAGGAGTCAATGGGAGTCAAATGGGAGTCAAATGGGAGTCAATGGGAGTCAATAGGAGTCAATGGGAGTCAATAGGAGTCAATGGGAGTCAAATGGGAGTCAATGAGAGTCAATAGGAGTCAATAGGAGTCAAAGGGAGTCAATGGGAGTCAGTAGGAGTTAATGGGAGTCAACAGGAGTCAATGGGAGTCAACAGGAGTCAATGGGAGTCAATGAGAGTCAATAGGTGTCAATAGGAGTCAATGAGAGTCAATAGGAGTCAATGGGAGTCAATGAGAGTCAATAGGTGTCAATGAGAGCCAATAGGAGTCAATGGGAGTCAATAGGAGTCAATGGGAATCAATAGGAGTCAATGGGAGTCAAATGGGAGTCTATGAGAGTCAATAGGAGTCAATGGGAGTCAGTAGGAGTTAATGGGAGTCAACAGGAGTCAATGGGAGTCAATGAGAGTCAATAGGTGTCAATAGGAGTCAATGGGAGTCAATGGGAGTCAATAGGAGTCAAAGGGAGTCAGTAGGGGTCTATGAGAGTCAATAGGAGTCAATGGGAGTCAATGGGAGTCAGTAGGAGTTAATGGGAGTCAACAGGAGTCAATGAGAGTCAATAGGTGTCAATAGGAGTCAATGGGAGTCAGTTGGAGTTAATGGGAGTCAACAGGAGTCAATGGGAGTCAATGAGAGTCAATAGGTGTCAATGGGAGTCAATAGAAGTCAATAGGAGTCAGTGGGAGTCAGTAGGAGTTAATGGGAGTCAATAGGAGTCAATAGGAGTCAATGGGAGTCAATGAGAGTCAATAGGTGTCAATGGGAGTCCATCCATCCATCCATCTTCTCCCGCTTAATCCAGTTGGGTCGCAGGGGCAGTTTGCTGCCCAATACTCATAGCACCTGACCCCCCCCATGAACCCCTCTGCAGGTGGTGAGCCCACAGGAGGGTGGACAACATGGTCCTTGATGTTAGTTCATAGGGGTGCGGGCATGTTTTGGGTTGATGGGGGAAACCGGAGTACCCGGAGGAAACCCATCCAGACACGGGGAGGAACATACAAACTCCACACAGAAAGGCCCGGGCGACCCGGGGATCGAACCCGCAACCTTCTTGCTGTGAGGCCTGAGTGTTGCCACTCAGCCACCGTGCCGCCGGCAGTCAATAGGAGTCAATGGGAGTCAATAGGAGTCAATAGGAGTCAATGGGAGTCAATAGGAGTCAATGGGAGTCAATGGGAGTCAATGAGAGTCAATAGGTGTCAATAGGAGTCAATAGGAGTCAATGAGAGTCAATAGGAGCCAATAGGAGTCAATGGGAGTCAATAGGAGTCAATGAGAGTCAATGGGAGTCAATGGGAGTCAATGGGAGTCAGTGGGAGTCAGTGGGAGTCAGTAGGAGTCAGTAGGAGTCAGTAGGAGTTAATGGGAGTCAATGGGAGTCAATGTGATCGATGAAATTCTCACCGTTTGTGACCCCGATGAGGAAGCGTCTCTCCTGCCCCCGTCTGGCCACTCGCTCAAACTCCTCCGGACTGAAAAACACCAGCGGAGGATTTGGTTTGAGCGACAGATTTTAACGTCACGATCTGGAAATGTGAAGAAAAACGACCTTCGAACGAGTTCCTGCAGCTTCACTCCGAGTCTGATCGGAACTGAGCCCGAAAACCCTGAAAATACAACAGCCGTGAAGAGACTAAACCAGGACTAAACCAGGACTAAACCAGGACTAAACCAGGACTAAACCAGGACTGAACCAGGACTGAACCAGGACTGAACCAGGACTAAACCAGGACTGAACCAGGACTAAACCAGGACTAAACCAGGACTAAACCAGGACTAAACCAGGTCTAAACCAGGTCTAAACCAGGACTAAACCAGGACTGAACCAGGACTGAACCAGGACTGAACCAGGACTAAACCAGGTCTAAACCAGGACTAAACCAGGACTAAACCAGGACTGAACCAGGACTAAACCAGGACTGAACCAGGACTAAACCAGGACTAAACCAGGACTAAACCAGGACTGAACCAGGACTAAACCAGGACTAAACCAGGACTAAACCAGGACTAAACCAGGACTGAACCAGGACTAAACCAGGACTAAACCAGGACTAAACCAGGACTAAACCAGGACTAAACCAGGACTAAACCGGCTGGACTCACAGTTGAAGACGGGCTCTCTCTCGTTGGCGTCTCGTGGCGTCAGGATTTCTCCGTTTCGCTCGAAGTTTCTCCAGACGAGGTCGAGCCGAGCTTCGTTAAACGTTTCCATGACGACGGCGCGAACGGCTTTGAAGTTGGACACGAGGTGGAGGACGGTGAAGAGGGCGAAGAGGAAGAGCGTGAGCCTGAAAAGAGCAAAGAGGAAGAGCATGAGCCTGAGGAGAGCGAAGAGGAAGAGCGTGAGGAGAGGGAAGAGGAAGAGCGTGAGCCTGAAAAGAGCAAAGAGGAAGAGCGTGAGCCTGAGGAGAGCGAAGAGGAAGAGCCTGAGGAGAGCGAAGAGGAAGAGCGTGAGGAGAGTGAAGAGGAAGAGCCTGAGAAGAGTGAAGAGGAAGAGCCTGAGGAGAGCGAAGAGGAAGAGCCTGAGGAGAGTGAAGAGGAAGAGCCTGAGGAGAGGGAAGAGGAAGAGCCTGAGGAGAGCGAAGAGGAAGAGCGTGAGCCTGAGGAGAGCGAAGAGGAAGAGCATGAGCCTGAAAAGAGCAAAGAGGAAGAGCATGAGCCTGAGGAGAGCGAAGAGGAAGAGCCTGAGGAGAGCGAAGAGGAAGAGCCTGAGGAGAGCGAAGAGGAAGAGCCTGAGGAGAGTGAAGAGGAAGAGCCTGAGGAGAGGGAAGAGGAAGAGCCTGAGGAGAGCGAAGAGGAAGAGCGTGAGCCTGAGGAGAGCGAAGAGCGTGAGCCTGAGAAGAGCGAAGAGGAAGAGCGTGAGGAGAGCGAAGAGGAAGAGCGTGAGGAGAGTGAAGAGGAAGAGCCTGAGAAGAGTGAAGAGGAAGAGCCTGAGGAGAGCGAAGAGGAAGAGCCTGAGGACGGAAGAGCCTGAGGAGAGTGAAGAGGATGTGCCTGAGTAGAGTGAAGAGGAAGAGCCTGAGGAGAGCGAAGAGGAAGAGCCTGAGGAGAGTGAAGAGGAAGAGCGTGAGGAGAGTGAAGAGGAAGAGCCTGAGAAGAGTGAAGAGGAAGAGCCTGAGAGGAAGAGCGAAGAGGAAGAGCCTGAGGAGAGTGAAGAGCCTGAAGGAAGAGCCTGAGGAGAGGAAGAGGAAGAGCCTGAGGAGAGGGAAGAGGAAGAGCCTGAGGAGAGCGAAGAGGAAGAGCATGAGCCTGAAAAGAGCAAAGAGGAAGAGCATGAGCCTGAGGAGAGCGAAGAGGAAGAGCCTGAGGAGAGCGAAGAGGAAGAGCCTGAGGAGAGCGAAGAGGAAGAGCCTGAGGAGAGTGAAGAGGAAGAGCCTGAGGAGAGTGAAGAGGAAGAGCCTGAGGAGAGCGAAGAGGAAGAGCCTGAGGAGAGCGAAGAGGAAGAGCCTGAGGAGAGCGAAGAGGAAGAGCCTGAGGAGAGCGAAGAGGAAGAGCCTGAGGAGAGCGAAGAGGAAGAGCCTGAGGAGAGCGAAGAGGAAGAGCCTGAGGAGAGCGAAGAGGAAGAGCCTGAGGAGAGCGAAGAGGAAGAGCCTGAGGAGAGCGAAGAGGAAGAGCCTGAGGAGAGCGAAGAGGAAGAGCCTGAGGAGAGCGAAGAGGAAGAGCCTGAGGAGAGCGAAGAGGAAGAGCCTGAGGAGAGCGAAGAGGAAGAGCCTGAGGAGAGCGAAGAGGAAGAGCCTGAGGAGAGTGAAGAGGAAGAGCCTGAGGAGAGCGAAGAGGAAGAGCCTGAGGAGAGCGAAGAGGAAGAGCCTGAGGAGAGCGAAGAGGAAGAGCCTGAGGAGAGCGAAGAGGAAGAGCGTGAGGAGAGTGAAGAGGAAGAGCCTGAGGGACACGGGAGATGCTCAGGACTCAGACCGAAGCAGCTGCTCCACCCTGTGATGTCATCAGGTGGTGATACAGGAAGTGCACCACTGTGTTTTTAAACTGAACCAGGACTAAACCAGGTCTAAACCAGGACTAAAGAAGGACTAAACCAGGACTAAACCAGGTCTAAACCAGGTCTAAACCAGGCCTAAACCAGGTCTAAACCAGGTCTAAACCAGGCCTAAACCAGGTCTAAACCAGGTCTAAACCAGGCCTAAACCAGGTCTAAACCAGGTCTAAACCAGGCCTAAACCAGGTCTAAACCAGGCCTAAACCAGGTCTAAACCAGGTCTAAACCAGGTCTAAACCAGGCCTAAACCAGGTCTAAACCAGGACTAAACCAGGTCTAAACCAGGCCTAAACCAGGTCTAAACCAGGTCTAAACCAGGTCTAAACCAGGCCTAAACCAGGTCTAAACCAGGTCTAAACCAGGACTAAACCAGGTCTAAACCAGGCCTAAACCAGGTCTAAACCAGGTCTAAACCAGGTCTAAACCAGGTCTAAACCAGGCCTAAACCAGGTCTAAACCAGGTCTAAACCAGGCCTAAACCAGGTCTAAACCAGGTCTAAACCAGGCCTAAACCAGGTCTAAACCAGGTCTAAACCAGGTCTAAACCAGGTCTAAACCAGGTCTAAACCAGGTCTAAACCAGGTCTAAACCAGGTCTAAACCAGGCCTAAACCAGGTCTAAACCAGGTCTAAACCAGGTCTAAACCAGGTCTAAACCAGGTCTAAACCAGGCCTAAACCAGGTCTAAACCAGGACTAAACCAGGTCTAAACCAGGCCTAAACCAGGTCTAAACCAGGTCTAAACCAGGTCTAAACCAGGCCTAAACCAGGTCTAAACCAGGTCTAAACCAGGACTAAACGCACACCTGCAGACCCAAACTGGTGACGTCATCACACAACGGTTTGTTTGTTTCCATTTGAAGCAGAACGAACAGCGGAGGGAACAGCAGAGGGAACAGCAGAGGGAACAGCGGAGGGAACAGCGGAGGGAACAGTGGAGGGAACAGCAGAGGGAACAGTGGAGGGAACAGCGGAGGGAACAGCAGAGGGAACAGCAGAGGGAACAGTGGAGGGAACAGCGGAGGGAACAGCGGAGGGAACAGAGAGAACAGCGGAGGGAACAGTGGAGGGAACAGCAGAACGAACAGCGGAGGGAACAGCAGAACGAACAGCGGAGGGAACAGCAGAACGAACAGCGGAGGGAACAGAGGAGGGAACAGTGGAGGGAACAGAGGAGGGAACAGCAGAGAGAACAGAGGAGGGAACAGAGGAGGGAACAGAGGAGAGAACAGCGGAGAGAACAGCAGAACGAACAGCGGAGGGAACAGAGGAGGGAACAGAGGAGAGAACAGCGGAGGGAACAGCAGAACGAACAGCGGAGGGAACAGCAGAACGAACAGCGGAGGGAACAGCGGAGGGAACAGAGGAGAGAACAGCAGAGGGAACAGCAGAACGAACAGCGGAGGGAACAGAGGAGGGAACAGAGGAGAGAACAGCGGAGGGAACAGCAGAACGAACAGCGGAGGGAACAGCAGAACGAACAGCGGAGGGAACAGCAGAACGAACAGCGGAGGGAACAGCGGAGGGAACAAAGGAGAGAACAGCGGAGGGAACAGAGGAGAGAACAGCGGAGGGAACAGCGGAGAGAACAGCAGAACGAACAGCGGAGGGAACAGCAGAACGAACAGCGGAGGGAACAGAGGAGGGAACAGTGGAGGGAACAGAGGAGGGAACAGCAGAGAGAACAGAGGAGGGAACAGAGGAGGGAACAGAGGAGAGAACAGCGGAGAGAACAGCAGAACGAACAGCGGAGGGAACAGCAGAACGAACAGCGGAGGGAACAGTGGAGGGAACAGAGGAGGGAACAGCGGAGGGAACAGCGGAGGGAACAGCGGAGGGAACAGTGGAGGGAACAGTGGAGGGAACAGCGGAGGGAACAGAGGAGGGAACAGCGGAGGGAACAGTGGAGGGAACAGCGGAGGGAACAGAGGAGGGAACAGCAGAGAGAACAGAGGAGGGAACAGAGGAGGGAACAGAGGAGGGAACAGCGGAGAGAACAGCGGAGGGAACAGCGGAGGGAACAGCGGAGGGAACAGTGGAGGGAACAGAGGAGGGAACAGCGGAGGGAACAGAGGAGGGAACAGAGGAGGGAACAGAGGAGGGAACAGCGGAGGGAACAGAGGAGGGAACAGCGGAGGGAACAGCGGAGGGAACAGTGGAGGGAACAGAGGAGGGAACAGCGGAGGGAACAGAGGAGGGAACAGAGGTGGGAACAGAGGAGGGAACAGCGGAGAGAACAGCGGAGAGAACAGCGGAGAGAACAGAGGAGGGAACAGCGGAGGGAACAGCGGAGAGAACAGAGGAGGGAACAGCGAGCGGAGAGAACAGCGGAGGGAACAGAGGAGGGAACAGAGGAGGGAACAGAGGTGGGAACAGAGGAGGGAACAGCGGAGAGAACAGTGGAGGGAACAGCGGAGGGAACAGAGGAGGGAACAGAGGAGGGAACAGCGGAGAGAACAGTGGAGGGAACAGCGGAGGGAACAGAGGAGGGAACAGAGGTGGGAACAGAGGAGGGAACAGCGGAGAGAACAGTGGAGGGAACAGCGGAGGGAACAGAGGAGGGAACAGTGGAGGGAACAGCGGAGGGAACAGAGGAGGGAACAGCGGAGGGAACAGAGGAGGGAACAGCGGAGGGAACAGCGGAGAGAACAGCGGAGAGAACAGCGGAGGGAACAGCTGAGGGAACAGAGGAGGGAACAGCGGAGGGAACAGCAGCAAGAAAAACTGTTCTGAATGAACTTAGAAATAACACAATATTTAAGACGGCACTAATCAGAACATCAGAACACTAGAAAATTGAACAGGACTTAAATCTTTTTTCTCCCAGTGGAAAAACGACACTTTTCCTGAAGTCGGAGTCGTGTTTAACGTGTTTTTTCCTTGTTTTTGTTCTCGTCTGTTTTTCGATGTTTCTAAATTTGTTTAATTTCGTTTTAACTGAATTCGGTGTAAAATAATTCCTCTGTTTTTGTGCCTCACGTCTGGAACAAAACGTCCGTCTGCAGGAAGTCGCGGGTCAAAGGTGCAGCTCCAGAACTCGGCAGAAAAGTTCCACAGTGCAGCTTTAAGGGTTAAATCTGAGGAAAAACTCACAGGGCGTTTTCTGTGACGAGCGGAATCAGGAGCAAACTGACCAAGAGCCCAGCGAGGTTCACCAGAGTCTCCTGAAAAAGACCAAACCAGGACTGAACCAGGACTGGACCAGGACTAAACCAGGACTGAACCAGTACTAAACCAGGACTGGACCGGGACTGAACCGGGACTGAACCGGGACTAAACCGGGACTAAACCGGGACTGGACCAGGACTGAACCGGGACTGAACCGGGACTGAACCGGGACTGAACCGGGACTAAACCGGGACTAAACCGGGACTGAACCGGGACTGGACCGGGACTGAACCGGGACTGAACCGGGACTAAACCGGGACTGAACCGGGACTGGACCGGGACTGGACCGGGACTGGACCGGGACTGGACCGGGACTGAACCGGGACTGAACCGGGACTGGACCGGGACTGGACCGGGACTGGACCGGGACTGGACCGGGACTAAACCGGGACTAAACCGGGACTGGACCGGGACTGGACCGGGACTGGACCGGGACTGGACCGGGACTGGACCGGGACTGAACCGGGACTGGACCGGGACTAAACCAGGACTAAAACAGACCTAAACCGGGATTAAACCGGGACTGAACCGGGACTGAACCGGGACTGAACCGGGACTGAACCGGGACTGGACCGGGACTGAACCGGGACTGAACCGGGACTGAACCGGGACTAAAACAGGACTAAAACAGACCTAAACCGGGATTAAACCGGGACTGAACCGGGACTAAACTGGGACTGAACCGGGACTAAACCGGGACTAAACCGGGACTAAACCGGGACTGAACCGGGACTGAACCGGGACTGAACCGGGACTGAACCGGGACTGAACCGGGACTAAACCAGGACTAAACTGGGATTGTACCTGGCTCCCGTCTTTGGCAGAGATGTCGGCCATGTTGTCTCTTCGGGCCTGGTGGACGGTGAGGGCGGCACGAGTCGCTCCTCCGGCCACGCCCACGATCGACTGCGGCGAGACGAGGAAAGACGATTAAAATACGATTAAAATACGATTAAAATACGATTAAAATACGATTAAAATACGATTAAAATATGATTAAAATACGATTAAAATATGATTACGATTAAAATATGATTAAAATATGATTAAAATACGATTAAAATATGATTAAAATACGATTAAAATATGATTAAAATACGATTAAAATACGATTAAAATATGATTAAAATACGATTAAAATATGATTAAAATACGATTAAAATATGATTAAAATACGATTAAAATATGATTAAAATACGATTAAAATATGATTAAAATACGATTAAAATATGATTAAAATACGATTAAAATATGATTAAAATATGATTAAAATATGATTAAAATACGATTAAAATACGATTAAAATATGATTAAACATGATTAAAATATGATTAAAATACGATTACGATTAAAATAAGATTACGATTAAAATAAGATTACGATTAAAATAAGATTACGATTAAAATAAGATTACGATTAAGGTATGTTACGATTAAAATATGATTCAAATACAATCACGATTAAAATACGATCACGATTCAAATACGATCACGATTCAAATACGATCACGATTCAAATACGATCACGATTCAAATACGATCACGATTAATAAAAGTGATCTGAGCTGTGATTATTTTGACTCGGTTTGGTGACGTCACTGAGGGAGAAGGAAGATTTTTCCTGGGAAATTCCACATTACGGCTTTAAACTTTGCTCTTAATAAAATAACGACATGAAATAAACGACTCCGTCTGAACTCCTCTGAGCCGGGCACAAACCAGGACTAAACCAGGACTAAACCAGGACTAAACCAGGACTGAACCAGGACTGAACCAGGTCTAAACCAGGACTAAACCAGGACTAAACCAGAACTAAACCAGGTCTAAACCAGGACTAAACCAGGACTGAACCAGGACTGAACCAGGTCTAAACCAGGACTAAACCAGGACTAAACCAGGACTAAACCAGGACTAAACCAGGACTGAACCAGGACTAAACCAGGACTGAACCAGGACTAAACCAGGACTGAACCAGGACTGAACCAGGTCTAAACCAGGACTAAACCAGGACTAAACCAGGACTAAACCAGGTCTAAACCAGGACTAAACCAGGACTGAACCAGGACTGAACCAGGACTGAACCAGGACTAAACCAGGACTGAACCAGGACTGAACCAGGACTAAACCAGGACTAAACCAGGACTAAACCAGGACTAAACCAGGACTGAACCAGGACTGAACCAGGTCTAAACCAGGACTAAACCAGGACTAAACCAGGACTAAACCAGGTCTAAACCAGGACTAAACCAGGACTGAACCAGGACTGAACCAGGTCTAAACCAGGACTAAACCAGGACTAAACCAGGACTAAACCAGGACTAAACCAGGACTAAACCAGGACTGAACCAGGTCTAAACCAGGACTGAACCAGGTCTAAACCAGGACTAAACCAGGACTGAACCAGGACTGAACCAGGTCTAAACCAGGACTGAACCAGGTCTAAACCAGGACTAAACCAGGACTGAACCAGGACTAAACCAGGACTGAACCAGGTCTAAACCAGGTCTGAACCAGGTCTAAACCAAAACTAAACCAGGACTAAACCAGGTCTGAACCAGGTCTAAACCAGGACTAAACCAGGACTGAACCAGAACTGAACCAGGACTGAACCAGGTCTAAACCAGGACTGAACCAGGTCTAAACCAGGACTAAACCAGGACTGAACCAGGACTAAACCAGGACTGAACCAGGTCTAAACCAGGTCTGAACCAGGTCTAAACCAAAACTAAACCAGGACTAAACCAGGTCTGAACCAGGTCTAAACCAGGACTAAACCAGGACTGAACCAGAACTGAACCAGGACTAAACCAGGACTGAACCAGGTCTAAACCAGGACTAAACCAGGACTAAACCAGGACTAAACCAGGTCTAAACCAGGACTGAACCAGGTCTAAACCAGGACTAAACCAGGACTGAACCAGGTCTAAACCAGGTCTGAACCAGGTCTAAACCAAAACTAAACCAGGACTAAACCAGGTCTGAACCAGGTCTAAACCAGGACTAAACCAGGACTGAACCAGAACTGAACCAGGTCTAAACCAGGACTAAACCAGGACTAAACCAGGTCTGAACCAGGTCTAAACCAGGACTAAACCAGGACTGAACCAGGACTGAACCAGGACTGAACCAGGACTTCACCTTGAAGACTCCGGCCGTGCAGACGATCAGGAGGAAGAACGACGGGAAAAACGGAGCCAAGATTTCCATAAACATGGCGACGTCGTTCAGAACATCAGCGAAGAGTCTGAGGAGGAGGAGCAAGAGGAGGAGGAGGAGAGGAGGAGGAGAGGAGGAGGAGAGGAGGAGGAGACGCAGAGAGGAGGAGGAAGAGGAGGAGGAGGAGCAAGAGGAGGAGGAGGAGAGGAGGAGGAGGAAGAGGAGAAGGAGGAGGAAGAGAGAGGAGAGGAGAAGGAGGAGGAAGAGCGAGGAGAGGAAGAGGAGGAGGAGACGCAGAGAGGAGGAGGAAGAGGAGGAGGAGGAAGAGAGAGGAGAGGAGAGGAAGAGGAGGAGACGCAGAGCGGAGGAGGAGGAAGAGGAGAAGGAGGAGGAAGAGAGAGGAGAGGAAGAGGAGGAGGAGGAGACGCAGAGAGGAGGAGGAAGAGGAGGAGGAGACGCAGAGAGGAGGAGGAAGAAGAGGAGGAGGAAGAGGAGGAGGAGACACAGAGAGGAGGAGGAGGAAGAGAGAGGAGGAGGAGGAAGAGAGAGGAGGAGGAGGAGGAAGAGGAGGAGGAGCAGAGCAAAGGGACAAACTCAGATGAAGCGATGATTTGTTTCTCTTGTGTTGAAAAGTTCAGGAGGTGAAAGGTGGAGCTCACCTCCAGCTCTTGGCCTCAGAGTCCAGTTTGGTCCTGGAACAAAACAAACATCATCACAAAGAAGTGTCCAGAGGAGGGCGCTGTCCAGAGGAGGGCGCTGTCCACCCGCCCTCAAACAACGGTAATGCACCAACTTAAAGTAGAACTCGGCCCGTCTGACGCTCCATCGCTAGAGGTGGTGTTCTGTCAGAAACCAAAAAACAGCAACAAACTAGTGCAGTGATGGGGGCAAGTTCTGAACTAGTGCAGTGATGGGGGCAAGTTCTGAACTAGTGCAGTGATGGGGGCAAGTTCTGAACTAGTGCAGTGATGGGGGCAAGTTCTGAACTTCCACGTAAAACACCAATTTGCTTCAGACTGAAGAAGCTGAACTCCACTTTAACCCATCTGACAACAGCCACGAGTCTAACAAACCAAACGCTCTGCCTGGTTCACTCATTAGTGTCTGGAAACGTTAGAAAACAACTTTATAATCACCTCACACTTCCCTCTGCTGATTTCCCACTGCACAAAAACCCAAAATACTTGATCGCCGACTCCAGAAGCAACAAGTGAAGATCGACGACTGACGGAGAAGAAGAGA
>CM068351.1:2313747-2358747 GCA_034769755.1 Odontamblyopus lacepedii
TAAACCAGGACTAAACCAGGACTAAACCAGGTTTAAACCAGGTCTAAACCAGGTCTAAACCAGGACTAAACCAGGACTAAACCAGGTCTAAACCAGGTCTAAACCAGGACTAAACCAGGACTAAACCAGGACTAAACCAGGACTAAACCAGGTCGTTAAACTGGAGTTCTGACTGTAGAGTTGTGCATAAATTCTCTGGGAGTTGATCTGAATAGTTTTTTCCTGTTTACATATTTCGTGTGTTTACGTTGGTGCCACAGCGGCAACGGCAACAGCAGGGTGTGTGTGTGTCTGTGTGTATGTATGTGTGTGTGTCTGTGTGCGTGTGTTTGTGTGTGTGTGTCTGTGTGCGTGTGTTTGTGTGCGTGTGTGTGTGTGTGTGTGTGTGAGTATGTGTGTATTATATGTCTGTGTGTAAGAGTATGTGTAATGTCTATGTATGTGTCTGTATGTTGTAATATCTATGTATGTGTATCTGTGTAATGTGTGTAGTATTAATGTGTGTGTATGTGTGTATGTGTCTGTATTTGTGTATGTCTATGTGTGTCTGTGTGTGTGAATGTGTGTGTGTGTATGTGTGTGTGTCTGTGTAATGTGTCTGTGTGCGTGTGTGTGTAAGTATGTGTGTGAAAGTATATGTGTGTGTGTCTGTAGTGTGTGTCTGTGTTTGTGTGTCTGTGTGTGTGTCTGTGTGTGTGTGTCTATGTGTGTGTCTGTGTGTGTCTATATTTGTGTCTCTGTAATAATGTCTATGTGTGTCTATGTGTGTGTGTGAGTGTAATGTGTGTCTGTGTGTAATAATCTAATAATGGTAATGTGTCTGTGTAATGTCTGTAATAATATCTGTATTTGTGTGTCTGTATAATAATATCTGTATTTAATATGTCTATGTAATAATGTCTATAATAATGTGTGTAAATGTAATAATATGTATATATCTGTAATAATGTCTGTGTAATAATAGATGTGTGAGTGTAATATTAATGTCTAATAATAGTGTGTATCTGTAATATAATCTAATAATATATCTATGTGTTATGTCTAATGTGTGTATCTGTATGTGTATATATGTAATAATATCTGTATTTGTAATGTCTATGTGAAAATATATTAATGTGTATCTGTGTGTGTGTCTGTAATATCTAATATGTGTCAATCTGTGTGTGTCTGTATCTATGTGTGTCTATGTTGTAATGTCTGTATGTGTGTATGTGTCTGTGTTTGTGTGTCTGTGTAATGTCTATTGTGTGTGTGTGAGTGTTTGTGTGTCTGTGTTGTCTGTGTGTGTGTCTGTGTGTGAGTGTGTATGTAATGTCTGTGTGTGTCTGTGTCCTGTGTGTGTGTGTAATATAGCTGTGTGTATCTTGTGTGTGTCTGTGTGTACCTGTGTGTATCTATGTGTGTATTGTCTGTATGTGTAATCTGTGTAATGTAATGTGTGTGTCATGTATTAATGTCTGCATGTTGTGTGTCTATGTGTGAGTATGTCTGTGTGTGTCTAGTATGTCTGTGTGTGTCTGTGTGTGTGTGTCTGTGTGCGTGTGTGTGTGAGTATGTGTGTGAGTGTGTGTGTGTGTCTGTGTGTGTGTCTGTGTTTGTGTGTCTGTGTGTGTGTCTGTGTGTGTGTGTGAGTGTGTGTGTGTGTCTGTGTGTGTGTCTGTGTGTCTGTGTGTGAGTATGTGTGTGTGTCTGTGTGTGTGTGTCTGTGTGTGTGTCTGTGTGTGTGTCTGTGTTTGTGTGTCTGTGTGTGTGTCTGTGTGTGAGTATGTGTGTGTGTGTGTGTCTGTGTGTGTGTCTGTGTGTATGTGTGTCTGTGTGTGAGTATGTGTATGTGTGTGTGTCTGTGTGCGTGTGTGTGTTTGTGTGCGTGTGTGTGTTTGTGTGTGTGTCTGTGTGTGTGTGTGTGTTTGTGTGTGTGTGTGTATGTATGTGTGTGTATGTGTGTGTATGTGTGTGTATGTGTGTGTATGTGTGTGTGTGTTTGGTGTGTGTGGAATCAGGACAGAGACGAGTCTTGAAGTTTTCCTCTGCTGAGCACAAACAGAACCTGACGTTTCACCAGAGACACAAATCTGATCAGAATCTGATTTCCCCCTGAGCAGAACTCAGGATTCTGACCACAGTTTAACCCCTGAAGACCTGAGGGCAGTTTTAGTACTTTTCTCCTCGCCTGGATTTTTGTCTTAATGTTGCTTTTCAAACTGCCCCTTTTACCCCTAATGAAGTGTTCTACCTCCTTTTGTTCAGTCCAACCTGTTATTTCACAATCTGCTGCTGTAGTTGTGTCATGAGGCTGTGAGAAAAGCTACAGGACCAGAAATAGAGATGGAAAAAAAAAAAAATGTACGGGAACCTCTGTCTGCACTTTCAGAGGGAAAAGGAAGTTTCTGTCTTTTACCGTTACAAAGTTCTGTGGTTATAGAAACATGTTCCTCACGTATACGAGGTCGTAGAGTCTTCAGGTCGTAGAGTCTTCAGGTCGTAGAGTCTTCAGGTCGTAGAGTCTTCAGGTCGTAGAGTCTTCAGGTCGTAGAGTCTTCAGGTCGTAGAGTCTTCAGGTCGTAGAGTCTTCGAGGGTTAAAAAGGCCAAACTGATGCAATAAAGATCAAAGTGAAAGAGAAAATATTTCAGGACAGTGACAGTTTCGAACTCTTATTTGTGATTCATCTGCTGCATAAAACCTGCAGTAAAGAAAATTCAACTTTTACACGAATCAAGAGCAAATTTGGGAAGAAAAATGGGAAAAACACGAGAAACACATTTTCCTGACGCTGATTTTAATTTTAAACACGATTTTAACAAAAAATAAATAAATAGAATGAAAGTGTTTTCTTATATTTGTGGAGCAGGCGGTTGCTATGGTAACGATGGGATTCCCCGCGGCGACGTCACGATGTGCAAACAGGAAGTAAAATTCTGAGCCTAAAAAAATGGACAAACTGGGAACAAAAGTAAAAAATGTTTGGTGAAATGGTAAAAATAATAATCCAGGACTAAACCAGGACTAAACCAGGTCTAAACCAGGACTAAACCAGGACTAAACTAGGACTAAACCAGGACTAATCCAGGACTAAACCAGGTCTCAACCAGGACTAAACTAAACAAGGTCTAATCCAGGTCTAAACCAGGACTAAACTAAACCAGGTCCAAACCAGGTCTAAACTAGATCTAAACCAGGTCTAAAACAGGTCTAAACTAGATCTAAACCAGGTCTAAACCAGGTCTAAACCAGATCTAAACCAGGTCTAAAACAGGTCTAAACTAGATCTAAACCAGGTCTAAAACAGGTCTAAACTAGATCTAAACCAGGTCTAAACCAGGTCTAAACCAGATCTAAACCAGGTCTAAACCAGGTCTAAACTAGATCTAAACCAGGTCTAAAACAGGTCTAAACTAGATCTAAACCAGGTCTAAACCAGGTCTAAACCAGATCTAAACCAGGTCTAAACCAGGTCTAAACCAGGTCTAAACCAGGACTAAACTAATCCAGGTCTAAACCAGGTCTAGACCAGGTCTAGACCAGGCCTAGACCAGGCCTGATTGTGTTCTAGTCTCTCTGCGTTCAGGTTATGGGACTTTTTCAGTATCGAAACCTGCGATAAACGAGGATCTAGTTTCGATATTGTTTCGATATTATTTTGGTATCGTTTAGAATCTGGTTTTCGATCCTTTTCCCGTCCCCGCTGAAGGTCACATGTCCCGCGTGTGTTTGTGTCAGATGCCCCGGACGGAGGACGACGTGGCGGAGGTGATCATCGGCCCCGGCTCCGGCCACGAGTGCAAAGACCCGGAGGACCCGGAGGACCCGCAGCGGCGCAGCGCCCGGCGTCACGGCAGACTCCACGCTTTACGGCGCGCGGCCGGGTCCTGTTGCCGTCACAACTACTACAGGCGCCTGTCGGTCCTGAGCATCGTGTGCGGCCTGTCGTGTGTCGGGATCATCGCCCTCAAGTACTCCGTCAAGGTCCTGTCACACCTGTCCAGGACTAAACCAGGACTAAACCAGGACTAAACCAGGACTAAACCAGGACTAAACCAGGACTAAACCAGGACTAAACCAGGACTAAACCAGGTCTAAACCAGGTCTAAACCAGGTCTAAACCAGGACTAAACCAGGACTAAACCAGGACTAAACCAGGACTAAACCAGGTCTAAACCAGGTCTAAACCAGGACTAAACCAGGTCTAAACCAGGACTAAACCAGGACTAAACCAGGACTAAACCAGGACTAAACCAGGACTAAACCAGGACTAAACCAGGACTAAACCAGGTCTAAACCAGGACTAAACCGGGACTAAACCGGGACTAAACCAGGTCTAAACCAGGACTAAACCAGGACTAAACCAGGTCTAAACCAGGACTAAACCGGGAATAAAACCAAGACTAAACCAGGACTAAACCAGGTCTAAACCAGGACTAAACCAGGACTAAACCAGGACTAAACCAGGTCTAAACCAGGACTAAACCAGGTCTAAACCAGGACTAAACCAGGACTAAACCAGGACTAAACCAGGTCTAAACCAGGACTAAACCAGGTCTAAACCAGGACTACACCAGGACTAAACCAGGTCTAAACCAGGACTAAACCAGGACTAAACCAGGTCTAAACCAGGACTAAACCAGGTCTAAACCAGGACTAAACCAGGACTAAACCAGGACTAAACCAGGTCTAAACCAGGTCTAAACCAGGACTACACCAGGACTAAACCAGGTCTAAACCAGGACTAAACCAGGACTAAACCAGGTCTAAACCAGGACTAAACCAGGTCTAAACCAGGACTAAACCAGGACTAAACCAGGTCTAAACCAGGACTGAACCAGGTCTAAACCAGGACTAAACCAGGTCTAAACCAGGACTACACCAGGACTAAACCAGGTCTAAACCAGGACTAAACCAGGACTAAACCAGGACTAAACCAGGTCTAAACCAGGACTAAACCAGGACTAAACCAGGACTACACCAGGACTAAACCAGGTCTAAACCAGGACTAAACCAGGACTAAACCAGGTCTAAACCAGGACTAAACCAGGTCTAAACCAGGACTAAACCAGGACTAAACCAGGACTAAACCAGGTCTAAACCAGGACTAAACCAGGACTAAACCAGGTCTAAACCAGGTCTAAACCAGGTCTACACCAGGACTAAACCAGGTCTAAACCAGGACTAAACCAGGACTAAACCAGGACTAAACCAGGACTAAACCAGGACTAAACCAGGACTAAACCAGGACTAAACCAGGTCTAAACCAGGACTAAACCAGGACTAAACCAGGTCTAAAACAGGTCTAAAACAGGTCTAAAACAGGACTAAACCAGGACTAAACCAGGTCTAAACCAGGACTAAACCAGGACTAAACCAGGTCTAAAACAGGTCTAAACCAGGACTAAACCAGGTCTAAACCAGGACTACACCAGGACTAAACCAGGTCTAAACCAGGACTAAACCAGGACTAAACCAGGTCTAAACCAGGACTAAACCAGGACTAAACCAGGACTAAACCAGGTCTAAACCAGGACTAAACCAGGACTAAACCAGGTCTAAACCAGGACTAAACCAGGTCTAAACCAGGACTAAACCAGGACTAAACCAGGACTAAACCAGGACTAAACCAGGTCTAAACCAGGACTAAACCAGGTCTAAAACAGGTTTAAACCAGGTCTAAACCAGGACTAAACCAGGTCTAAACCAGGTCTAAACCAGGACTAAACCAGGACTAAACCAGGTCTAAACCAGGACTAAACCAGGACTAAACCAGGACTAAACCAGGACTAAACCAGGACTAAACCAGGACTAAACCAGGTCTAAACCAGGACTAAACCGGGACTAAACCGGGACTAAACCAGGTCTAAACCAGGACTAAACCAGGACTAAACCAGGTCTAAACCAGGACTAAACCGGGACTAAACCAGGTCTAAACCAGGACTAAACCAGGTCTAAACCAGGACTAAACCAGGACTAAACCAGGACTAAACCAGGTCTAAACCAGGACTAAACCAGGTCTAAACCAGGACTAAACCAGGACTAAACCAGGACTAAACCAGGTCTAAACCAGGACTAAACCAGGTCTAAACCAGGACTACACCAGGACTAAACCAGGTCTAAACCAGGACTAAACCAGGACTAAACCAGGTCTAAACCAGGACTAAACCAGGTCTAAACCAGGACTAAACCAGGACTAAACCAGGACTAAACCAGGTCTAAACCAGGTCTAAACCAGGACTACACCAGGACTAAACCAGGTCTAAACCAGGACTAAACCAGGACTAAACCAGGTCTAAACCAGGACTAAACCAGGTCTAAACCAGGACTAAACCAGGACTAAACCAGGTCTAAACCAGGACTGAACCAGGTCTAAACCAGGACTAAACCAGGTCTAAACCAGGACTACACCAGGACTAAACCAGGTCTAAACCAGGACTAAACCAGGACTAAACCAGGACTAAACCAGGTCTAAACCAGGACTAAACCAGGACTAAACCAGGACTACACCAGGACTAAACCAGGTCTAAACCAGGACTAAACCAGGACTAAACCAGGTCTAAACCAGGTCTAAACCAGGACTAAACCAGGACTAAACCAGGACTAAACCAGGTCTAAACCAGGACTAAACCAGGACTAAACCAGGTCTAAACCAGGTCTAAACCAGGTCTAAACCAGGACTAAACCAGGTCTAAACCAGGTCTAAACCAGGACTAAACCAGGACTAAACCAGGACTAAACCAGGACTAAACCAGGACTAAACCAGGACTAAACCAGGTCTAAACCAGGACTAAACCAGGACTAAACCAGGTCTAAAACAGGTCTAAAACAGGTCTAAAACAGGACTAAACCAGGACTAAACCAGGTCTAAACCAGGACTAAACCAGGACTAAACCAGGTCTAAAACAGGTCTAAACCAGGACTAAACCAGGTCTAAACCAGGACTACACCAGGACTAAACCAGGTCTAAACCAGGACTAAACCAGGACTAAACCAGGTCTAAACCAGGACTAAACCAGGACTAAACCAGGACTAAACCAGGTCTAAACCAGGACTAAACCAGGACTAAACCAGGTCTAAACCAGGACTAAACCAGGTCTAAACCAGGACTAAACCAGGACTAAACCAGGACTAAACCAGGACTAAACCAGGTCTAAACCAGGACTAAACCAGGTCTAAAACAGGTTTAAACCAGGTCTAAACCAGGACTAAACCAGGTCTAAACCAGGTCTAAACCAGGACTAAACCAGGACTAAACCAGGTCTAAACCAGGACTAAACCAGGACTAAACCAGGACTAAACCAGGACTAAACCAGGACTAAACCAGGTCTAAACCAGGACTAAACCAGGACTAAACCAGGTCTAAAACAGGTCTAAAACAGGACTAAACCAGGACTAAACCAGGTCTAAACCAGGACTAAACCAGGACTAAACCAGGTCTAAAACAGGTCTAAACCAGGACTAAACCAGGACTAAACCATGTCTAAAACAGGACTAAACCAGGACTAAACCAGGACTAAACCAGGACTAAAACAGGACTAAACCAGGTCTAAACCAGGTCTAAACCAGGTCTAAAACAGGACTAAACCAGGTCTAAACCAGGTCTAAACCAGGTCTAAACCAGGTCTAAAACAGGACTAAACCAGGACTAAACCAGGTCTAAACCAGGACTAAACAAGGACTAAACCAGGACTAAACCAGGTCTAAACCAGGACTAAACCAGGTCTAAACCAGGTCTAAACCAGGTCTAAAACAGGACTAAACCAGGTCTAAACCAGGTCTAAACCAGGACTAAACAAGGACTAAACCAGGACTAAACCAGGACTAAAACAGGACTAAACCAGGTCTAAAACAGGACTAAACCAGGTCTAAACCAGGTCTAAACCAGGACTAAACCAGGTCTAAACCAGGACTAAACCAGGACTAAACCAGGTCTAAACCAGGACTAAACCAGGTCTAAACCAGGACTAAACCAGGTCTAAACCAGGACTAAACCAGGTCTAAACCAGGTCTAAACCAGGACTAAACCAGGTCTAAACCAGGTCTAAAACAGGACTAAACCAGGTCTAAACCAGGTCTAAACCAGGACTAAAACAGGACTAAACCAGGTCTAAACCAGGACTAAACCAGGTCTAAAACAGGACTAAACCAGGTCTAAAACAGGACTAAACCAGGTCTAAAGCAAGACTAACGCACCTGTCCCTGCCTCTGTCCCTGTCAGTCCCCGTCTCATCCTCAGGTCGTGGACTCGTGTCTCGCCTGCAGATCCACTCAGGACTTGGGGGGAAGCAGCTCAAACTCTTATGATTTACACATTTCTTTAAAGCCCCAGTATGTCACTTTTTTAGTTAGTTTCGTGTGTGTGCTGACGGTGCTCGCCCCTCCACAGACCCGACTCTTACCCTGGAGGACACAGAGCTCCATCCTCATGGAGAATGTTCCAGAGACGTTTTGACTGTTTCTATGGAAACATGCAGGTGACGTGCCGTCTCCAAAGTTACACACTGTCACTTTAAAAGGACACACTTTGGTGTCCACCTGCCCGTCTCCATGGAGATGTTACTGCAATGCCTGAAATGTTCCTCAGTGTGGCATTTATTCAGTCACTGGTGTTTTCGATCGCTCAGTAAAGCCCAGTGAAACCTGCAAACCTGAGAGGGCTCGCCTCTCCCCGGATCTGACCTGTAACAGCTCAGTTTAATGCAGCAGGTGACGATCCTCCACCAGAAAAGTGACATAATGTGGCTTTAGAAATGCTTAAATGTCGCCTCGTCTGCAGCTTCAAAATGAAACTGTGGCTTGTTTTGTGTTTCAGGCCAAAGAGCGACAGCGTCACGACCCCGAAGCCGCCGCCGCCTTCGCCCAAAAGGCCAAAAAGTTCAGCATCATCGCCATAGCAACGCTGTTCGGCCTGGTCGCCGCGGTGCCCGTGCTCATGGCGCTGATCTCCTACCTCGCCACATTTAAAGACTGAAGAGGCACAGACTTTTACTCTGGAGGAGCCTCTGTGGCCCTGGGCCTGAGACAGGGACTGACGGGGACCGGACCGATGGGGGCCGGACCGACGGGGACCGGACTGACGGGGGCCGGACTGACGGGGGCCGGACTGACGGGGGCCGGACTGACGGGGGCCGGACTGACGGGGACCGGACTGACGGGGACCGGACTGACGGGGACAGGACTGACGGGGACAGGACTGACGGGGGCCGGACTGACGGGGACTGGACTGACAGGGACATGGACTGATAGGGTCAGGACTGACGGGGACCGGACCGACGGGGACCGGACCGACGGGGACAGGACCGACGGGGACAGGACCGACGGGGGCCGGACCGACGGGGGCCGGACCGACGGGGGCCGGACTGACGGGGACCGGACCGACGGGGACCGGACCGACGGGGACAGGACTGACGGGGACCGGACCAACGGGGGCCGGACTGACAGGGACCGGACTGACAGGGACCGGCAGGGGCTCTTTGAACAAATGCACTTAGTTTAAATTGTTACTTTTCCTTTGCCTGGTGGTGGCAGAGTGGTTAGCCCCTTGAGCTCACAGCAGAAGGTCCCTGGTGTTTGTCTCTGTGGAGTTTGCACGTTCTGCCTGTGCTGCTCCGGTGTTTGTCTCTGTGGAGTTTGCATGTTCTGCTTGTGCTGCTCTGGTGAAAGGTCAAAGGAAGCGCCTCGGTGGATTTGAGCAGAAACACGACTCTCGGTGTTTAAACGAGCTCCAAAGTAAAACCACTAAGCCTTATTAAAGCAGCACTATGGAATTTTCCTGCAGCACCTGCTCGTCTCCATGTCGATGTGCTGGAATGTTCCTCAGTATGACTTTAAAGTCAAAAATAAACTAAAATAAAAGCTTTTTTTTACATTGGGGGATTTGTTACTTGCACGAAAAACACAAACACCTCACAGTGAGCAGGCTCGCCCCTCCACAGACCTGACCTCACAGGCTCGCCCCTCCACAGACCTGACCTCACAGGCTCGCCCCTCCACAGACCTGACCTCACAGGCTCGCCCCTCCACAGACCTGACCTCACAGGCTCGCCCCTCCACAGACCTGACCTCACGGGCTCGCCCCTCCACAGACCTGACCTCACAGGCTCGCCCCTCCACAGACCTGACCTCACAGTGAGCAGGCTCGCCCCTCCGCAGACCTGACCTCACGGGCTCGCCCCTCCGCGGACCTGACCTCACGGGCTCGCCCCTCCGCGGACCTGACTCTGGTTTGGCCTCCAGCTTGTTTCCATGGAATGTTCCACACTGCAGCATTAACAACAGTCTCCAGGGAAACAGACGAGCCCCAGAAGGTGACAGAATATGACTTTAAATGGAGAAAGCAGCAGTGTGCGGAGCAGGTGACGGGTCGGGTCACTGGAGAGGCGATCCCCTCAGACAGACGCAGGTTTACGGTTTATAACTTAATGTAAGAAAAGGCCTGAAACAGTAATGGAACAACGGCTTCTTCTTCTTCTGCCTTTTCTCTCCTGCCGGATCTTTCCTGCTTTGCTCTTTGCCTCTCGCCTTTTTCCTTCTCTCTCTCCGCTCTTTTCTCCAGAACTAAATTAACTCTGGATTCGATAAATTGGTCCTTTTAACAAAACCGACGCTTTAACGAGACGAACGGGGTCGGGCGAACCTGCGGGTTCCTCGGACACGGAGGATCCGTGTGTTCGGAACCAGGATTACGGGACTTTGCGCTTCGGAATGACGCTCGGACCCGATTTTCCCCAAAAGTCCAAATCCTGAAACCGGAGCGAGGGGGCGGAGCTTCAGGTGCCGGGGTCTGACGCTTGGACATTGTGGCTCTAAATTGCAATTTTTGGATAAAATCTGGAGGAAACTCGGAGTTCTGCACGTGCAAACCTCGAGACCCGGAGACGACAGAGCTGCTGTGGGGCTGCAGGATCCTCCACCCTCCCCGCTGCTCCCGGGGATGTTCCTACGGTGTTTTTACGTTGCTGATGCTCGGAGGGGTTTTTATTTGGTCTCACTCCACACGACGCCCCGTTAGGAGCCTGGGCTGGGGTTGGTCCTCTTTTTTTGTTCTCCTCGCCCCGTCCTCACGTGATGCTGTTTTTTTTTGTACGTTGTGATGTTTCGATTGCTTCGTATGTCCTGTACATGTGAAGGAATTGACAAATAAAGGCTTTTCATTCATTCATTCATAACCCGTTACTAATAATGCAGTAAAATATGACATTACACTGGCTGGTTTAGTTAAAAAATAAACAAAACTGCAAAAACTAATGTCGTCATTTCCGTTACATCACTTAACCGCAGATTTATTGATTAAACTAAAAGTGTCGCAGTACAACACGAGCTCAGGGCTGGATTATTGTAGTTCAGGGGTGTCACACTCATTTTGGTCCGGGGGCCGTATACAACCAACTTTGATTCCAAAGGGGCCGGATCAGAAAACTCATGGTATATTTACCCCAAAAATAGCAATGAGTCCAAATATTTGTGCAGAGAAATGCAAATCTTTTTTATTTGATTTTATTTTACAAAATATTATGCTAGGTTAGCTTGCTTTCACAGTAGCATCACGAACCTCTTGGCTCTGGGTGAAAACAGACGTCTGTTTCTTCAGTCCAGCAATAATTCGTTTATCTTCTGTCTTCTCAATTCTCCGTTCAAGTTATTGTATTTTTCGCAGTGTCTCGTAGTGGTGTTTAAGATCATATTCCTTGAGCGCCGCCACTTGTTGCAAACACACCGAGCACAGGTTTCCCATTCACCTGCGTGAACAAATAAGAATTAGCCAATTTTTCTTGGAAAATCCTGCACTCAGCTCCACTTTTCTTATTTTGGACATTTTGCTGATGAGGGTGGCACGGACAACAGTCAAAACGATCGTCCTTTAAGAGCGTTTGGAAAGAGGCAGGTCTTCATTTGTCTGGTGGAGGCGCCACGCACAGAAGCACTGGAGACGATGCTGTGCTAAGATGCGCAGAAAATTACCAGAAAAAAATCGGAAAATTTTTAATATTTTAATCGAAAATCAGCCGAGGGCCAGATTAAAGGTCTTGGAGGGCCGGATCTGGCCCCCGGGCCGCATGTTTGACACCTGTGTTGTAGCTGATGATAAAAGTATTTGAAATGATCACGATTCCTAAATACCGGGCGATAGATCGGGGAGATTTTCAGATTAATTTAGTTATTTCTTACATACTGCTCCTTTAATTGAGATTAAGAAATGATTACGTCATTGGCGGCAGTTTTCAAACGAGCCAATAAGTAAAAACTAACAGTAATGTAATCGGCTTTATTACATCGAACTTATGACGTCGCAGTTATTACATTACTGGACATTATTACATTATCGGGAGCTACAGGAGGTTTAGGGGGTTTTAGGTTTTAGGGGGTTCAGCGCTCGTCTGTCGGGTTCAGTCTCTTGTGGCTCCATTAAAGACAAAGTTCAGCCTCTTCTGACAGAATTTTCAGAAGAACCGACACCGTCTCGCATTCAAAATCCACATCTCAACAAAGATCAAACAGTTTTAGGCACAAATCTTGTTTTTCTTTCAGTGCAAAGAAAAAAAACTGGTTGAAGTTTTGAACCGTTCTTTCTGTAATAGATGATGGTGATGCTTTATATCCGCAGCTCCGGCTCCGTTCTGCATAAACCGGACTCTGTGTTTCCTGCGTCACTGCTCAGTCCCATCACCGGCTTCGCTCGTCATCTCGACGACTCTTCACTGAGCCGCTGCTTCTCTGAGCTTTTTCCTACTCAGCTCCAGGCACTTGGAATAAGCTACAAAAAGACCTTAAATTAAAAGCTGTAGTGTCTCTTGATAAGTTTAACCACTGAAGACCTAAGGGCAATTTTTGCTTTTCAAACTGCCCCTTTTCCCCCTAATGAAGTGTTCTACCTCCTTTTGTTCAGTCCAACCTGTTATTTCACAATCTGCTGCTGGAGTTGTGTCATGAGGCTGTGAGAAAAGCTACAGGACCAGAAATAGAGATGAAAAAAAAAACAGAAAATAAAATTCACACTCTTTTATACAAAACACACAGCAAACATGTAGAAACAACTTTTTGGACCTAAAAAATGCTTAATTTAGGGCCTGAGCTACAAAAATGCAAAATCTCAAGTCTGTAAGTAAATTAAAAATCTCCTTATTGCCCTAAAAACAAAAAAAGTGCAGTGGCTCCATGACTTTCCTGGTCCAGTCCTGGAAACAGCTCCTGTCAGGACCACGGCCAGAGCCACAGCACTTCTGCATTTCCAGGGTGGAAATTACATTTGGATTTGTTCATTTGGACTGAAATAAACCTTTAAATAAAAATAGAAAGAGATGCACAATTACACACACCAAGATGTGTCATTTTCCATGTGTGTGAGAATTAACTCCACTCAGAGCGACTTTTTCCCTCGTTATAAACACACACAGTCAGAGGAGTCGACCATCTTGACTCACTTCACTCTTTGGCAAAGTTTGGCTCCATCAAAATGGACGGAGCGCATGAGTTTGGGGAAAACAAAGTTCCTGTTGGACCCTCGTTTTGCTCCCGTCATCACACAGCGTGAGTGTGACGTAAAGAAATGTACGGAAACCTCTGTGTCTGCACTTTCAGAGGGGAAAAGGACGTTTCTGTCTGTTACACTTACAAAGTTCTGCGGTTATAGAAACATGTTCCTCTGAGTCGTGTACGATGTCGTGGGTCTTCGAGGGTTAAGGAAATTGTGAAAAGTGGTGAGTGAAAATTGTTCATGTGTTTCTTGAGAGTTGTGCTTTTTATTCTTTGTCATTCTGAGTCTTTCTGCTGCTGTGGCCACGTCTCTGCTGAAGAAGAGATTCTGAATCTCAATGAGACGTCCTGGTTAGACAAAGGTAAATAAATATTTTAAAAAGTGAAGAAACGAAGCCTTAAAGACAAACGCACGAGACCAAAGAGCCTAAAGGTCAGAGGTCAGAGGTCAGAGGTCACGGTGAGTTTGTGGAGGTGGAAAAAGTGAAACCAAAGCCGTGTTTTCAGTTTCGTACGGCGTTATATTTATTCAACTGTAAAAACTAGACACCATTTAAAAATCCAGACTCATTTACACCATGAACCCAGCGCTCGTCTTATAATAATGAACATTTACAAAACTCAGACAGTTATACGGCCGAGCTGAGGAGAAACGCGCCAAACACAACCGTGAAAATCAGCCGAACGAGTCTGAATTCTCCAAACGTCCGGACGTCTTTCCCCAGCGAGGCCCAAACCTCAAACTGTACAATAAATAACTTCAGCCGACGGGAGAAAACGCCGGAGTTCTGCGCGGGTACGAGGACGGCGGAGAGTGTGACGAGGCCACGAGCGCGGAAATACCGACACTTCCACATCCTCTGGGGGGGCGACGCTAGCGGGAGGCACTGCTCCGTCTGAAGCTGCGAAACTCCCAACGAAATCGCACCAGAAACGACCGACCGAGCTGAACTAAAGCGGCGGAGCTCATCTGCACTGTCGGGGCTCTGCCGGGAATGTCCCGCAGTACGGCATTAAACCTTTACATCTCCACGGAGACCAAACCGGAGCGAGTTAGAGGCGAGCTCTGCGGAGAGGCGACCCCGCTCAGTCAGGACGCCTGGTTTTGGTTTTTTGGTTTTTTTTAGGTGTTTCTGAGCGATAAAACCATCTGTAACTGAACAAACGTAAAGCAGAGATGTTAAAGTCGCACTGTGGAACATTCCGGGCAGAGCAACGGCCGCGTTTCCATGGAAACGAGCAGGCAACGGACCCCCCCCCAAAGCAAAAGTTACACAGTGCGGCTTTAGACAAGTCCGTCCCGGAATTACATTACAGCTGCGCTCGGAGCGACGGCGGGAAAATAAAAAACGTGCTCGGGCGGTGCTCACTAACGCGTCACCACGGTAACGGCTGAACATTCTACCCTAGACATACACGTAGAACACCCCCTTCCCCCGCCGGGCACAATGACACTGCAAAGTATCAGTATTAAGAACAGGACGAGACAGAACTCATTTTGTTTCTGGATTCGAGTCGTTTTGAAGTTAAATTTTCAATAATAACTTTACATTTTCACTTTTTCTGACTCTGACGGACGATCGTAAACGGCCAGAATCACCTTCAAATAAAACAACGGCTCAAAACAACTGAAACTGTTTTAAATTTAAGTCAATTTAACTCCTGTAGTTCTAGTTTTTTTTAATTTAAAAACAGCTGTAGTAGTAGAAGTGATGAAGCACTGAAAAGTATTTATTCTCGTTTGGAGCTTCAGGAAGTCCATTTCCTGTTCCATTTTCCCAGACTGTCAGAGTAAAAGCTCCACCAGACCTGTCATTTTATTTTGATCCGTCTCTGAAACGTCATAAACCGCTGAGTGATTAAAATACTTTCAGAATCTTGATCGTTTTAAGTCCGAAAAGCAAATTTAAGACGTCTTCAACGTCTGAATTTTTCAAAAAAATATATGGGAAAAACCAACCAGAGCAAAACTGCTGAGCTCCACCGGTTCGATATTGCGATACTTGCCGATAGCTTAAGGTGGCGTCGTATCGAAACTATCGCTGCTACTGCAAAGAAGAACCTGCCTGAAGTCGCCCATCAAACAGGAACCTACAAGAACTGTCGATCGTTTGTGCTGCAGAAAGTTCAGTTTGTGATTCTGGTTCTTCAGATATTCACAGTTTTATTTTGGTCGATGACGTCGTCCAGAACCTCAGAATGTGAAACAGCCTCAAAACAGGAAGAAAATGATGTCAAACGTTTGTATTTGGTTTGTGCTGTTTTGTGCTGTGACAGTTTCATTTGTCTGAGTTTATTTCTAAAATTCTTCATTATTATTTCTGTGGTAATTACAGGACGTCATTTCTGCTCAGCTGACGGAGACAAACTCCACAAAACTAGAGAAGAGAAACGACCTGAGGCTGAGGAAAAGTCTGTTTCAGTCTTTAGTCTTTTGCTTTTGATTCAGATTTTATAGAATAACACAGACTTTTCCACAGCCTCAGGTCGTTTCACAGCCTCAGGTCGTTTCTCTTCTCTAGTTTCGTATCGTTTTCTATCATTTTCTTCCTGTTTTGAGGCTGTTTCACATTCTGAGGTTCTGGACGACGTCATCGACCAAAAATAAAACTGTGAATATCTGAAGAACCAGAATCACACAAACTGAACTTTTTGCAGCACAAACGAAGCACAAACGATGGACAGTTTTTGCAGGTTTGTGTTCGATGGGGCGACTTCAGGCAGGTCAAATACTGTGTGGATACTACATTTTTACAGTCGCGTATTTGCCTCGTCAGCCTCTCCAGTTCATTATTGCGTTGTTCGTTTGTGGATTTATTTATAAAATGATTCGGGTTTTGTGCGTCGTTTTCGCCTTCGCCCGTTCCAACTTTTACAAAAACAAAACGATGCAAATCTGCAGAGGATTTTAAGGCTTTGCACCGGTTATTTACACGGAACTTTGACCAGAAAACGGCTCTTTTCATTTGTACAAAGTTTTACACAAACGAGCTGCACAAAAACACTTTAAAACTCCCACATTTCGCTTCGGCGCGGGCTCACAAACACCTCCTATTTACATTCATTTACACTAAAACTTTAAATACAAGTAGAATTCAGCAGCTAAAATCAAGCTACAAACAATAGCTGCCAGCACTGGAGTCAAACGGCCTGTTTCACACCACTTCATGAGCTGTTCTAATGTCGTTTCACGCACGTTTGACGCACAAACCCTGCACGTTTTGAGCTCTTCTGTCAAACTGAGGTTGTGTTTCGTCTGTGACCGAAGCAAAACTCGGCTCCGGGTCCGTTTGTGACGAGGGGACGGCATTAGAACGCGCCGGGTTTATGTAAAATGGGCTCCTGTAAAGGTTCATTTGACCCGAAATGATCAGAACGAGTCTCGTGACGGTGGGTGGACTTTAAAAACCCAGAGGAGCGTTTACGGGTGACCACCTGATGACATCACGAGGTGTAATGGAGTGCTGTGAGCTGTGCAGGGCAACTCAAACACGCGCGAATGAAAAAAAAACACGACTCCAGGTCCGATTCTGAGGAGGACGCCACATTAGGAAGTCAAACTCAAACCTACAAAAACTGTGTCAAACGTTTGTGTTTGTAGGTTTGTGTTTGATGGGGCCGACTTAGGACAGGGTTAAAGCCCCACTGCGGAACATTTTCCGACATTAGAACAGGGACAACAGTGACAGTGTTCCGAGCAGAATATGGGAGTTTTAAAATGAACATGAAATGGACATTCAGAGTCAGAGGCGGGTCGTGGAGCGCTGAGAGGAACGTAGCTGCCGCCGCACAATCATAATACGAGTTTGAACAGGCGAAAAGGAAACGGATAAATGCGTCTGTGATCGAAGGCCGAGAGTCAAACCACAACGAACCGCGGGGCTGAGGGGTTCGTTTGAGGACAGAGAAGCTCCACTGCTCGATTTGGGCTGTGACGTAATATCAGAGCTCCTCAAACAGAAGAAGAGCTCCTCAGACAGAAGAAGATCTCCTCAGACAGAAGAAGATCTCCTCAGACAGAAGATCTCAAACAGAAGATCTCCTCTGGACAGGATCGTCTCTTTCCGTTCCGTGCAGAGGCCTTAAACCTCCTCGTGTCCTCGTCACTTTAGAAGCGCCGCTGACGTCCCGCCGTTTGAGCCCCGGGGAGCGGCCGAAACATGAAACGAGGCAGAACTCGCCGGGACGTCGTCCTGGCGTCTCAGAAAGTAGCACTGTTGCCATGGCAATTAGACATTCTACATTAAATATTACACCAAAGTCCTCGGAAGGGACCAAGAGCACGGGCAGAGCAGAGAGGACCTGGATGGGCCGGTTTAGTCCTGACGTAGACCGGGTTTAGTCCTGATGTAGACCGGGTTTAGTCCGGGTTTAGTCCTGATGTAGACCAGGCTTACTCCGGGTTTAGTCCTGATGTAAACCAGGTTTAGTCCTGACGTAGACAGAGTTTAATCCAGGTTTAGTATTACTCAAGCACCATTTAGTCTTAGTCCAGGTCTTAGTCCAGGTCTTAGTCCAGGTCCTAGTCCAGGTCCTAGTCCAGGTCCTAGTCCAGGTCCTAGTCCAGGTCCTAGTCCAGGTCTTAGTCCAGGTCTTAGTCCAGGTCTTAGTCCAGGTCCTAGTCCAGGTCCTAGTCCAGGTCCTAGTCCAGGTCCTAGTCCAGGTCCTAGTCCAGGTCTGTGATCACACAATTCATCAAACCGAAGCTTCGCTCGGACGGCGAACGCTCGGAGAAACATGATTAAACTTGGCCTAAACGTGGCGCCTTGGCGTCCTCGTGTAAATGACTCTCCTTTATTCCCTCGCTCGCTCCCTCTTTCTCTGCCTCCTCAGTCTCTCCTCCTCTTTCTCTGCCTCCTCAGTCTCTCCTCCTCTGTGGTCAGCTGTAGTCGTGGGCGAGCCATGACGCCAGCTGCTCCAGTTTGGCGCAGAGCAGAGAGTCGGGGTCGGACACCAGCGCCGGGTCCTCCCTGTTGCCGCGGCGTTTCCTGGAGTTGGCGGCGTTGGCTTTGGCCGCTCCCACCAGGGGTTTCTTGGGCCTCCGGGATTCTCCGAGCGCCGGAAACTCCAGGAAACGCTTCACCCGCTTCTGCCCACACCAGGCCTCGGCGCCATTTTTACGACTCAGAGGAGCTTCAAAGATCGTCTCCAAACGACTGAAAAGAGACAAAAAACACACCAGGGTCAGATTAAAGGGTCTAAATTACACGATTATATTTAACTATAACATTAAACTATTATATTAAACTATTACATTAAACTATTATATTAAACTATTACATTAAACTATTACATTAAACTATTACATTAAACTATAACATTAAACTATAACATTAAACTCTAACATTAAACTATTATATTAAACTATTACATTAAATGATTATATTAAACTATAACATTAAACTATTATATTAAACTATTATATTAAACTATAACATTAAACTATAACATTAAACTATAACATTAAATGATTACATTAAACTATTACATTAAACTATTTCATTAAACTATTATATTAAACTATAACATTAAACTATAACATTAAACTATTATATTAAACAATAACATTAAACTAACATTCAACTATAACATTAAACTATAACATTAAACTATAACATTAAATGATTACACTAAACTATTACATTAAACTATTATATTAAACTATTACATTAAACTATAACATTAAACTATTATATTAAACTATTACATTAAACTATTACATTAAACTATAACATTAAACTATTATATTAAACTATAACATTAAACTATTACACTAAACTCTTACATTAAATGATTACATTAAACTATAACATTAAACTATTACATTAAACTATAACATTAAACTATAACATTAAACTATAACATTAAACTATTATATTAAACTATAACATTAAACTATAACATTAAACTATAACATTAAACTATTATATTAAACTATAACATTAAATTATAACATTAAACTATTACATTAAACTATAACATTAAACTATTATATTAAACTATAACATTAAACTCTTACATTAAATGATTACATTAAACTATAACATTAAACTATTATATTAAACTATTATATTAAACTATTACATTAAACTATAACATTAAACTATTACATTAAACTATAACATTAAACTATTACATTAAACTATAACATTAAACTATTTCATTAAACTATTTCATTAAACTATAACATTAAACTATTTCATTAAACTATTACATTAAACTATAACATTAAACTATTATATTAAACTATTATATTAAACTATTACATTAAACTATAACATTAAACTATTACATTAAACTATAACATTAAACTATTACATTAAACTATAACATTAAACTATTTCATTAAACTATTATATTAAACTATAACATTAAACTATAACATTAAACTATTACATTAAACTATTATATTAAACTATAACATTAAACTATAACATTAAACTATAACATTAAACTATAACATTAAACTATTATATTAAACTCTAACATTAAACTATAACATTAAACTATAACATTAAACTATAACATTAAACTATTATATTAAACTCTAACATTAAACTATTATATTAAACTATAACATTAAATTATAACATTAAATTATAACATTAAACTATAACATTAAACTATAACATTAAACTATAACATTAAACTATAACATTAAATTATAACATTAAACTATAACATTAAACTATAACATTAAACTATAACATTAAACTATTATATTAAACTATAACATTAAACTAACATTAAACTATAACATTAAACTATTACATTAAACTATAACATTAAACTATTATATTAAACAATAACATTAAACTAACATTCAACTATAACATTAAACTATAACATTAAACTATAACATTAAACTATTATATTAAACAATAACATTAAACTATTATATTAAACTATAACATTAAATTATAACATTAAACTATAACATTAAACTATAACATTAAACTATAACATTAAACTATAACATTAAATTATAACATTAAACCATTACATTAAACTATTATATTAAACAATAACATTAAACTAGGAGGAGAGGAGGAGCACAGGAGGAGGAGAGGAGGAGCACAGGAGGAGGAGAGGAGGAGGACAGGAGGAGCAGAGGAGGAGCACAGGAGGAGGAGAGGAGGAGCACAGGAGGAGCAGAGGAGGACAGGAGGAGCACAGGAGGAGGAGAGGAGGACAGGAGGAGCACAGGAGGAGGAGAGGAGGAGCACAGGAGGAGGAGAGGAGGAGGACAGGAGGAGCAGAGGAGGAGCACAGGAGGAGGAGAGGAGGTAGGCTGGAGAAATGGCGAGATATTTTCAGAACCTTTCCGGGGGTTTGCTGAAGTTCTTGTTGGTGTAGATCTCCTCCAGACTGAACTCCTTCTTCTTCACCCTGAGCAGAGACAGAGGAGGAGGAGGAGCAGCAGGAGGAGGAGGAGGAGCAGCAGGAGGAGGAGGAGGAGCAGCAGGAGGAGGAGGAGGAGCAGCAGGAGGAGGAAACAAAAAAAATGAAATCAAATAAATAGGAAAATGTGAAAATTGTTTTTATTATTATTATTGTATATGTATTGTGATTGTTTCTGTTATTAATTAATATTTGTTTTTTCTCTAAATGCACTTTTCCCATTTTAACATGATGTACAAGCTGTGATTTCTTAAACTTAATAAAACAAAGATAAAAAAAATAAAATCAAATATGAAATTGAATTGTAAAATCTGCATTAGGTTTGGGCGGTAATCCGGTGTCCCGCAGTATCAAAAGTATCATCAGTATCTGTTTCATCACCGTTATTATAAAAATCTGCATCAGGAGCTAAACCCACAGCAGGACTTCCTCCCTCCGCTCTCTCTCCTCTTCAAACGTGGTTCCACTCGGAGATTTCCCTCCACACGCAGCAGGAAGAAGAAAAAAACCTGACTGACGCTTCGTGTGCGACGCTGAGCCCAAAAGTTTGTGATGGAGACGTTTTATTGAAGTCGAGAGTCGAGAGGGGACGAGGCTGAAGAGGAGAAAGTTCCCGAGGGCGAAGTCAGACTTTCACGGAGGAGACGGTGAAGAACAATTTATGGTTATAAACTTTCTAACGACGCCTCAAAACGCCGCAGACATAAGGGCTGTGATTGGTCCTCTGCACCGCTCTACATTTCCTCCTCATTCTAGACTCTGAGGAATAATGTGTTTAATGCAGCTTTAAACATTTGTTTACGTTTTACACAAACCAAACTTCAAACTGCGAAGAGAGAAATTCCATCTATTGTTTTATTTTACTTATTAGATATAATTCCAGATAACTATAATGCAGACTGTGCAAAATATATTTTGCACATTCTGTTGTTATAGTTGCTAAGAAAACTATTACAGCTAATTGGAAACAGGTTTTAGCACCGTCTGTAAACAAACAAGTTAAACAAGTGCAGTGGATGGAACAGAATGATGCATCTTTACAAATGAAAATGGACTTGTTTAATCAAAGATGGTGCACAGTGAAAACATAGTTGGGAGTGTGATGTTTAAGACCCTTAACTGTATTAAAAAAAAAAATTCTTATTTTATTATTTTCCTTGACTTACTTATTATTTAAATTATAATTTTATTATTCTTATTATGGTAATGTATGTACATATGCAAGTGTATGTAGGTAGATGTATATATATGTATATATATGTATATATATATATATACATATATATATATTTGCATTACTATAATTTTATATTTTTAATCACTCTTTTTATTATTATTAGTATTATTATTATCTTCTATTATTATCTATAATGTATTTATTTATTTATATTACTTTTACTCTTATCATATACTCTTGTAATGTTTTTATTTTGTGTGAAAATGGAAATAAAAAGTTCCAAAAAACAAACAAACTTCAAAAGCGCATGGCTCATTTGCATACATCTCATTTGCATACAGTATAAGCGCTGATAAAAACAGCTCGTGCGCTGATGCTGATGCGACCGAACGCGCTGCAGAGTTTGGTTTGATCAGAACTTGTGCCTCATCTTCAGATTTAAAGCTGCGACTCTGTTTCTGAAGGGTTTACAACAGCCCGAATGTGCAGATCAGGAATTATGTTCAAATCTCGTCATAAAAAACAAAACAGCGACTTTACGAACGACATTAGATCAGTTCAGTAAATGTTTGGTTTAGTGTCGGTGTGTGAGGTGGATGGAGCCCGTGAGATATTTGATAAGAAGCCGCAATCGTTTCATCACTGCAGTGTTTTAAAAAAGTACAACCTTTAAAGTTTTGATAACTTCAAATTCTTTAAAAACAGCCGTGTTATTTACAGATCCCTACATGACCCAGCCTCACCACCGCTCAGGGAGGACCAGGTCGTCCGCCAGGGGTCGCTGTGAGGTGCAGTTTAATGCAATAACAGGAACACAACACCTATTTCAGTCAGAACCAGACCAACATTCACATCATTTAAAACTAATCTTAAGATATGGCTGAAAAGTAATGAAAACTGTAACCATCCGAACACACAACAGCCATAACATACAAGAAACACACACACACACACACACACTCACACTCACACTCACACAAACAGACACACACACACACTCACACACACTCACACTCACACAAACACACACACACACAGACAGACAATGGAAATAGAACAGGCATTTTAATAAAATGCACTTTATTCTGCAGACTGTGAGAAGCACCTTTCAAGCTGCACTTTAGGTCAGGCCCATCAGCAAATGCATTTTATTATAAATCTATTGTGTCATGTATCACTATTGTACTTATGTAATCATCTGTTTTATGTCTGAGACTGTGATGTATCGTCTGATGGTGCCGTACCTGACCGCTCGGGGGAGGCCCATGGGCGTCAGGTTGTTCTGGGGCTTGGGCAGAGCTTTCCGGATCTTTATGGACGACACTTTCCTGTGACCCTCGGCCTTTTTCACCACCTGCGGAGCAACAAACGTCAGGGAGGGCATCTGACGCACACGGGGAGGGCATCTGACGCACATGGGGAGGGGAGGGCATCTGACGCACACGGGGAGGGCATCTGACGCACACGGGGAGGTGGCGGTACCTTTATCTCGGAGTCGGAAAGCGCCGTCTCTTCTCGGAGCTCCTCAGACTCGGGGCTGGAGCTCGTGTCCTCGTCCTCTTCAGGAGGAGACGCTTCCGGAGGACAAACCAGTAAAGACACACTGAGGAGGAGAGAGGGAGAGAGGAGGAGAGAGGAGGAGAGAGGGAGAGAGAGGAGAGAGGAGGAGGAGAGAGGGAGAGAGAAGGAGAGAGGGAGAGAGGAGGAGAGAGGGAGAGAGAAGGAGAGAGGGAGAGAGAAGGAGAGAGAGGGAGAGAGGAAGAGAGAGGGAGAGAGAAGGAGAGAGGGAGGAGAGAGGAGGAGAGAGGGAGAGAGAGGGAGAGAGGAAGAGAGAGGGAGAGAGAGAGGAGGAGGAGAGAGGAGGAGAGAGGGAGAGAGAGGGAGAGAGGAAGAGAGAGGGAGAGAGAGGGAGAGAGGAAGAGAGAGGGAGAGAGAGAGGAGGAGGAGGAGAGAGGGAGAGGAGGAGGAAAGAGGAGTAGAGGAGGAGAGGGAGAGAGGAGAGGAAGAGAAGAGGAGAGAGTAGAGGAGGAGGAGGGCAGAAGGAGAAAAAAGAAAAAAATGTCAAATAAAACACTAATTGAGAGATCAGCCGATATGGGGTTCCCATGGAGCTTTAAGGCCGATATCAGATACGCTAAAAAGTGCAAATATCGAGCCGATATATGTGTCTCCAAACAGCAACAGCATCTTTATGGCCACATCCATTTATGCAAACGCCTTCAAGTGACGAGCCAAACGAGTCGAGCCGCATCCATGTGTTTCACTTTAACAAAAGTCATGTGGCCGGTACATCGACTGTGCAGTCGGGAGGGTCTCGTGCAGTCGGGAGGGTCTCGTGCAGTCGGGAGGGTCTCGTGCAGTCGGGAGCGTCTCGTGCCATCGGGAGCGTCTCGTGCCGTCGGGAGCGTCTCGTGCCATCGGGAGCGTCTCGTGTCATTTGGAGCGTCTCGTGCAGTCGGGAGCGTCTCGTGCAGTCGGGAGCGTCTCGTGCAGTCGGGAGCGTCTCGTGCCGTCGGGAGCGTCTCGTGCCGTCGGGAGCGTCTCGTGCAGTGGGGAGCGTCTTGTGTCATTTGGAGCGTCTCGTGTCATTTGGAGCGTCTCGTGCAGTCGGGAGCGTCTCGTGCCGTCGGGAGCGTCTCGTGCCGTCGGGAGCGTCTCGTGCCGTCGGGAGCGTCTCGTGCCGTCGGGAGCGTCTCGTGCAGTCGGGAGCGTCTCGTGCCGTCGGGAGCGTCTCGTGCCGTCGGGAGCGTCTCGTGCCGTCGGGAGCGTCTCGTGCCGTCGGGAGCGTCTCGTGTCATTTGGAGAGTCTCGTGCAGTCGGGAGCGTCTCGTGTCATTTGGAGCGTCTCGTGCAGTCGGGAGGGTCTCGTGCAGTCGGGAGCGTCTCGTGTCATTTGGAGCGTCTCGTGCAGTCGGGAGCGTCTCGTGTCATTTGGAGCGTCTCGTGCCGTCGGGAGCGTCTCGTGCAGTCGGGAGCGTCTCGTGTCATTTGGAGCGTCTCGTGTCATTTGGAGTGTCTCGTGCAGTCGGGAGCGTCTCGTGCCGTCGGGAGCGTCTCGTGTCATTTGGAGCGTCTCGTGCCGTCGGGAGCGTCTCGTGTCATTTGGAGCGTCTCGTGCAGTCGGGAGGGTCTCGTGCAGTCGGGAGCATCTCGTGTCATTTGGGCGTCGTGCAGTCGGGGCGTCTCGTGCAGTCGGGGCGTCTCGGGCAGTCGGGAGCGTCTCGGGCAGTCGGGAGCGTCTCGGGCAGTCGGGAGCGTCTCGGGCAGTCGGGAGCTTCGTGTCATTTGGAGCATCTCGTGCAGTCGGGGCGCGTGCCGTCGGGGCGTCTCGTGCAGTCGGGAGCATCTCGTGCAGTCGGGGCGTCTCGTGCCGTCGGGGCGTCTCGTGCCGTCGGGAGCGTCGTGCAGTGGGGCGTCTTGTGTCATTTGGAGCGTCTCGTGTCATTTGGGCGTCTCGTGCAGTCGGGAGGCGTCTCGTGCCGTCGGAGCGCGTCGTGCCGTCGGGGCGTCTCGTGCCGTCGGGGCGTCTCGTGCCGTCGAGGCGTCTCGTGCAGTCGGGAGCGTCTCGTGCCGTCGGGAGCGTCTCGTGCCGTCGGGAGCGTCTCGTGCCGTCGGGAGCGTCTCGTGCCGTCGGGAGCGTCTCGTGTCATTTGGAGAGTCTCGTGCAGTCGGGAGCGTCTCGTGTCATTTGGAGCGTCTCGTGCAGTCGGGAGGGTCTCGTGCAGTCGGGAGCGTCTCGTGTCATTTGGAGCGTCTCGTGCAGTCGGGAGCGTCTCGTGTCATTTGGAGCGTCTCGTGCCGTCTGGAGCGTCTCGTGCAGTCGGGAGCGTCTCGTGTCATTTGGAGCGTCTCGTGTCATTTGGAGAGTCTCGTGCAGTCGGGAGCTTCTCGTGCCGTCGGGAGCGTCTCGTGCCTTCTGGAGCGTCTCGTGCCGTCGGGAGCGTCTCGTGTCTTTTAGAGCGTCTCGTGCCGTCGGGAGGGTCTCGTGCAGTCGGGAGCATCTCGTGTCATTTGGAGCGTCTCGTGCAGTCGGGAGCGTCTCGTGCAGTCGGGAGCGTCTCGGGCAGTCGGGAGCGTCTCGGGCAGTCGGGAGCGTCTCGGGCAGTCGGGAGCGTCTCGGGCAGTCGGGAGCTTCTCGTGTCATTTGGAGCATCTCGTGCAGTCGGGAGCGTCTCGTGCCGTCGGGAGCGTCTCGTGCAGTCGGGAGCGTCTCGTGCAGTCGGGAGCGTCTCGTGCCGTCGGGAGCGTCTCGTGCCGTCGGGAGCGTCTCGTGCCGTCGGGAGCGTCTCGTGCCGTCGGGAGCGTCTCGTGCCGTCGGGAGCGTCTCGTGTCATTTGGAGAGTCTCGTGCAGTCGGGAGCGTCTCGTGTCATTTGGAGCGTCTCGTGCAGTCGGGAGCGTCTCGTGTCATTTGGAGCGTCTCGTGCCGTCGGGAGCGTCTCGTGCAGTCGGGAGCGTCTCGTGTCATTTGGAGCGTCTCGTGTCATTTGGAGTGTCTCGTGCAGTCGGGAGCGTCTCGTGCCGTCGGGAGCGTCTCGTGTCATTTGGAGCGTCTCGTGTCATTTGGAGTGTCTCGTGCAGTCGGGAGCGTCTCGTGCCGTCGGGAGCGTCTCGTGTCATTTGGAGCGTCTCGTGCCGTCGGGAGCGTCTCGTGTCATTTGGAGCGTCTCGTGCAGTCGGGAGGGTCTCGTGCAGTCGGGAGCGTCTCGTGTCATTTGGAGCGTCTCGTGCAGTCGGGAGCGTCTCGTGCAGTCGGGAGCGTCTCGGGCAGTCGGGAGCGTCTCGGGCAGTCGGGAGCGTCTCGGGCAGTCGGGAGCTTCTCGTGTCATTTGGAGCATCTCGTGCAGTCGGGAGCGTCTCGTGCCGTCGGGAGCGTCTCGTGCAGTCGGGAGCGTCTCGTGCAGTCGGGAGCGTCTCGTGTCATTTGGAGCGTCTCGTGCAGTCGGGAGCGTCTCGTGCAGTCGGGAGCGTCTCGTGCAGTCGGGAGCGTCTCGTGCAGTCGGGAGCGTCTCGTGCAGTCGGGAGCGTCTCGTGCAGTCGGGAGCGTCTCGTGCCGTCGGGAGCGTCTCAGAACCACAGACAAACAGAACACAGGCCTGTTCTGTGTGGATTCATTTTAATCAGTCACAACTGGAGTTCACTATAGATTTACTCTGTACTTTACTATTTTACTTTTTTACTTTTATTTTACTGTCGTTTTCACACCCGTCACCTCGTCACATGTCACGTATTTGCCGACTCTACTGTACAATGTGCTGTGATTTGCTTAAATGAGACGGCGTCACCTTCTTGCTCAGTTCTTTCATTCGTTGGATGTCAGAACATCACAAACGTTCACGTGTCTAAATGTGTAACACACCTGAGGCTTCATCTACACACCTACGACACTACAGCTGACTCAGTGCAGTGTTTGCCATCACCTTTAGCCAACTGACAATTCCCAGAGTAAACTAGTCTGTACTGTAACCAGGGTTCTGTGAATGTCAGAGTTCTGCACCCAGCGAGTTATTCAGGAAGGACCAAACAGACTAAACCGAGGTGCGACCTGGGTACTTCCTCCTCGTGCCCTCGATACCAAGATTCTGCTCTGTACCTGATGTTGGCGTCAGAGGCGGCGTCCAGCAGTGTGTCCGTCCGGAGGTGGAACCCGGGGAGCTGCCCCAGAGACGTGCCCAGGAGGGAGGAGAGCGAGGTGGCGGAGGAGGCAGCGGCGGGGGAGAGGGATCGGAGGGTGGAGGGGGCAGGGGAGAGGGAGCGCAGCGGACTTCCCTCCGACCTCTTGGACAGGAAGGCAAGGGGGCTGGAGAGGAACCCGGAAGCGAGGGCGGAGAGCGAGGCCCCGGGGGAGAGCGCCCTCATCAGGGAGAGGTGCTGGGGGTCGTAGGGGGACGGGGACCTGCGCGCCGGGTACACCTGAGAATGGAGAGAGTGAGAGAATTATGGCGTCCAAAATAATGACCGGATTTAGAACAAACATCTACATGAGGAGTGCCCAATACGTCAGTCGTGATCTTCCAGTCGCTCGCCAAGGCAGATCGTACTGTGGTACTCGAAACCGGTCCTGGCCTCAAGAGCATTTTTTACCGTCTTGGTCTCGTCTGGGACTCAACCGTGTTTGGACTCGGTCTTGTTTCGGACTCAAGGTCTGACACTTGACAAGCTGTCGGCAACAAACCTGCAGGAGCAGGAGCGTGTGCAGGAGCAGGAGCGTGTGCAGGAGCGTGTGCAGGAGCAGGAGTGTGTGCAGGAGCAGGAGCGTGTGCAGGAGCAGGAGCAGGTGCAGGAGCAGGAGCGTGTGCAGGAGTGTGTGCAGGAGCAGGAGTGTGTGCAGGAGCAGGAGTGTGTGCAGGAGCAGGAGCATGTGCAGGAGCAGGAGTGTGTGCAGGAGCAGGAGCGTGTGCAGGAGTGTGTGCAGGAGCAGGAGCGTGTGCAGGAGCGTGTGCAGGAGCAGGAGCGTGTGCAGGAGCAGGAGCGTGTGCAGGAGCGTGTGCAGGACCAGGAGCGTGTGCAGGACCAGGAGCGTGTGCAGGAGTGTGTGCAGGAGCAGGAGCGTGTGCAGGAGCGTGTGCAGGAGCAGGAGCGTGTGCAGGAGCAGGAGTGTGTGCAGGAGCAGGAGCAGGTGCAGGAGCAGGAGCGTGTGCAGGAGCAGGAGCGTGTGCAGGAGCAGGAGCGTGTGCAGGAGTGTGTGCAGGAGCGTGTGCAGGAGCGTGTGCAGGACCAGGAGCGTGTGCAGGAGTGTGTGCAGGAGCAGGAGCGTGTGTCCCTGAGTGTGCGCGATTGTCCGCAACAGCTTTTACCCTCGTGTGTGTCTCAGGGCAGGTTAAACTTTTTAAAAACCTGTCCGTCCACCTCACATCAGCCCCCCTCCCCTCCCTGCATACAGCACACATCTGCCTGAACTCATTAGGAGAGCAGGACGAAACGTGAAGCAAAAACTAATCTCAATTTATGTTACAGTGTTGGCACAGAGCAGGTGCACAGCACAGAGCGGGTGCACAGCACAGAGCGGGTGCACAGCACAGAGCGGGTGCACAGCACAGAGCGGGTGCACAGCGACTGTGTGACATGTCGTGGAAGTTTGCCTCATAAAAACGCACAAGTGCATCTGTATTTGTGACATGTGCTTTGGTCACTGTGCAGAGGTAAATCCCACTGCAAAACCAGTCACACAATCTAACTCCACTGGAACACGAAAAATCAGGTTTGAAAATCCTGCCCAGTTACTTCACTTTCCTCAGTTTTGTGTAAAGCGCCAGTGGAAATTCTCTTAAAGAAGGGTTCTCAAACTGTGGCTGAGGGTCCATAAAAGGAGCAGTGCAGAACAGTTTGCTTGGTTTAAATGAAAATTTATCAGATAAAATAGAGGTAGATCTATAAAAAAAAATGTATGCGAGTCAGACTTTTCCCACATGAAGTCCAAGCACCGTTCCACCACGACTGATTCTCAATATAGTTATAAATAAATGAATGATTTGCATGTTTGTAGTAGGTCGATCATTTTGACTCGGTCATTTTCTAAGTAGCTCTGTGGGCGTCCCTGGTTTACATGGTCGAGGAATATATTCACTGGGCTTTAAAATGAGAATAAACCAGCCACTTACTTCAGAATTAAGTTTAATTCTCTGTTAAATTATTTTTATTTGGAATCAAAGCTCTAAGGTGAACGTGACAGGGGCTTCTACATAAAGAGCAGAGTACGCACCTCTTTGGCCAGACACAAGGGGGCGATCTCGCGCTCCACCTCCAGGCTGCAGACGGTGTGGCGGCGGGCGCGGCGAGGCGAGCGGCGGAAGTGCTGAGCGAGCGAAGAGGAGGAGGAGGAAGAAAGGCTGAGGGGGGCGGCGTGCTGCTGCTGCTGCGGAGGCTGGGAGTGGCTGCGCGGCGGCGAGTGGAAGTGCGGAGTCCAGGGCGTGTCCAGGGGGCGGAGCCAGGGGATCTCGGGACACGACTGGCTCCGCAGCAGCCGCGTCGAGCTGCCCCGCTTGAACATGGCGTCGTCCGTCGCCGCCGCGGCAACAGCCTCGTCGCCTTTACGGGATTTAAACAAGCGGCACTTCCTCCTCTGAGCGTCCGTCCTCCGCGTCCTCCTTTTACCGACGCCGCCCTCCACGATTTCACCAACTCCGCCCTCCACGATTTCACCAACTCCGCCCTCCACGACCTCACCAACTCCGCCCTCCATGAGGTCACCGACTCCGCCCTCCACAACCTCACCGACTCCGCCCTCCACGACCTCACCGACTCCGCCCTCCACGACCTCACCGACTCCGCCCTCCACGAGCTCACCGACTCCGCCCTCCACGACTCCGCCCTCCACGAGCTCACCGACTCCGCCCTCCACGAGCTCACCGACTCCGCCCTCTCCCTGAAGACTCTGCGCCGCCGCGATATCACACCCGTCGTTTTCAGGCGGCGCCGTCATTTCGAAATAGAGCTTTTCCGTGGCGTTTCTGCCCTTCGTGCCCGTCCCCTTCGCTGCCGTTTTGGTTTTCTTGGTCTTGCGTTCTGCCTTCCCCGTGACGCCCGAGGCTCTGCTCTCCTCCGCTCTCGCCTCGTCTCTGGTCTTTCGTTTCTTACTCGAGATCGTTTCAGGCAGAGGAGCCGTGAGGGCTTCAGGTGACTCCACTTTAGAGGTTTGCAGATCTGGACTTTTGACCTTTTTTACCGTCCTGGCTTTAGTCTTCACGCTCTTCTGATCGTCACCGTTTAGAACCACTAAACTACTTTGATTATTCACGGTTAAATTCGCCCCCTGTTCCACTTGGCTCTTCTTCGTCGCCCTGGTGACCGCCTTCGTGACTGCGTCCGCCGTCTCCTCTTTGCGTGTCGGTTTTCGTTTCAGCGCAGACTCCGCTCGCTCCTCCTCCGTCTTGGCGGACATTTTCTTTCTCTTGCCTGTTTCTTCGCTCAAATTCAACGTCCGTTTGACCTTTTTCAGTCCGACGTCGTCCAAAATCGAGCGTGAAGTCGGGGTTTGGTCGGTCTGGTTTTCGTTTAAGTGATTTTCGAAAACGCCATCGCTTTCTCGACCGATTTCCGAGTCCGTTTTAGTAAAAATAAAGTCACAGTCCATGTTCTGGTGGTCGGCGCGCACCTCCGTTTTGGTTTGGGGCGTGGTTTTGTTTTGGCGCATTCTCGTTCGCGTGCTCCACCTCACCTCCTCCTCCGCCGCACCCACATCTTTACACGCCGTCGCCACGGTAACATCTTCAGTGGTGGCGTTGGCGGTATCCGAGGCACTTTGGGTGACGAACGCTTCAAGTTCCGTTTCGGGAGTTCGCCAAGGCACGACACGATCGACCTTGGCTTTCAAAATGTCCTCCTCAGAGTTCTGGAGGTCCGTTAGCTCGTTAGCCGTCAGACGGTCGCCCTTTTCCACAGATCCGACCCGGTCCTCCGCTGACGTGCACAGGCTCCCGTCCGTGTTGGCGGCGGCCGTCGGTTCGTTGGCCGGCGCCTCGCTCTCCGTGCTGTCAGACTTGAACAGTTTCACGGGGCTAAAGACGATCTCGGTGAAGGACGCCATCTTGGTCCGGAAGGACTGGAAGAGCGGCCCGATGACCCAGCCTTTGGGGTTGGAGGTCACGGCGCCGGAGGGGACGGTGCGATTCAAGGACGACGCACGGGGCGAGATCGGAGGACGGTGAAGTCTGGAACAAAGAGAGGAAGAATGTGAGGCTGTTGAAGGTAAAGTTTTGTTTCATTCACACGTTTAACACACAAACCCTGCAGATTTAGGACAGTAGAACAGTAGGACAGTAGAACATTAGGACAGTAGGACAGTAGAACAGTAGGACAGTAGAACATCAGGACAGTAGGACAGTAGGACAGTAGAACATTCGGACAGTAGGACAGTAGGACAGTAGAACATTCGGACAGTAGGACAGTAGAACATTAGGACAGTAGAACAGTAGAACAGTAGGACAGTAGAACATTAGGACAGTAGAACATTAGGACAGTAGGACAGTAGAACATCAGGACAGTAGAACAGTAGGACAGTAGAACATTAGGACAGTAGAACAGTAGGACAGTAGAACAGTAGGACAGTAGGACAGTAGAACATCAGGACAGTAGAACATTAGGACAGTAGAACAGTAGAACAGTAGGACAGTAGAACAGTAGAACAGTAGTACAGTAGGACAGTAGAACAGTAGGACATTAGGACAGTAGTACAGTAGGACAGTAGAACAGTAGGACAGTAGGACAGTAGAACAGTAGGACAGTAGGACAGTAGAACATTCGGACAGTAGGACAGTAGAACATTAGGACAGTAGAACATTAGGACAGTAGAACAGTAGGACAGTAGGACAGTAGAACAGTAGGACAGTAGAACATTAGGACAGTAGAACAGTAGGACAGTAGAACATCAGGACAGTAGAACAGTAGGACAGTAGGACAGTAGAACATTAGGACAGTAGAACAGTAGGACAGTAGAACATCAGGACAGTAGAACATTAGGACATTAGGACAGTAGAACATTAGGACAGTAGGACAGTAGAACAGTAGGACAGTAGAACATTAGGACAGTAGAACAGTAGGACAGTAGAACAGTAGGACAGTAGAACATTCGGACAGTAGGACAGTAGAACATTAGGACAGTAGGACAGTAGAACATTAGGACAGTAGAACAGTAGGACAGTAGGACAGTAGAACAGTAGGACAGTAGAACATTAGGACAGTAGGACAGTAGAACAGTAGAACATTAGGACAGTAGGACAGTAGGACAGTAGAACATCAGGACAGTAGTACAGTAGAACATTAGGACAGTAGAACATCAGGACAGTAGAACAGTAGGACAGTAGAACATTAGGACAGTAGGACAGTAGAACAGTAGTACATTAGGACAGTAGGACAGTAGAACAGTAGTACAGTAGGACAGTAGTACAGTAGTACAGTAGAACATTAGGACAGTAGGACAGTAGAACATTAGGACAGTAGGACAGTAGAACAGTAGGACAGTAGAACATCAGGACAGTAGAACAGTAGGACAGTAGAACATTAGGACAGTAGGACAGTAGAACAGTAGTACAGTAGGACAGTAGAACAGTAGGACAGTAGAACATTCGGACAGTAGGACAGTAGAACAGTAGAACAGTAGGACATTAGGACAGTAGAACATTAGGACATTAGGACAGTAGGACAGTAGGACAGTAGAACATTAGGACAGTAGGACAGTAGAACAGTAGGACAGTAGAACATCAGGACAGTAGAACAGTAGGACAGTAGAACATTAGGACAGCAGGACAGTAGAACAGTAGTACAGTAGGACAGTAGAACAGTAGGACAGTAGAACATTCGGACAGTAGGACAGTAGAACAGTAGAACAGTAGAACAGTAGGACATTAGGACAGTAGAACATTAGGACATTAGGACAGTAGGACAGTAGAACATTAGGACAGTAGGACAGTAGGACAGTAGGACAGTAGAACATCAGGACAGTAGAACAGTAGGACAGTAGTACAGTAGAACATTAGGACAGTAGGACAGTAGAACAGTAGGACAGTAGAACATCAGGACAGTAGAACAGTAGGACAGTAGTACAGTAGTACAGTAGAACAGTAGGACAGTAGAACATTAGGACAGTAGAACATTAGGACAGTAGGACAGTAGAACAGTAGGACAGTAGGACAGTAGAACATCAGGACAGTAGAACAGTAGGACAGTAGTACAGTAGTACAGTAGAACATTAGGACATTAGGACAGTAGAACATTAGGACAGTAGAACAGTAGGACAGTAGAACAGTAGGACAGTAGGACAGTAGGACAGTAGAACATTAGGACAGTAGAACATTAGAACAGTAGGACAGTAGGACAGTAGGACAGTAGAACATTAGGACAGTAGAACATTAGGACAGTAGAACAGTAGGACAGTAGAACAGTAGGACAGTAGAACATTAGGACAGTAGGACAGTAGAACAGTAGAACATTAGGACAGTAGGACAGTAGAACAGTAGGACAGTAGGACAGTAGAACATTAGGACAGTAGGACAGTAGAACATTAGGACAGTAGAACATTAGGACAGTAGGACAGTAGAACAGTAGGACAGTAGAACATTAGGACAGTAGAACATCAGGACAGTAGAACAGTAGGACAGTAGTACAGTAGAACATTAGGACAGTAGGACAGTAGAACAGTAGGACAGTAGAACATCAGGACAGTAGAACAGTAGGACAGTAGTACAGTAGAACATTAGGACAGTAGGACAGTAGAACAGTAGGACAGTAGAACATCAGGACAGTAGAACAGTAGGACAGTAGTACAGTAGTACAGTAGAACAGTAGAACAGTAGGACAGTAGAACATTAGGACATTAGGACAGTAGAACATTAGGACAGTAGTACAGTAGAACATTAGGACAGTAGGACAGTAGAACAGTAGGACAGTAGAACATCAGGACAGTAGAACAGTAGGACAGTAGTACAGTAGAACATTAGGACAGTAGGACAGTAGAACAGTAGGACAGTAGAACATCAGGACAGTAGAACAGTAGGACAGTAGTACAGTAGTACAGTAGAACAGTAGAACAGTAGGACAGTAGGACAGTAGAACATTAGGACAGTAGAACATTAGGACAGTAGGACAGTAGAACAGTAGGACAGTAGGACAGTAGAACATCAGGACAGTAGAACAGTAGGACAGTAGTACAGTAGTACAGTAGTACAGTAGAACATTAGGACATTAGGACAGTAGAACATTAGGACAGTAGAACAGTAGGACAGTAGAACATCAGGACAGTAGAACAGTAGAACAGTAGGACAGTAGAACATTAGGACATTAGGACAGTAGAACATTAGGACAGTAGAACATCAGGACAGTAGAACAGTAGGACAGTAGGACAGTAGAACATCAGGACAGTAGAACAGTAGAACATCAGGACAGTAGAACAGTAGGACAGTAGTACAGTAGTACAGTAGAACAGTAGGACAGTAGGACAGTAGAACATTAGGACAGTAGGACAGTAGAACAGTAGGACAGTAGAACAGTAGGACAGTAGGACATTAGGACAGTAGGACATTAGGACAGTAGAACAGTAGGACAGTAGGACAGTAGAACAGTAGGACAGTAGAACAGTAGGACATTAGGACAGTAGAACATTAGGACAGTAGGACAGTAGAACAGTAGGACAGTAGAACAGTAGGACAGTAGAACAGTAGGACAGTAGGACAGTAGAACAGTAGGACAGTAGAACAGTAGGACAGTAGGACATTAGGACAGTAGAACAGTAGGACAGTAGAACATTAGGACAGTAGAACATTAGGACAATAGAACACTAGGACAGTAGAACATTAGGACAGTAGGACAGTAGAACAGTAGGACAGTAGAACATTAAGACAGTAGAACATTCGGACAGTAGGACAGTAGGACAGTAGAACATTCGGACAGTAGAACATTAGGACAGTAGAACATTCGGACAGTAGGACAGTAGAACATTAGGACAGTAGAACATTCGGACAGTAGGACAGTAGGACAGTAGGACAGTAGAACATTAGGACAGTAGGACAGTAGGACAGTAGGACAGTAGAACAGTAGGACAGTAGAACAGTAGGACAGTAGAACATTAGGACAGTAGGACAGTAGAACAGTAGGACAGTAGGACAGTAGAACAGTAGGACAGTAGAACAGTAGGACAGTAGAACATTAGGACAGTAGGACAGTAGGACAGTAGGACAGTAGGACAGTAGGACAGTAGAACATTAGGACAGTAGAACAGTAGGACAGTAGAACATTAGGACAGTAGAACAGTAGGACAGTAGGACAGTAGAACAGTAGGACAGTAGAACAGTAGGACAGTAGGACAGTAGGACAGTAGAACATCAGAACATGTCGGGTTCTGGTTTGGGTCGTGTTGAACCTTCATGACGCTGATCAGTTTAAACAAAAAAAACTCACGTTTCATGGACGGTTTCTGTAGCGACGCTGAAATTCAGCTTCTCCTGAAAAACACCAAAATACATTAAAAAACAAATAATCCTCTGCACCATATGTCCACTGGCCTCCTCTGCACCTCCACCTCCTCTGCACCTCCACCTCCTCTGTCCCTTTTCATCAGTCTTCTCTCCCTCCTCCTCCTCTCTCCCTCCTCCTCTCCCTCCCTCCTCCTCCTCTCTCCCTCCTCCTCCTCTCCCTCCTCCTCCTCCTCTCCCCCTCCTCCTCTGTCCCTCCTCCTCCTCTGTCCCTCCTCCTCTGTCCCTCCTCCTCCTCTCTCCCTCCTCCTCCTCTGTCCCTCCTCCTCTCTCCCTCCTCCTCCTCTGTCCCTCCTCCTCTCTCCCTCCTCCTCCTCTGTCCCTCCTCCTCTCTCCCTCCTCCTCCTCTGTCCCTTTTCATCAGTCTTCTCTCCCTCCTCCTCCTCTGTCCCTCCTCCTCTGTCCCTCCTCCTCCTCTGTCCCTCCTCCTCCTCTGCACCTCCACCTCCTCTGTCCCTTTTCATCAGTCTTCTCTCCCTCCTCCTCCTCTCTCCCTCCTCCTCTCTCCCTCCTCCTCTGTCCCTCTTCCTCTCTCCTTCCTCCTCCTCTGTCCCTCCTCCTCTTCTGTCCCTCTTCCTCTCTCCTTCCTCCTCCTGTCCCTCCTCCTCCTCTCCCTCCTCCTCTCTCCCTCCGCCTCCTCTCTCCCTCCTCCTCCTCTGTCCCTCTTTCTCTCTTCCTCCTCTCTCCCTCCTCCTCCTCTGTCCCTCTTTCTCTCTCCCTCCTCCTCCTCTCCCTCCTCCTCCTCTCTCCTTCCTCCTCCTCTGTCCCTCCTCCTCCTCCTCTGTCCCTCCTGCTCCTCTCTCCCTCCTCCTCTGTCCCTCTTTCTCTCTCCTTCCTCCTCCTCCTCCTCTGTCCCTCCTCCTCCTCCTCTGTCCCTCCTCCTCTGTCCCTCCTCCTCCTCTCTCCCTCCTCCTCTGTCCCTCTTTCTCTCTCCCTCCTCCTCTCTCCCTCCTCCTCTGTCCCTCTTTCTCTCTCCCTCCTCCTCCTCTGTCCCTCCTCCTCTGTCCCTCCTCCTCCTCTCCCTCCTCCTCCTCTGTCCCTCCTCCTCCTCTTTCCCTCCTCCTCCTCTGTCCCTCCTCCTCCTCTGTCCCTCCTCCTCTCTCCCTCCTCCTCCTCTCTCCCTCCTCCTCCTCTCTCCCTCCTCCTCTCTCCCTCCTCCTCCTCTCTCCCTCCTCCTCCTCTCTCCCTCCTCCTCCTCTCTCCCTCCTCCTCCTCTCTCCCTCCTCCTCCTCTCTCCCTCCTCCTCCTCTGTCCCTCCTCCTCTCTCCCTCTCCTCCTCCTCTCTCCCTCCTCCTCCTCTGTCCCTCCTCCTCTCTCCCTCCTCCTCCTCTGTTCCTCCTCCTCTCTCCTCCTCATAAATGCACAGTCTCCACTGGAGCAGACATCATTTCTCCTTTTCTCAGATTCCAAAGCTGATTCCCTGAAGCCGCTGTGGCCGTGTGGCTCCTTTTGTGTGGAGTTTGGATGTTCTTCCCGTGTCTCGTCGGGATTAGACGCCCGTCGGTTCAGAACGGTTCTCACGCCGACGCCGACGACAACAAAATACAGGTTTCCCACCGTCACTTTTCACTGACATTTCAAGACTTTCCCATGACTTTTCCATCACCTAAAGTGAAATTTCCATGACTTTATGGCACTTCTCAGACTTTCTCAGACTTTTATGGCTAAAGATGAAACGTTCGCTCTTTCCTCTCACTTTATGGTTTGGGATTATAGTTTTTCTAAATCCTGTCAGTGCATTTATACGTTCAAAAATAACCAGAACGCTGGAGCTGTGTGAAAGAGATACTAAAATTCCATGACTTTTCCAGGATTTCCATGACCGGAGGAACCCTGAAAACGGCGCCTAGTAGGAAAACACGTTTGAAAATGGGGGCATAATTCTTATGTCTGTCCCTTTTTTTAATCATCATATTTATTTATCACATTGTTGGTTTTATCAGATTCACTTTGTTTTACATTATTCATTAATATTTTTAAATGACTTCATATTAGGGGTTTTACTTTTTGAGGGGGCGTACAGGCAAAGTAAAATAGAAAATACAATCATTTAGAAAACAGAGCAACAGAAAACGTAATTCCAGCAGTTGGGATTTCCTGAACGCCGCTCCCGCTCTTCGCCGCACTTCACTAATGAAACGTCCGATCGGGGTAAGTACAGTGAAACCAGGTCTGACCCGTGCAGTTCCCGGTCGCCTTTGCCTTTAGTCACGGAAGAGTCGGGAGAGTCGATGTTTCCCGTCTGCCCCACGAATCCAGTCGCACTAATTCCCCCGAGGATTAAACAGAATTCCCAGAGCAGTCGCAGGGAATGATGTCGCGCAGCGAGTTTAAAGAGAAATCCCAGAGTAAATCCTGTCTGCACGAGGTCCATCTGCTCCATCTGCTCCTGTGACCTTCTCCTCTGACCCTCTGCTCTGCTCCTCTGACCCTCTGCTCCTCTGCTCCTCTGACCCTCTGCTCTGCTCCTCTGACCCTCTGCTCTGCTCCTGTGACCTTCTCCTCTGACCCTCTACTCTCCTCCTCTGACCCTCTGCTCCTCTGCTCTGCTCCTCTGACCCTCTGCTCTGCTCCTCTGACCCTCTGCTCCTCTGACCCTCTGCTCTCCTCCTCTGACCCTCTACTATCCTCCTCTGACCCTCTACTCTCCTCCTCTGACCCTCTGCTCTGCTCCTGTGACCTTCTCCTCTGACCCTCTGCTCTGCTCCTCTGACCCTCTGCTCCTCTGACCCTCTACTCTCCTCCTCTGACCCTCTGCTCCTCTGCTCTGCTCCTCTGACCCTCTGCTCTGCTCCTCTGACCCTCTGCTCCTCTGACCCTCTCCTCTGCTCCTCTGACCCTCTGCTCCTCTGACCCTCTGCTCTGCTCCTCTGACCCTCTGCTCCTCTGACCCTCTGCTCTGCTCCTCTGACCCTCTGCTCCTCTGACCCTCTACTCTCCTCCTCTGACCCTCTGCTCCTCTGACCCTCTGCTCTGCTCCTCTGACCCTCTATTCTCCTCCTCTGACCCTCTGCTCTGCTCCTGTGACCTTCTCCTCTGACCCTCTACTCTTCTCCTCTGACCCTCTGCTCTGCTCCTCTGACCCTCTGCTCCTCTGACCCTCTACTCTCCTCCTCTGACCCTCTGCTCCTCTGACCCTCTGCTCCTCTGACCCTCTGCTCCTGACCCTCTCCTCCTCTGACCCTCTCCTCCTCTGACCCTCTGCTCTCCTCCTCTGACCCTCTACTATCCTCCTCTGACCCTCTACTCTCCTCCTCTGACCCTCTGCTCTGCTCCTGTGACCTTCTCCTCTGACCCTCTGCTCTGCTCCTCTGACCCTCTGCTCCTCTGACCCTCTACTCTCCTCCTCTGACCCTCTACTCTCCCCCTCTGCTCCTCTACTCTCCTCCTCTGACCCTCTGCTCCTCTGACCCTCTGCTCCTCTGACCTTCTCCTCTGCTCCTCTGACCTTCTCCTCTGCTCCTCTGACCCTCTCCTCTGCTCCTCTGACCCTCTCCTCTGCTCCTCTGCTTTTCCGACCCCCTCTCCTGCTCCTCACAGAGTATTAAACCTGAGAGCCTGTGGCTGTGGGGCGAGCGCTGTACCTGCTGCGTCTCTTTTCCCGTCTTCGTCTCGGGTCTGGACGGGACGCTGAGCTCCACCTGCGCCTTCAAAATAAACGCACACGGTTCACAGACATAGAAACTTTACGACTCAAAAAACAAACTACTGTGTTTCATTCGGAGCTGCAATAAATAAGCGTTTGTGTTTTTACCACATTTATTTACATTTTGGGGATAACAGACGATTATCACAACGGCAGGAAGTGTCGCGCAGCTTCCGGTCGATGCTTTTCTCTGGCAAAATCCCTGTGGAAAAGTGTGTCATATTTGTGAGCAGCTTCATAAATCTGCCCCAGCACCAAATCTTCATCCAACAAGGAACAAAGAACAGATTCTGTCCATGAAGAATTTACCCACAACGATCGAGGGAAGAAAGACGAAAACTTAAAGCAGAACAACGACGAGCAACACGAACGTTCTGGTCCTGAAGAAAACAGAAGGAACTTGTTCAGATTCTACAATTACAGTTAAAAATCCATTTTGTGATGTCGATATTAACACAGCCTGAGAGATTTGTGCAGGTTAAATGTTACAGATGTTCACAGATTAAATGTCGACCATTTAAACTGCACAAATCTCTCAGTCTGTGTTAATATCGACATCACAAAATCGATTTTTAACTGTAATTGCAGAATCAGTCTGAGCGAGTTCCTTCTGTTTTCTCCAGGACCAGAACGTTCGTGCTGCTCGTTTCACTGATGCTCGTCGTGATTTGGTGTTGGGGCAGATTTATGAAGCGGCTCAAAAATATGTGACACTTTTCCACAGGGAAAAACACTGAGCAGAAGCTGCGCGATTGTGATAATAGTTGTGATGATGGTCTGTACTACTGTAGGTGGTGCTGTAGGTGGTGCGGTAGGTGGTGCGGTAGCTGGTGCGGTAGGTGGTGCTGTAGATGGTGCTGTAGGTGGTGCTGTAGGTGGTGCTGTAGGTGGTGCTGTAGATGGTGCTGTAGATGGTGCTGTAGGTGGTGCGGTAGCTGGTGCTGTAGGTGGTGCTGTAGGTGGTGCTGTAGGTGGTGCGGTAGGTGGTGCTGTAGATGGTGCTGTAGGTGGTGCGGTAGCTGGTGCGGTAGGTGGTGCTGTAGGTGGTGCGGTAGGTGGTGCGGTAGGTGGTGCTGTAGGTGGTGCGGTAGGTGGTGCTGTAGATGGTGCTGTAGGTGGTGCGGTAGCTGGTGCGGTAGGTGGTGCGGTAGGTGGTGCTGTAGGTGGTGCGGTAGGTGGTGCTGTACGTGGTGCAGTAGGTGGTGCTGTAGGTGGTGGACGTCTCGCAGCAGTGGTGGCGATGGTGTCATGGTGGTGGCGGTGGGGTCATGGTGGTGGCGGTGGTGTCGTGTGTGGCTGTGGGGGCAGAGCGGTGGTGTCACGGTGGTGGGTGTAGTCGTGGTGGTGTCGCAGTGCGGTGGGGGCAGAGCGCCGGTACCGTGGGGGGAGAGGGTCGGGGTTTCCGGGTCGGGGAGGTGGGTTTTCCGTACGGTTTTTGAGCTGCTCTTCGCTCCGTCACGTGGTTCTTCCTCGGGCTCCTCCTGCTGCCGGAGACGCCACAGCGGACGAAGCTGCGCAGACAAATACAGTCGGTCACTCTCATGACTAACACACTAATAACACAATAATAATGATAATAACACACTAATAACACAATAATAATGATAATAACACACTAATAACACACTAATAATGATAATAACACACTAATAACACAATAATAATGATAATAACACACTAATAATGATAATAACACACTAATGATGATAATAACACACTAATAACACAATAATAATGATAATAACACACTAATAATAATAACACACTAATAACACAATAATAATGATAATAACACACTAATGACACACTAATAATGATAATAACACACTAATGACACAATAATAATGATAACACACTAATAACACACTAATAGTGATAATAACACACTAATAGTAATAATAACACACTAATAACACACTAATAATGATAATAACACACTAATAACACACTAATAGTGATAATAACACACTAATAACACACTATAATGATAATAACACACTAATAACACACTAATAATGATAACACACTAATGACACACTAATAATGATAATAACACACTAATGACACACTAATAATGATAATAACACACTAATGACACACTAATAATGATAATAACACACTAATAACACAGTAAAAATGATAACACACTAATAACACACTAATGACACACTAATAATGATAATAACACACTAATAACACAGTAAAAATGATAACACACTAATAACACACTAATAATTATAATAAAACACTAATAATAATAATAAGCTGTAACGTCTTTTCCGTGGACCAACCACAGTTTTCCTCCAACAAAACAAAAGCACCAGATCCGAGTACGGTTCTGTCTAAAATTGGGTCGCACGTTAAAAACCAAATAAAGCCGTTTTTCCGGGGACCCTGAAGGCAGCAGAGGCTGGTGCGGGCCGGAGGCGGTTGCCGTTGGTTACCTGGGCGCCACAGCCGGGAGCGAGTCCATCAGTCCGGTCTGGGGGCGAGGCTCCGCGGGGAGGGTCAGCATCCCTGAGCTGCAGCCGGGACTGAACCAGGCACAAGGGAAGAAGAGTGAAAATAAGAGACCGACAAAGTGAAAGCACATCACACTGAACAGCAGACACACCGCCAAAATAAGAACCACAGAACGAGATCATTATATCCAGAGCGTAATAAAAGGGAGACTGCTATGGAATTAAATTATTAGAAGAAAAAAAAACAAGAAAATTAAGCAACAAACAAACAAAGCAAGTTCTGAACTTCCACCTAAAACACCAATTTGCTTCAGACTGAAGAAGCTTAACTCCACTTTAACCCATCTGACAACAGCCACGAGTCTAACAAACCAAACGCTCTGGTTCACTCATTAGTGTCTGGAAACGTTAGAAAACATCTTTATAATCACCTCACACTTCCCTCTGCTGATTTCCCACTGCGCAAAAGCCCAAAAGACTCAACCGCCGATGTCGTTTCTAATCCCGTTTATTTACCAGTGAAGTATAGTTTTTGAAAATGCTAAAAAAAAATACATTCCTGAACCATTTTCTTTCAACAACTTTCAGTTTCTCTTCTTCACCGTCAGTCGTCGATCTTCACTTGTTGCTTCTGGAGTCGACGATCGAGTCTTTTGGGTTTTTGTGCAGTGGGAAATCAGCAGAGGGAAGTGTGAGGTGTTTATAAAGATGTTTTCTAACGTTTCCAGACACTAATGAGTGAACCAGGCAGAGCGTTTGGTTTGTTAGACTCGTGGCTGTTGTCAGATGGGTTAAAGTGGAGTTCAGCTTCTTCAGTCTGAAGCAAATTGTCGTTTTACGTGGAAGTTCAGAACTTGCCCCCATCACTACACTAGTTCAGAACTTGCCCCCATCACTGCACTAGTTCAGAACTTGCCCCCATCACTGCACTAGTTCAGAACTTGCCCCCATCACTACACTAGTTCAGAACTTGCCCCCATCACTGCACTAGTTCAGAACTTGCCCCCATCACTGCACTAGTTCAGAACTTGCCCCCATCACTGCACTAGTTCAGAACTTGCCCCATCACTGCACTAGTTCAGAACTTGCCCCCATCACTACACTAGTTCAGAACTTGCCCCCATCACTACACTAGTTCAGAACTTGCCCCATCACTACACTAGTTCAGAACTTGCCCCCATCACTACACTAGTTCAGAACTTGCCCCCATCACTACACTAGTTCAGAACTTGCCCCCATCACTACACTAGTTCAGAACTTGACCCCATCACTGCACTAGTTCAGAACTTGCCCCATCACTACACTAGTTCAGAACTTGACCCCATCACTGCACTAGTTCAGAACTTGCCCCATCACTACACTAGTTCAGAACTTGCCCCCATCACTGCACTAGTTCAGAACTTGCCCCATCACTACACTAGTTCAGAACTTGCCCCCATCACTACACTAGTTCAGAACTTGCCCCATCACTGCACTAGTTCAGAACTTGCCCCCATCACTACACTAGTTCAGAACTTGCCCCCATCACTGCACTAGTTCAGAACTTGCCCCCATCACTACACTAGTTCAGAACTTGCCCCATCACTGCACTAGTTCAGAACTTGCCCCATCTCTACACTAGTTCAGAACTTGCCCCCATCACTGCACTAGTTCAGAACTTGCCCCCATCACTACACTAGTTTGTTGCCTTGACAGACTCACACACAGTGAGATCTCCACCGAGGAAACACTGATCTGTGCCGTTTTTTGGCTCCTGACAGAATTCCACCTCCTCTAGTGACGGACTTTAGTTTCAAACGTGCCGCAGCTCAGCTTTAAATCTAGTAGTTTAGTTTAGTTTGGTCCGACCTGCTGCATAATGAATCCACAGAAAGCTTTATTTGAACACAACATAAGTGCCAAGAGAACACAGCTCTCAGGTCCAGTGTGAGGTCAAACAGGGCGGTGGAAGAGTTTGTGGTGAATTTAAATTATATCTTTTAGGTAAAATAATCCAGATCTGTCCCGCATATCGTCCCAAACAGAAGAGTTTATTGGCCATCGGCTGCTCTGGATTCTAAACAAAAGCATCGGCATCAGTCAGGAAAAAAAAAGCATAAAAAACATCTCCAGATTTAATAGTTTCCCAGATATAAATAATCCCAAAAATTTCCTTAAAGCTGCACTGTGTAACTTTTTGCTTGAGGGTCCATCGCCTGCTCGTTTGTGACATTAAACAGCTCTACTTTACACTTAATCAATCACAGGTGGTTTTATAGCTCAAAAATACCTAGAAAAACGGGCGTTGTTACACAGCGCACCTTTAAAAAGAGACAATTGCTGTAAACATGAAAGATAATATTTGAATCAGTAGAAAAAATAGCCATAAAAGGTCGTTTTTAAAGGTTTGGTGCAAAAATAATCACTATATCGACTTATTGTTCAGTACATGAGAGCTGGAACAAGAGTATTTAGGCTCAGTGTTTATCGTCTGTACATTTCTTTGCATTAGGGGTGAGATTTTTGTTATTTTAGACGTTATGAGAAAGGATTTAAGACATAAAAGGTTGCGCAAGTGGCTAATTTCTACTTCACCCTGTAATCTCTCAATTAAAAACATTTTTATCCTGCTTTACTGCCATTCTGTCAATGACATTATAGTTTATCATTATATTTTTTGTAGCGATATGTCGTGCTTCAAAATCCCGTATCGTGACAGGCCAGATAATAAGTTACGTTTTATTAAAGTAATGTTAATGTAAAACCAGTGGAAGCATCAATATTATGGCAAAAAAGTGGCTGTAAACTTAACCATTTCTCAAAATATTATAAAATCACATCAATTATATTTACCAAACCACAGTGTAATAGCTCTAACAGCAATAACAATAACTCAGAATGTCCTGTTTTTAATG